>VZSV01000075.1:227713-248658 GCA_013398735.1 Nothocercus julius | reverse complement strand
GGCGGCCGCGCGCCCGTGACGCTGGCGCGGCTGCCTGCAGGAGGCCAGCTGCAAGAACCACCGCGTGAACCGCGTCGTCTTCCTGGGGAGCACCAAGCGCCTGCTCACCACGGGCGTCTCGCGCTGGAACACGCGGCAGGTCGCGCTCTGGGACCAGGTGAGCGGCTGCGGCATCGCACGGGGCATCCCGGGGGGCGTCTTGTGCCACAGCCCTTGGCACCTCCCGGGCGCCCTCCTTTATGCCATCCTTTCGGGCATCCCTTGGAACATCCCTTGGAGCATTCTTGGCACCTTGGGGCATCCCGGCTGTTTGGGGCACTCTGAAATGCCGAGTGTCACCCTTGCAGCCGCGTTGGCGGAGGGATGGGGACAGGAACACGCCGGGCGCTGGTGCCGCTCGCTCCCCGCTGCGCAATGCCCGTGGCCAGGAGATCGCCCCCAAAGCAGCCGTTTCAGGCCCTTCCCGAGCTCGGGGCCGTGAGGGCTTCACGAGGCCCCTCCGGGAGCTTGCGGTGGCTGAAACGCTCTTGCCGCTGCGCAGGAAGACCTGTCCATGCCGCTCATCGAGGAGGAGATCGACGGGCTCTCGGGCCTCCTCTTCCCCTTCTACGACGCCGACACGCACATGCTCTACCTGGCCGGCAAGGTAGGGGGGCCCCGTGCAGGGACGGGAGCCACAGCCCCGGAACGGCTTCCCGTTCGGGAATCAGCGCCGGGCTGCGTTGCCTGCGGGGGCGCGCGGCTCCCCGGGCTCAGCGGCCGCCCGCGCCGCAGGGCGACGGCAACATCCGCTACTACGAGATCGGCTCCGAGAAGCCCTACCTGAGCTATCTCATGGAGTTCCGCTCGCCGGCACCCCAGAAGGGGCTGGGTAAGGCTCCGATCCCCCCCGCCTTCCCCAGCGATGCCCCCGGCCCGCGGAATTTCCGCGGCTCCTGCCGCTTTTCCCGGCTCTCCTCCCTGATGCGGGGGGTGTCCGCGGGCCCCGCTCACGCTGCCGCAGGGGTGATGCCCAAGCACGGGCTGGACGTGTCGGCCTGCGAGGTTTTCCGCTTCTACAAGCTCGTCACCCTCAAGGGGCTCATCGAGCCCATCTCCATGATCGTGCCGCGGAGGGTGAGTGCTGCGGGGACAGCGACGCGGTGCGGGTGGCACGAGGGGCGGCCGTGGCGCCCCCGGACCCTGGGAATGGTGGGCGTTGACTCCGTGCGCTTGGAAACGTGGGGTTTGTGCATTGCTGCTACTGCTCCGTGCAAAGGAGCCCGGGCCGTGGGAACGGGCAGCACGAGGGCGCATCCCGCCTGGGATCACCTGGGATGGCAGCACTGGGTCTGCCGGAACCTGCCCAGCTCCGGGCCAGGCCCTCAGAGACCCGGCTGCATCGTGTCAGCTCTTCCCACCAGCGGATCCAGCGTGTCCCGGGAGGTCCCTGTTTCGCTCCTTTGCAGTACTGCGAGCCCAGGCTGGCGTTCCCGGCGGGAGCGCGGGCGGCTCGTGGAGGCGCCCACCTTGCTCTCCCTGTGCTTGCAGTCGGAGACCTACCAGGAGGACATCTACCCCATGACGCCGGGCACGGAGCCGGCGCTGACGCCGGACGAGTGGCTGAGCGGCATGAACAGAGGTAGCGCGGGCTGCGTGCGGGGCGGGAAACTGAGCGCAGGGAGAGATGCTGAGCGCGGGGATGTGGTGCTGAGTGCTGGGATGTGGTGCTGAGCTCTGGGATGTGGTGCTGAGCACTGGGATGTGGTGGTGAGTGCGGGGATGTGGTGCTGAGCACTGGGATGTGGTGCTGAGCGCTGGGATGTGGTGCTGAGCACTGGATGCGATGCTGAGCACTGGGATGTGGTGCTGAGTGCTGGGATGTGGTGCTGAGCACTGGGATGTGGTGCTGAGCGCTGGGATGTGGTGCTGAGCATGGGAAATGATGCTGAGCGCTGGGATGTGGTGCTGAGCACTGGGATGTGGTGCTGAGTGCTGGGATGTGGTGCTGAGCACTGGATGCGATGCTGAGCACTGGGATGTGGTGCTGAGCACTGGGATGTGATGCTGAGCATTGGGATGCAGTGCTGAGCACTGGGATGTGATGCTGAGCACTGGGATGTGATGCTGAGCACTGGGATGTGATGCTGAGCATAGGGATGCGATGCTGAGCACTGGGATGCGATGCTGAGCATGGGAAATGATGCTCAGTGCTGGGATGTGGTGCTGAGCACTGGGATGTGATGCTGAGCGCAGTGGTGATACCAACCCGCCATCCCCTGCCGCAGATCCCATCCTGATGTCGCTGAAGGAGGGCTACAGGAAGGTGTCCAAAATCGTGTTCAAGGCCCCGGCGCGGGAGAAGAAGAGCGTCGTGGTGAACGGCATCGACCTGCTCGAGAACGTGCCGCCCCGCACCGAGAACGAGGTAAGCGGGGGGCCCGGGCGATGCCCCCGGCGCCGGCGGCCCCGGCGCTCCCGGCAGCTCCGTCTCCTTTCCCCAAGCTGCTCCGCATGTTCTTCCGTCAGCAAGACGAGATCCGCCGGCTGAAGGACGAGCTCGCGCAGAAGGACATCCGCATCCGGCAGCTCCAGCTGGAGCTCAAGAACTTGCGCAACAGCCCCAGGAACACTTAACTTCCCGGGACGATTTCTAAATAAACTCTCCTTGTTTATACTCGCTCTTTAATTTTGTCGTACCCACTCACACAGACCGTGAGCCAGAAGTCGAGCGACCTGCCAAGAGGCCACGCGCTAACTGGAAATACGTCCTTGTAGTCTTGTCTAGCACTAAAAAGGCTCCGCGCTGTAACTGGAAGCTACTGCATGAAGGGAAGCCGGGGCGGGACAGGCGCCCCGGCCTTTTCCTTGGAGTAAGTAGAAGAGCACCGCGTCCTTGCACAGCACTGACCGCCGGGCGCCGCTTCGGGAGACCCTGGCAGGGCCAAACGCGGCAGGTTTATCACTACTCACCCTTCTTCCCTGTGCAAACCGCGGCAGCGAATGCGCGGGGCGCTCGCTTGGGCTGCGCTCGCAGGGCGGGCCGCGGTTCGCAAGCGCACGCGCTGCCGGATGCACGCGGTGCGGGAGCAGATCCCAGGCGGGCTCCGGAGCCAGCGCCGCTGCTCCGGGCCGGGAGCTGCTGCCGCATCCTCTCTTAATAAAATAATGCAAGGAAAAAGCCCCTGGGCGCGTGCAACCGCCTCCCTGTGAACTGGGCCAGTCACACGGGGAAAGACACCAAATACTGCTCATTTGCCTATATATGTGTGTGCGCGTGTATCTCTCCGTGTGTATGTTTTCACGTGCCTGGGGCTGTCGGCGCGGCGCTGCCCCGGTGCAGCGGTCCCTCCTGCGCGCCGGTTTGCGCTGCGCCCGGCACGTCCCGCTCTGCCGTCCCCGCGTCCCGTGTGCTGCCGCCGGCTCTTATTTCTGCTGCCGCGAAATAGCGCTGAAATAAAACGTTTCCAAGAGAGCAGCCCTCGCGCGTGGCCCGGCTCTTTGTGCGCGCGGGCAGCCGGTGCCGCGGGACGGAGCGCGGGCGGCCCCTCGGCAGCGCCCGGGCGGTTGCTGCAATTGGCGCCTCCTGTAAATGAGGGGCTGGAGGCGCCCGGTGCTGGGGCTGCCCTGGCGGGGATGGGGCTCCGTGACCCGTGCGCTGCGGTTGGGGAACCCAGGAGCCAGGAGGACGTCACTGCTTTTCTTCCCGCCCCTTTTTTTTGCACCTCTCCTTCCTCCCCCCTTCTACTAGCAGCGCACTCTTTTCCCGATGTTTCCTTTTAGCAGTTGCTAAATCCTGTTTTATTCCCGAATTGCATCTCGGGGAGAAGGAGAGGGCTTGTTGCAATAGCTAAGGAAGGCTGGGGGCACGGCGGTGCTTTCGTGCTTGAGGGGCAGCCTTGCTGGGAAGCATCCCATGCGGAGAGCGGGAGGCGGAGCGGTGCTGCTCCGTGTTTCCGAGTTCTCCGAGTGCTGCTCCCAGCCCTGTCGCCATGGCAGAGCAGTGCAGCCCAATTCCTTCTTCCCGAGATATGAAAATCTGCAAAGACAACTGTCAGTGATTCCTGGTCAGGGTAGCGAAGGCCAAAACCAGGATTGTCCTGGGGACAAAGCGGGGCAGAACCGCGTGGTTCCGGCCCGCGTGGGCAGCTGCAGGAGCTCGCGGGCCAGGGCTGCTCTTGGTTGTCCCCTCTGGCCACGCGGCCAGGGATTTGCCTCTCCATAGGTGCCCAAATCTCCGTGCGCAGCGACCCGGAGCACGGGAGGTGGCCGGGCAGGTCACCGCAGAGCTTTGCTGCCGCAAGGGTCGCGGTTTTCGGGAAGCAGCCTTGGAAATCGCAGCGGGGGTGGCGGCGGGGAGCAGCCGGAGCGCTCGCCCCGCGCGGCCGCTCTCCCCTCCCGCTGCACGAGGCTGATGGTTGCCCGGGCTTGGAAACCCTTGCCGGCCTTCGCCAGGGCCCCCGGCTTTCCCAGCCACGAGCGGCGGAGGTTGGAGACCTCGGCACTCGGCCACGGAAGCTGCGGGGAGGTTGCCGGCCCTTCACGCTCCGCTCGGCACCTGGCGGTATCCGGCGTTCGTGGATAAACCTGGAAAAGCAGCTCCCTGGCTCTCCGCAGGGCAGGACTGTGCTCCAAGAAGTAGCTAGGAAATGGCCCAATTTGGGCAAAATGGGTTATATTTCAGCAGCCTGAGCAACTTGGTCCCACCTCCTCCCGGCCCAGAGGCTCATTGGGACGGGGATTTTGCAGGGAAATCGGGAATATGAGGTACGGGTAGTATGGGGCTCGCTGCTGCCGTTGTCGGAGAGAAACATCATTAATTGCAAAGTGAATTTTGAAACCACCAGCACGACAAAAAGGAGAGTGAGCCGAGCGAGAGCCGGGCGCTCCCCGCCCCGGCCGCGCAGCGTTCCCAGGGCTCGCGCCGCTCCGACGCTGCCTCGGCAGCTGCCTGGGCTCGCGGCCCTGGGAAAGGGGGCTAATTTTGCAGGAGCGATGAGGTCCTGCTGCTGAGGACTCCTTTCCCTAGCTCAGCACAAAGCTGCCGTTTTGGACAACGGTGAGAAATGCAGGTTCCGCAGCACAAAGCCTCATCAAAGCGGGGCTCAGCGCAGCGCCAGCGCGCTCCTTGGCTGGGTCCATCCCGCGCTAACGAAGCTCCAACCTGCCCTGGCTCTGCTTTCACAGAGCAGACCCTGGCTGGGGAGGGAGCAAGGCCGACCGCTCTGCTGCTTTTCCTCTACAACACCCACCCTGCACCCAGGCTTAACAATAGTGCAGTTTCCTGCAATGGAAAAGGGTTCTTTTTAATAAATTGTTTTCAGAGATGTGGCATATGCCACCATATGCCAGCCTGTTCACACCAGGAAACACAGGAGCAGCTTGGCCTTGCACTGCCAGCACGGAGCGGGACCGAGCTGTAGCCTCAGCTAGCGGCCAGTGAAATATCCCAGCAGTTATTCGGATACCCTACCTGCGTTGACCTAATACGCACAACCAGTTTTCTCAGTCGGATGAAGGAAATCAGGAGTTCTTCCTTCTGGATAGGATAACAGGATAAATCGGGGTTGGATCAAACACACAGTCATGAACACGCTAAACTCTACTAGTCATGGTGACAACATGGGAAAAAAATCCTCTTTCTGTAATAAAAATGGCATACTAGCATTGGCATTAAAACCAAAACCTCTCCCTTGGTTTCACCCAACCATTGCTCAGAGGAGTTTATTGAGCAAAACATATCATCAAGCTACTAAAAATATCAGGGAATTTACCAGGATAGGTTATTAAATGCTTTTTTAAAAAAGGTATGCAATTCATTCCCAGTGGCCCATTTTTACTCAAATAAGCCACAGAAAAAATTGTATAAAAAGATTTATTGAAATTCATCAATGACAAACAGACATAAAACTCAAAGTTTGGCTCTTCTGGGAAAAAAAAACTGTTGCAAATGTATTTATACAGATGAAATATTGACTAGGAAATACAAGTCACTTCTAAAGCTATTTTAAAGAGGGATATGAAAGTAAAACTGTACATTCACTAGGTATTTTCAGTCATTTTACTGACTTCCACTAGGTAAGAAAATACAATTTTGCATTAGTATCTCGTGCTTGAGTGTATGAAAAGAAACCTCCTACCCTACATGCTGAACTGCCTCCTGTATTTAGGTTTGTAAAAATTTTCAAAGTATATAGCACAAGTGGAAGTAGTTTCTCATCACTTAAAATTGACTAGGTGTTATATATTACAGACCAAAATAGTACACACCTTATTTAAAAGGGTTGAAACATTTTTTTTATTACAATTGTCAAATTAATTTCACTAGTAACTCAGGAATTAGGAACACTTTTTATATATATTTATATATATATTTAAATGCCTGCCATTTTCAGTGTGTTGGCTATACCCTAGCCAAAAGAAAAAAAAAAAAACAAAAAAACACCAAAACAAACAACAACAACAAAACAAACAGAAAGGAGAAACCACCACACAGGCAGAGGGGGGATTGCAAGTTCACCCCACAAACCAGATTCAAATGAACACCCCAAAAAAAAAAAAAAGTGAGAGAAATTTGGTCACTATTTACAAACAGCAAAATAAAAGGTACCTACAGGAGCAGGGAAAGCATTGGCTGAAAATGGCAGTCATTCACGGACAGGCAACAAAGAAATCACTTTATCAATATGCCATTCTCACACCTGTTGCTGTGGAGGGACGCGGTGCCTAGGTCTGCAGCAGCCCCAGGAATGCTGACACTACGGCTAGTGACTGGCAGCCATGGAGAATCCCAACAAACGGATATTCAGCTGTCTCCGAACACATGATGTGTATTTTGGGTATCATCCACTGATCTTAAATATTTTATTTTTTCAGATGTCAAACTATCCACTCCAATAATAAGAAACAAATTACCACTTGGTTTATACTTACTATTGCAGTTACAGGGACTAAGAGAGGGACAAAAAAAAAAAGAAAAAATTTAAAATGAATAGGAGGAGGAGTGGCAGTAAAAATAGTATTTTATTCCCTTGCCCACCCAGTCTGCTTCTCCCTCTCGTTCCCACAGCAACATTACAATCAGGAGAGAAAAAAAAAAAGAAAAAAAAAAGTTGGGGGTGTGGGGAGGGGGGATACAGGGTAAAAACAGTCAAATCACAATAGGAAAATTTGAAAATAGGTTATTCGGTTTAGTCATCTTCATCTCCTTCGTCTTCAGGTTCTCGTTTTCTCTTCTGTCCCCTTTCTTCATCTGCAAAATAAAACACAACTTGAATTATATGAGTGCTTCCACATGTTACTCGGAGACCAAACAACTTCTACTTGGCAGCTGGCTTGCCATCAAAGCAGCAAGAACAAAATGTGAGCTTGCCTTTACTATACTACACATTTTATTTTTAATCTCTAGCAAAAGCTGGATTACTGCCATACCAATTTCTTCTTCATCTTCATCGTCATCTACCTCACCGTCGTTATAGCCTTCTTCATCCTCCTAGAAAGAAAAGAAAGGATTAAAAAAGTTGCTTTTCGTGCAGCACCTTTCACAATTTGACAATATCCAACAGCATTTTACAACAGGGAAAAGGTCCTTGAAGTATCTTAAACAAAAACCAAACCAAAAGGCAGGCGCTTCCCACGCACTTATGTAAGTGCAGTTGCTGAAGTTCTTAGCTACAGTATAACTGGACTCTGGCCCAGGCTTCACTGCAGGAAATCAAAAGCAATCAGAGCAGCCACTTCTAGCTTAAAGCCCTCTGCAAGTAAATGATTTTATAATTCACACTGCTTTGTTTCTGCAAATTTGTTAGGAACTTTGAGTTTACTTAGGTTGACGAATGGACAGTAGAACGCACGATGTCTAGGGGCACAAGGAGAGTTAAAAGTGGAACACACACCTCCAGATCTGAGAAGCTGCTGTTATTTTTGAGAACAGGCTGGCTAACCCATAAGAAAAAGTGAGCACTAAGTATCTGTGATTTTCTGGCCAGAAGATGGACTAATGATCTCCTGCTGACACTTTTTAGTCCCTTTCCCAGTGGTTCTGGTAACAGCAAAGTCTTGATAGATGTGATAAGCTCAGTGTACCTGACACACAGGAACCAGACCATGTACAGATGCTTCAATTTTTAGCATGTCCAAGGAGGAATCTTGTTCTGAGAGTACATGGTCAGTAATCTGTGTACAGTATCAAGCAGCAGGAAACTGCCACAGTATCAGTGTGACCTTGCTAGAGCAGGGCCTGCTTAGCGTCTCTTATTACTAAGAGGTAGTGAGTGAACTGTGTTTTTCTATGGGTGCTGAGAACTACATGAGCAAGTTATCATCACAATGACGACTTCACTTTCTGTTCTTTGTGCTCATCCTCTTTATCCTATTGTCCCTCTGACTAACTTACTCAAATCAACACCACGATGTTACGGTTCAGTGTTGCTACTCTGACCTTCCTGCACTGCAGTTCCTCCCACTGTCTCCTTTGCTTGGATGGAGACCTTAACTCCAGCTCTTCAAAGGCTTCACATGCTAAAACTCGACATCAGCCCAGAAAACAGCATGATTTAATGTTGGTGGTCACTAGATGGCAGCTGGTTCATAGAAAGACACTCCTCAATGTCACCCCCCATTGTACCTTTAATGCTCCTCTCTCTCTCTCTCCTTTTTTTTTTTTTTAAGGATTTAAAAAAAAAAAAATGTACTTGAAGCAAGTACAAAAAGGTTCAATATTTGGTCCATTTCTTTCCCAGTTGTTTCAAGTTCCATGCTCACTATTTGTTCCACGCTTAGTATTAACGGCAATGAACCCTTACCTCCTCTTCTCCACTCACATCCTCCTCTTCTCCTTCCTCCTCTTCTTCCTCATCTTCTTCATCTTCTACTACCTGAGCATCTTCATCGTATTCCTCTTCTATAAAGGCAAACAAGATTTATACCACTCAGATACTTACAGTTTATTTTTCAGCAGTCCCACAAGAGATGTGCCCTCTTAGTGATGTCACGAGCAAACTGAAAGGTTTGTTTAAGGCAGAGCAGAGCTTCGTGCAGCTCTCCAGCTGCAAAACACAGGGCCAGACCCAGCCTTGTGCTGCAGCTGCTCCAGCTCCTACTACTAACTGGCATTTCCAAGCCTATGGGACACTGCAGCTCTTCTGCTCTGTCCATCTGCTCCCAGCAGGGACACGGCAGAACCGTGAAGGGCGACGGTGCCCTGGGAATGCTCCCTAAGGGCCAGGCCACCCTTGCCTTTGTGCTGCCAAGGCAACACAACAGGCCCACACGCAATAATCCAACCTAGGGAGTTTGAATGTGTTTTCAAGAAGAAAGCATTTAAATACACCTAGCCTAAGAGAGAGAGAAAAAAAAAAAAGACAACTGCTCTCCTTACTGTAGGAAGGGTGTTTTGGAGCTTTTTCATGCATCTGAAAAACAGGCCCAGGCTTGTGCTCTGCTGAAAAGAACCTGTCCCTGCTGAAGCTGGCTGAATGCATCGCTCTGCCAGGCAATGCTGCAGCACTCACCCCTTTCACCAGATCTCACACTCAGCACTCGAGAGAAAAGTGCAAGTCCAGCTATTCTGCTTTTGCTGTGCAGCTGGGTTTGAAGAGTCTAGCAAATTCCCCAACTCAGCCCGATACTCAGCCAGCTGGTGGACTGCTGCCTCTGAGTGCAGTCTGCCAGGGAGGCAGACTGGCACCTACGGTCCAGTGGGACCCACAGTTAATTTTCCTAACATGAGAAAGTTGTTTGTTGCTTCATTAGTGCCTTTCACAGAGCTTCCTGCAGGCAACCCTCAGGTCACACACTTTCCCCTCTTCTGCTCTAACCCAGCTAGTTCACTTTGCCCTTAAGGATCAGACATACTTTCCTATTACTAAGCAACGCCTCAGCTCATCTGAGTCCTTGACCCTGGCACTTTTTTCTGTGCCCAGTCTGGCTTCCCCCTCTACCCTCATTTATCAGGGTCTACACAACTGCACATACAGTTTAGCTCCTGGAAAAGTGCAGGACATTCATGTCATCTTTTCTTATCCACTTCTTCCTTATGTTTTGCTCCCCTGGTGTTCACCGTTGCCTGAACTCCTTTAGCATCTTACTGCTTGTCTTACTCCTCATCCTGGCCCATTTCTTCAACTACCCCTTCACTCCCCATCTTCTACTACAGATAAGACTGAGAAAGCTTTCTCAAGCCCTTCCCATCTCCTTTCCGCAGAGGACACCAAGGTATTTCTCCTTTACATCACACAGGGAAGGAGCTACTGAGAGTCCTCTTCTCCATCCAAAAAGTCAGAGCTGAAAACAAAATGTACTAGGCAGCACATCACTCTTAATGTATGTATACGAAGTAACACAATTACATACCATCTTCATCCTCCTCCTCGTCGTCTAAGCCTTCCACGTAGCCCTCTGCATCAGAGTCTGGTGCTTCTTTGTCATCCCGATCGTAGCCATCGAGGTATGTGAGCTGCGGGAGGAGCTTGAATACGTTTTCTCTATAATCGTTCAAGTTGGTTACCTCGCAATTGAAAAGATCTAAACTCTTCAGGTTTTCTAACTTTTTCTGCAAGGAAAGAAAAGTCTCTGAAGTTCAGTGTTACAATAAATCTCTGAAGAACAGAGAACACAACAGCAACCGCAGTTAATGTGCTCAACAGCTTCCCATAACAAAAGGGTCATTTCATTCTCTGCCTACTAAATTGGTGTGGAATTGGTTCTACCATGGTTGGTCCTCCCTGCTTTGATATCCATGAATGGAATATGCTCTTTCTGAAGTTCAGTATCTCACAAATTTGGAAAATTTGGAAATTTGGAAAGCGATAATGGTGCAAAATCACATGTTGGAAGGGCCCAAGCCAAGAATAAAAACCAATCTAGTGAGTTGTTCCAAAATGGCAAAAAAAGATATTGAAGCCAGCAGTCAGGTACCTTTAAGCTACTACTATCAAAAATAAACTGTCTATTCTTTGGACACAAGAATTTTACAAAGAGACATTTAAAAAGTTTTAATGATTGTAGACTACTTGACTTTCAAAATAATTATTAAAAAAAAAATGAATTGAACAGAAAAGGATGATTTTGATTTCTTTTCTTGAGGAAGAGGTCTGCATTGCCAGCAGCTTGCGCTTGTGCTTAACGAGTGGTAACTGGTACCATAGCAGAGGAACAGCAGAAAGCTCAGAAGAAACAGGAGAAATCCCCAGTTTGAGTTCATGAGTAGCATCGTGATCAACCATCACTACAGCTCTGGCTGACCTGCCCTAAAGTGCCACAGGCTGCGAGAGGACACAAGCTGCAGAGCTCGCTGCGGCTGCCGGCTCTGCTCCGCTCCGCTCCACTCCACATGTGCCGGGTGGTGCCCGCTGGACGTGGCGGATCCCGGGGCAGGGGTGGCCGCTAGAGGGTGGCAGCATCGCAGCTCTGGGCGCTGGCCCCGCTGCAACGTCCTGCTGGGGCTGCCAGGTGTCTAGAGTCAAAGCCACTTCAGCCACTCCAGCCCGGAAGCCAGGGACGGAGCCCTGGGGATAAACACCAGAACCCAGGGCACTCAACCAAAACCTGGTTGGGAATTTAAAACCTCCAAAATACTGGGGCTCTGCTAAGCTGCTGTGTTACCCCCCCTTCATCACAACATGACAGGTTTTCATTTCCTGTGGGCTCACAGTCACTTACCAGAGGTTCTATTGTACCGAGATCTTTTATTTTGTTGCCACTTAGATTTAGATGCGTGAGGTTTGGACACTTTTCTGCCAACACTTCCAGTCCTCCTGAGATTCTGTTGTCACTTAGTTCGAGCTAAAAAGCAGATAAACATGTTGAGTTTTTGGCATAAACGACATATCACAAAGCCATTTGGTTAGTTAATTTAGGTTTTTCTGCAAACAACTATTTTATATTCAGTATACTGCAAAGAGGGAAAGAGGGGGCATACGGCATTTTATTTACCTTCTTAAGTTTGTTTAACTTTGGTAAGTTTGCAACTGAGGCTAGGCCTACATTGATTGTACTTAAGAATTCCAGCTCTTCAAACTCATCTGTAAGGCCTTCAATTTTGCCTTCACATGACCTACAGTTGTCAAGAACGAGTTCTTTAACCTGGAAAAAAGAGCAAAGCAAAATGTGTATAAGAAGTTCTGCGTGGAGAATAAAGCTTTCACTCACAAGCAAGTTACAACACATCCCAACAGCTCCTCCACACGGGCAGCTATTTCCTTAGGGAATTACAAGGGATGTTGCGGATGGTTCTGGAAGGGGGGTAAGTGAACGCAGGTTGCTGCTTTTTCATGCATCTCCTGACTTATCTGCCTGCCCCGCTGCAGGAGGGAGGCTCAGGGGGAGGCAGCGACACGCTCCTCAGCTGTGCGTGCAGTGCAGAAGATGTGCGCTGCACGCGGGCGTGTGCAGCAACGCACAATCTCTTTCTGCAGGTGCTATCTCCAAGTGACACAAACCAAGAGCATTAACGCAGAAGAGCTGCTGAACGAGCTCCACCCTGCACGAAGTGGCTCTTTTTCGCCTTACAAGGCTCAAGCCCACGAGCTGCAAACGCTGGCTGAGTTCTCCTGGGCTGCTGGCACCTCCTGGCACACGGTCCGTGCCACCATGGGAAGCGCCGACCCTCTCGGGCGCTATCCAGACGTTTTCACACCCAAGGAGAATTCCTGGGGAGTTTTTGTCCCCTGCATACAAGTACCTCGGAAAAATCCTGCCTGCATTGTAGCCCCTCTCCTGCAAGAGGGACCGGAGAGCCGAGCTCTGAGCTTTGGGCTTGTTCACAGGCATGACGATGAGGGGGTTGCTCTATGCCAAGAGTACTGGGCAAAGGAAAGTTTGCGAGATTGCTGTACATAGAAACGTGATGCAACTCTTCAGTTCACACAAAAGACAGTTAATATGCAAATACGCAATTTCCTTCTTTTTCTATTACTGTAGCCCTCTCTGTGCAGCAGCATGGAGAAGAATTCTGTGTAGTTTTACAGCTCCAAATAACATCATCCCTAGTTTTCTAATTAAACCCTAAGCACTGAAGTCAACAGGGAAGTCAGCCCAAAGCAACAGAGAGTACAAATGATTCACTGAGAGTAGGAGGATCAGAGTTAGACAGGAAGTACGTTTTCCAAGTCTCTACCATTTTCCTAGAAAAATTATGATAGGGGGTGGCTACATAGAAGTCTGCCAGAATTTTACACTGGTTGGGAGAAACCAAAGATCAAGGCAAGCGCTCAAGATCCTTCATACGTTATTTGAATGCAAAAACAAAACACCCCCTCCAAAAACAAAACACCCCCTCAAGCAAATATAGGGACAAACATGCAGCTTTCTAGTGTAACAGTATTTAAGCATCAGGGTACTCGGATCAATCTGGGGACACACAGAGTTTTCTTGGACATCTCTCTTCATACCCACTGCCCCCACCAAAAAAAAGAAAGAAAAGAAGCAAAATAACAGCAGCTCCACCCCAGAACCAAGCTGCAGAGCAGCTACATTTTATCCCTATCTCTGTCCTTGCTCTGCAGCACGCAGAGGCCTTTGCCTGCCGCATTATCTGCCCAGGCCAGCCAGCTGCTCATCCGAGACAGCGCTCGGGAGCCTCAGAATCCACCTACGGATACGTTTCCTCCCGAACAACACGGGCAAAGTAGAGAGCTCCTGTGTCCGTGCAAGGGCGCCCCGGCAGCCCGCTGGGGAGGAGACCAAACTCCACAGCTGCAGGAGAAAACATGCTCTGTGGAGGCAGATTTGATCCCGTTCCTGACGGCTGATAATTGTGCAGAATGAAAGTTCTCTTTTTCTCTCTTATCCTCCTTGCAAAACCCAGACAAGGAAGTTTTGCAAAAGCCCACGTAGGAAGATGAAGAGAGGCCGGAGCTGAGGGAGACAAAGCTCAGGGCTCTGCAACCTGCACAGGATGGGGCTTACAGGCAGATCAGGCTTGAAACCACCCAGCAGAGCAAAAGGGGTTGGTATCTGTCCTCACTGCACGGCAAGGACAGGACGAAGAGAAAAGGCAAACAGGGAATTAGACAAAGCTTCCTCAGAGGCAGATAAGAGGTTTGAGGGGGAGCTGGAAATTGCTATGGATGTAGAAGAACTCTCTAATGCGGCACCAGAACCAACTAGCTTCTACTTTAGGTCTGCTCTGCTTAGGGGAAGGCTGCTCTTCTGCTCTGCCTTTCCAAGAAGTTTTATTTGACACAGAACTGCAGCATCTTCTTGTTTCCTTTGCCCAGGACCCTGGGCAGCCTGGTAAAATCTGGGAGTTCATTTAGGAAAGAGGAGCACGCAGAACTGCACCCACAGCAATGCAAGGTCAGTGCCTACATGGTCAAACTAAAATTAAAGAGGCTTTAAATTAAAAGAGGTTTAAGGATACTACAGAAAATGATGCACTTGGGGCTCCTCTCCGCTTCCTTCAGAGCGCGCACTGGAGGCTGCATCGTAGCCACTTCAGTGTGACTGTACCCAGGCAGGCCATCGCGGGGCACACTAGACGGCTAAACAGTTATGCAAGCAGACCTAGGATCTGCAAAGGTGACCGCAGGAAAGCTGTGCTTCATCCAGAACAGCTACTACCACTGAAGTATGACAGCAGGGTAAATCTATCCCTGTTTGTTTTCCTGGTGTCTTAATAGGTTTATATAAATTCCAGACCCTGAATCACTCTCCAAACATCTACTGGACTTCCCCCTAACACGGTGAGTAAGACTCGGTAAGCCTCACTTTTACAGCCTCCTCCTTCAACCTCTCCCCCAAAACACGGCACAAGCACCTGCCTGGCAAAAGCAGATGCACTTACCCCTTCTGAGCTCCATTCTGTTCCTGAGTGAGATGAGCGGGTCTCCACTGGGCTGAATCAATTTAACTGTCCCACATTTCAATGTGCATAATGTTACAGACCTGAACAGCCAGGCTAAGGAAGGCTGTCTGAACGTGTTTGAATGGATAGGTGGAGGGAACGTATTTTAGGAAATAATACTTGTTTAGCTGCAGCAAAGACATGAAGCCCCAACCTGCAGAAGTTGTAGGCAGTCATTCTGTTGTCTGCGGCACAATGCGTAAGCAAGTCAAAAAGCACTAATGGAAAAAAGCACCAAGATAAGCTGGCCATGTGCCCCGTCCTCTTCCACCGCCCTCCCCAAAACCTACCACATAGTGAGCCACTGCAGAAGAGCAACAAGCCAGAGGTTACTAAACATCAGAGAAAACATAGCGAGCGCCTTGTTCCAGCGCTCACCCCGTGCGCAGGAGGCTCGCGGGGCTCCAAGCCCTTCACCCGTCCAGGTCTCTGCATCTGCTCGAGCAGGTGCTTCCTGGTGGGATGTTGCTGTGTGCCTTGCGAGCATCGGTCCCCACGTTTCAGCAATCAGGCAAGCGAGCAGACTGCTCTTCTTCAACGAACCCTTCAGACCTGGCCCTGTGCTCCTGCGGTCACTCTCGTTTCTATTTCTGATGCTCTCGGGTGCTTTCAGAACATGACATCACGTTGCTGCCAAGCATGGACTACCTGACCCAGCGTGTCTCCCCAGGCCGTTGGTGACATCATGCTTTGCATTACTTCTCCCTTGATAATCAAGGCCTCTTCCTTGTTCCCTAACATCGTTACTGCATTAAATTGTACTCCCCACTGTGCGTATGGTATCCTTAATAAGGCCACAGCATGTACTGTGAGACTCCCATCTTATTCCTAGGATAAATACAGGCAGCCATGGGTAATTTCATGGGAACAAACACATGGAACATCTACAGCTTATTCACTGTACAGGGCAGACCTTCCCCAGGTTCACTTTTCCAGCACCACCTGCACCTCTGGAAGTGACTGTATCCTGCATGAACAACTACACACTGTGCGGAACATAAATACACAGAGACACACGGCTCTCCACAACATTTATCACCTTAACCTTTAATCTATGCTTGTGCAGTAATATTTAGAAAAGCAAAATCTGCACTTCAGAGACTCTACAGTCCATGGGCAGAAAGATTCATGAATTAGGGACTAAGCTGCTGGCTTTCAGTCCGTTAACAGTGTGATGAAGGGACACAGTTGTGCACATGTTTTTTAAAAGGTAAATGGCAAGTTTACAAGTTCAAATGCCATTCTACTGGCTTTACAGGCAGGAACAGCCAAGGCTGTAACACCTCGTTTTCAGTACAAATCAAATACTTCTGAAGTGTACTTGTGTACACTTCCAAACATGTAACATTTTTTTTCTACAAAGAACAGGTAAAGAGGGTGTTAATCATCTTCCACTGCTCCCAACCACATGGTCTGGTAACAATGTGAAAATTCAAGTCCTTCACACCCCTTAACCAGATGGAAGCTTCATTTGGAGGAAGGCAGAGCTGTGAAAAGAAGGGAGGGGAGAGCAAGGGACGTCTGCTGTGACAAGCTGCAGCCAAGTCCAGCCTTACTTTTGAAAGCAGAGGTAGCTTTTTTTTTTTTTTTTCTCCTCTCTCCTCTCTGAGAGATGCACAAATTCTTCTTCATGGCATTTTGGGTTTGTTTGTTTCTTGCGGGGCCCCTCTGCAGTCACGACATTCTCATTTGCTGGGGACAGAAGTGGTTCCACAAAGCTCAACGTATCATCCCAGTCTTGCAAAGAACCCATCCCTTCACTCAGACATTGCAGAAACACTGGGAAGGCTGCGGGGTCTTACCACGCTGGCCATGTTCCATTCAATCAACCCTTCCCGAAAGTTGCTAGTCCTGCAGAAAGGCAACGTTTCATGAATTTTCATTGTTGATATTATCTGAAGGGTGACTAGGCCAAAAATGCTTGAACTAACTGCCTATTTAACGCTTTGTGCTAAAACTGAGGCTAGCAAGGCTTGAAGACACGATGCAATTTCTGCTCTAAGACAGTCACCAAAACATACCCACAGGATGCCTGAAGAGGTATGTTCTGAACAGAGATCGCAGCACATGTCACTTCCCACCCGCGTTTAAGAGGGCTCTGCAGCCGAGTTAGGGCACCCTGTGATTCGGAGGCACCGTGGAGCAGGCCGCGCAAAGCTGGGAGACGGCACGAGCTGCAGGAGCGCAAAACAACCCGCGGGCCGGGGCGGCGCGTGTCAGCACGGACACCAGCAGGAAGGAGCAGGTGGCAGGGCCCTGGCGCAGGGCCACCAGGATTTCCTCCTGGGACGGTCCTCAGCAGGGATGCTCTTTTTCTATCTTACATGTAACAGGGGAGGGAGAATTCCTGTGCTGGTGATATCCTCCTGTCCCTGTAACATACACATGTGAAAAGAAAGCCAGAGTAATGCTCGCATGCATCTGCTCCACATGACAGCAGCAACGATTTGTATTCTTATCAACGCAGCATCTGATTTTGGATTTTGGTACATCCCTTCAAGTGTTATTACAAGTATCTGAGAGAAAAATCTGCCTTTTTTTTCCCCATCACCTACAATACAGGTCTTAAACTACTAGCTAACCAAGCATTACTGACCTTGTTGTGCAGAGAGCTTTAGGAGCCCTGGGGCAGGGAGAAAAGCTGCTCCAAAAGGGCTGCCTAGCACACAGCTTCCCCTGAAGTAAGGGCCACATCTCCAGCAGCTACAGTACCTGACAACTGTACTAGCAGAAGCAGTGACAACTGGAAGGACTGCATGAATTAATTCCCATACCTCCGAATTCGGTGTAGCGCTCCCTTGCCAGCATGATAGATCCTGAGTGCAAACGCAGCACCTCTCCGCAGCTGGACGCCACGCGCACATCCAGACTTCACTTTGGTTTTCAGTTTAGAGAGTTGCCCTCGTGCACACTACCTAAATCCTAACATGATGCTCCTCCTTTCAGCAGCTCTCTGGAACTGACCCCTTAGGTACCAAGCATTAACAATTGCTGAACATAATGTTTTCCTGTGTAGTCTGGTTCAGTGACTACAAGTGCAATTTCTAGTTATTTTGCATTCATTCAACTCAGCTGGAACTCCAAATCTTTGCAATAAGGCCACGCGAAACTACTAAGCGGGCTTAGAAATGCATCTATAGTATCTCCAAATGATATAACCCCATCAAATTTTCTTATTCAAATTATACAACCCCATCAAATTTTCTTATTCAAATTCCTCTTATACATCTCTTTCTTGGGAAATCCCAGCAATATTTACATCAAAACTTTAACAGAGGATTTTAAAGTCCAACACTGAAGCATCAGATCCTGCTGGTACCAGTTCTGTGCTTCTGGAATTTTTCACTAGAAGCAAAAATATTCATGGATGGGCACAGCTCCTGGTACTGCTGCATTCAGTGAATGCCATACTTCTCATACAGGTCTACTCTGCCTTTGCTAACTGTGCGCCAGCAAACTATACTTAACAGAACTGATCCAATGATCACACCACGAAGAAAAACAGAAGACTTCCTAGCTGTTTGTTGCACAGAGTGCTGAGTGCTATGGGCGGCTGGCAGTGCCGAGGGAGGCGAGGGCTGGAGCCTGCAGCCTCCCACAGGCAGGGACTGTTACCAGGAAATCGGCCGTGGAGGAAGCGGACAAGAGGATTCACTTGGGAAGAAGGTGCAACCTTCAGTGAAAACATTCTGCAAGGGGTTGGACTGATTCAGTGACAACATGGCATCCCCATGGGCATCCGTCCTAGGCTTGAGTCAAGCTGCTCAGGCAAATCACTGTGTCCAAGTTCAACGCAGTGCTGTAAAACAGCAATTTAAAGACACTTTTCAAATTACCACCAAGCTGAAGATACCACCAAGCTAGGAATCCACAACCTGAAAGTTGGGCTCTGCTTATGTTAACTCCTACAAAAATGAATACAGCTAATGTCTTCTTTCAGCTGCACTGCATGTGTCAGCAACCCTGCAGCACCTCTAGCCTGGCAGAAGGAAAGAAGCCGGGCAAGAGAGGAGGGGAAATGGTTTATTATTGAAGCTATCCAGTGTGTTTCACAAACAGCCGAAGGCTGCTTTTGTAACCTTTACTTTTTCTACCTTCTTACATTCTGCATAGCATTCCTATAAACCTCGAAAGCAATATATATACGTAGCTCCAAAAGATTTCCTCTACACCTATGGGAAAGTTCCAAGTGAAATACATAAGTCACAGAGAGGAAAAGAGTCTGGACAAGCCTGACTACACCTTAAGCTCATATCTTTTTATGAAGCATCTCCAGTGCAAGAAGCTTCTAGAACAAATAATCTACTGTTATGATGCCTTTCTAAAAAAAAAAAAAAAAAAGAAACCCTATGAGTCACATAAATACACTTTCACACATTTAGAAATGTCAGTATAGCTATATGCATAGGCAACATACTGATTAATAAATTGAGAATACACATTAGAGACACAAAAGCTGTTTGGTGCAAAAGTATGTAGCTAGCTTTTGTTTTGGTTTCTAATGTTAAGAGATAACACTGTAAAAAATGAAAATGCTTCACCTGAAATGTTTCAACTAAGTGATTAAATTATTTGATCTTTTCATTAAGTGCCTTTACAATTCACACTAATGTCGCTTTCTTCTCTTTTTTCTACAGATAATATGCACAAGTCACTTTGCCCCTGCCTCAGTTTCTCTATTTGAGTAATAGTGTCTGATAGCACATTCAGAGTGTTTTTCATTCACTGCTGGCCATTATAAAATACAACAGAACTAAAACACGCATGTGCCTTCCACCTCAAATTTGCAATTTCTTCAGTTAGAAAAGTTGTACTGTTTAGTTTGTGCAGTTCCATATCCTCTGAATTGTCCTCAGCAACAAAGGACAGCTGTAAAGATAGACACACAGAGGTATGAAACATTGCATTTAAATTAGTATTAACTTCACAAACTGCCTATTTAATACTGAAAATAGTCTCTGAAGATATCAGGTGCTACAGAATGCATTGACAAATCACACTTACAAAAGACAAGCTTTTCCTGGCTTTTCTATGCTTTGAAAGGCACTCTTTGGAAAGGAAAGGCCAAGTCAATGGACAAGTTAGTGCTCCAACAGAGCCAACTTTTACAGAGTGTCATTAAGACAAGTCACTAAGGTTTTTTTGTGTGCTATTTTTTGGTTTGTTTGTTCATTTTAGATTTCAAAGGTCATACTTACATATGGAAGAGCTTCAGAATTGATATTAGCAACTTAGCCAAACATACAGGCTAAGTGTCAGTTATTTTGTTTGAAGCAGAGCAGAGCAAGACAGGAGACAGGAAAGATTAAATGCAGAACAAGTGTCAAAGACACAGCTGAGAAGCCTCCATCACACTAAGGCACCACAAAACCCCCAACGCTGCCTGTTCCCCCTGAGACCTGTCCTTGTTGCAGACACAGAGCGCAGTTCATCTGGTGGGGCTGCCTGTCAGTCACAGCCGCTGAAGCCGCCATGCGGCTGGTAAACGGAAAGCCCAGCGGCAGGAGGAGGATCCACCTTCACGGGCACGCTCTGCTCCGCCGGCTTCCTGCCAGGACCGCATGGGGAATCAGGAATTGCAGAGGTGTCGCCCTCCTGCGCAGCTTGCAAAGCGGAGCTGCTCTCCTCAGGGTAGGACCCAAAGCCTCAGTCTCAATAAATTCAAAAGCAGCCAGGACACAGCATCCACTCATACTCCTCATGTCCAGCTCTCAGTTCTCAGGCTTCTGCAACCTTCCTACACCTTTATGGGAGGAGGATGGAGTGGGGAAAGAGTAAGCCACAGCTGGGGAAAAGAGAAAGAACCAGGCAACAACCTTCTGCATTGCAAATATTTAAGGAAACGACGACTGACACTTGTGCTACAAGCTCAATTCACATTTAGAGATGCATCAATAATATAGATAGCATGGGCTTTTCAAATACAGTGAACGATAAAGTATTTTGTAAGTTCTAAATTTCTGCAAGTGATTAAAGTTATCTCAAAACACACTACTTTTAGTGTACATTTAGAGGAGGGGAAAAAAAAAAAAAAAAAGGTGTATTCTTCCACTGACATATAATGCATAAATTCTGCTCCAAGGACAGCTTATAACAGTCAGGTTAGGCCGAGGTCCCAGAA
>VZSV01000075.1:197915-217774 GCA_013398735.1 Nothocercus julius | reverse complement strand
AAATCTGTCGTTCCCAGTGCTCTGTTGGTTGTAGTGTAAGTGCTAAGGACAGGAGCAGAAGTGCAATGTCTTGTGCCACTTGCCAGCTTCAAAGTGGTCCAAGCAAGCAGAGCCATTTCTGCTAAGCCTGCAGCGGACATCAGAGCTCCACAGAGTTTCCTTGTGTTGGGCTGCACTAAAATATTGGAATTGGAGATTGCAAGATGTTTTGTGTAATAAAATCTAAATAATAACGAAAGATTCAGGTGGACTGAATTTTTTTGGAAAACTAGTCAAATTTGGCAAATTCAAGCAAGAAATAAAGACCCTCAAATACGGTTATGTCACTTTGAATGCATAATCTTGTATTTCAGTAGTACAGTTATTTCTGTATTATAATAAATAGGAAGTATCATCACAAAGAAAAGACGAAAACGCCTGTTTGTCATTTTTTAAGAATGCAGGTCAGACTTTGGAAGTATTAATATTTTTTTACAATTGTGTTGAGTGAAAGATCTCAGATCTGTTTCAGAATTTGAGGGTAAGATATCTGGCGGGGAGGATGTTCAAATGAAAAAAATATATATTTTTGTAAGGGAGGGCATGATGACTTTTGAAATATGCACCATAAAAAGCTTTGTTTTCTCTCACTAACACACCATGCATCATCAATACTCCTTTTCCAGCATCCAAAAGGTAAGTGCAATTTGTGCTTAAAGTGCCCTGTCAAAGGTTGTACAACAGGTTAGCATTAGATGAGTCTGAATTTTCTAGATGAAACAAATCTGTTTGACTGTCTAGGCCCTACATCTGCATTAGCATCATAATGTTTCATCTCTGCAATAGAAATAATTTTTCTTCCCCATGTAAATAAATACTTGATTTAGCTATTCAGAGTATCATCTGACCATTTGTATGGGGAAACCTTCCTAATTTCGTTGTCCTCCTTGTACTCTTCAAGGAATTGTAAGGTCTTGCCCTTCTCAAACTTTCACTTGTCTGTCACTTTATTTTTTTTGTCATTTCCACCTCCTGCTTCCTTAAGAGTTTACCTCCTTCAGCTTGTTTGGCATTCCTGAGTACAGGCTTTGATGATTGGTTCAGGAGAGAGATAAAGAGGAGGCAGAAGTTCTGTATACTAAGTTAGTGCAAGTTCGTTAATTAATGAAAATAGTAAACATTCCTGACTCGTCTCCTCTGATGACCTCTATTGCACAACTCTTACAGATTTAAATTCAAGCTGGATATCAGTCCTAGAGTAAAACTCTAGAGCTGAGCTGTAGAGCAGAGCAAGAAGCCTGTCTGTGCTCCCTGAGCTCCTCCTGACCCCAGGCAGAGTGGTGAGTCCTTCAGCTCACCTGTAGCTTTCATATATCTGACAGACAACATATATATATATATATACGTATGTGTTGGGGCTCAGCCCAATAAAGTAACCTCTCCATGGAAGTTATCTCGCCTGTTTTCTTTGTCACAGAGGTCTCAGTTTCTCCTGACAAAACGAAAAGTTGCAATTAGTTGCTACTACTTGTGGTGCTGATACTGTTCAGTGTGCGCTGTGTTCGTGTGCAGAAGAGCTTCCGTGCAGGTGAAGGGGTGTTGACTCAGCCCGGATAACATGGCCAAGGGCCTGAATGGAACATGAGAAGGAGGGTGATATTTTAATGCATTTTTAATGGCATTTTCAAATGTGAGATTCTCTACAAAATGCATTTTGGGTGGTGGGGGTGGCTTCTCCCACCACTGCTTTAGTGTGAAGAAAAAAAAAAAAAAAAAAAAAAAAAACCTGAAAATGACAGCTTAATCCTTCTTCCGTGCCATTTTCTGGACTTTTTCCTCTATGGGGAAAAAGGAGGGAACTGTTTTTTTTTTTTTTTTTTTTTTTTTTTAAAAAACCCTTCCCCCCCCCCCCCTTTTTTAAAAAAAAAAAAAAAAAAAAAAATTAGAGGTCCAGTTTCAGCTAGTGTAAGAAGCAATTGGCGCAGCTCTGAGGTATTATTTTCCTCAGCAATTAACTCTGTACAGACTCCAGATTAGCAAATAATACATTTTAAGTCACTTAGTTTCTCTGCTTTTCCTTGTGCCTTTTTTTTCCCCAATGCAGGGTCTTTGTATGTTGGGCATCCACCACTTCTATACCCAGTTACATAAATAATTTGTTAAGCTAAAAGGTCAGTCACTGGTGACCAGAGGATATGAACCCCCTGCTTTAGCCAGCTCTCTGAAAGGGGGTTGTAATATTTCTCATGGTCCAAGAACTTGTTGAGCCAGAGACAGTCAATAACTGTCATAACCATGGAAAATATGCATGAGGTTACAAGCTAGAAGTAGGGTTTGCATTCATTTGGTAGATGGGTAAGTTGAGGTGGAGCAAGTGATATGTAAATCCTGTGCGAAGCAGAGAGATTAGAAATTAATCCTAGCTGACTTTTAAGTTACCTCTGCTATCTATCCCTGATACTCGGTGCTTTTTAAACATGCAGGCTAATCTTCCAGTGTACTATGGATCTTCTATCATTTTTATGCTTGGTTATAAAAATAAATGCAGCTACTTTTAAGGCATACAGAATGAAAATGAAAATCTAATTTAGCAAATCGAAGTTTTGACTTGTGCTGGAACGTACAGCTACTTTATTCAGAGGCAGAGTAAAGGGGAAAAGTAAATTCTGTAGCCTAGAAATTGTCAAGAACAAGTTAGATGAAGAAGGGACTCTTTTAGGAGCTTGTAAAGCAAGATCCCTGTGTATCTGCACCGTTATCGCCTTTAAGATGGAAGTGATGTATGGGTATAATGCACTGGTGCTAAACAGGAGGGTAACTGTGTGCTGGATGTGGTGACCTGGCTTCTGCAGTTAATGGAATTATTGCCATTGGCTTCATGAGCAGATTGAGGTTGGCTCGTGCTGCTTGCACTTCAACCTCAACAGTGAGGATAAAAATAAGCTGTTAGTTTATGCAGCAGTTAGTGGTGGCCAGACCTGAGATCTGGCCTGACAGTTAGTTAAAAGATAACGATTTTGGAAATCCTTAAGAATCCCAGTGCCTTCAAGTGCACACCTCCCTAGGCCTGGATGCATTGTTTTTCTGCTTGGGAAGGTTATGGGATTCCTGGGTGCTGGAAATGGGAGCTGTACAAATAGCCAGTGCACACCATCCTACAGAGCTCCAGTTCCCACACGTTTTATCTACTAACACAGAAGTAGCTTTGGGGATGAAACCAGGACTTAAATTAAAATTGTGTTTTTTAATGAAATGAGCTGCAGAATGAGTGTTACTATTAGAATGCTCCTTCCATGAGGATTCTTATCTAGGAAGTGCTTGATGTGTTCCTCTAATAAATGGAGACCTTTACAAAAAGACTTCTGTAGAACAATTTACAGAATTTAATTACATTTTAGTTGTTTCCTGGGTAGCAGCTAGTTTGTTTGTTTGTCCCTTCTTCCCCCCCACACATATATTTTTATTTATAAAGGAGGTCTTCGCTCTCTTGAATATCATGAAACTGTTCAAAAACAGATTTGAGTAACTAAAACTATATTATTTCACTCGGAGCAATTCCATTGACAGCTGAGTTTGTGATCTGAGCAAAAGATTTTTCTTTAATTGCCTATGAGTATATAAATGATTATTTCCTGCTCTCTGGAAAGCTGCCGTGTGTTTTGAAGTTTATAGATTTGTACCTTATTTTACTGTTTGGGGTTCATGTGGTGCCTTAGCCTTTTATTTAAAAAAAAAAAAAAAAAAGGCAGGTGAAAACAGCTCACTAGCAGACTAGCGTCTGTATGGTGAATCCAGGAGGTTAACAAGTAACGTGCCACTAGGCTTGGTACATGGCTCTGGTGTCTCTTCTGAGATAGATGATTTTCCTGAGAAATCATTTAGATATAAGAAAATTGTGATTCAATATTCAACCACAGTGATCAAGTCAAAACCAGAGCATTCATTATCTCAAAAATTGTTATGATATTTGCTTTTCTTAATTCTACTTATACTTCTCAGTCCAAAAGATACGATGGAGTGCAAAGACAAAATGCACGTCTCTCTTCTCTTATAAGAGGACCAAGAGTCTCGACTGGTTAGCAGCAGTTTGTTCAGTGATCTTGCTTTTGCGGCTAGCAGTTGTGCAGTTTGTGACTTGCATTTTCCCGTGGCATCTGTGACTGCCACCAGTTCTCACATTCCCGGATGCTTCTTCACCATGTCATCGTTGTCCCTCTTTCATTTTTTTTGTAGATAATCAAAAAAGCAGAGTCTAGTTCTTACTTCCTCTGTTCCTCATTTTGCATAAGCACAAAACCCAATAGACCGGTAGTTTAGTTGCTACCTAGTTCTGTTTTCTGCTTCAATTTAAAATCTCACATCATCTTTCTGACGTTGTCTATGGAAATCTGGCATCAATTTATGCATCACATAGTTAAATCGAGGTCCTCATCTTCTGCCAGTGCTCCTTGATCAGCAGTATCTCGATCACAGCAGATAAAGCAGCTTTATTTGCTTATCATGTCGCTTCCAATTGTCATCATCTTTGAAATAAGCTTCTCTCTAATCTTAAGTAGGGTTGTCTAAACCTCCATTTTCTTTATATGTGAGCTCCCCAAAATGAGACCTTTAGCCATGCACATGTGTAAAACTTCTCTGACATCTCACCGTGCGGTTAATCACCTGTTAGACTAAACTTTTCTATAGACTTGACAAACGTCCTCGTGTGTCACGTCCGTGCAGAGCGGCGCTGCAGAGGGCATTGTGCAAGGCAGTGGTTAGACTTTTCATCCCTTTTTTGGTGCTCTGGCCTCGTGCTTTAGATAGGAAGTGTTTCTCTTTACCTCAGATCCTGCACAGCCCTGTTTCTCACTGCCTCTGTCTGCTCTGTCGTGTTCTGGCCTCCATTGCCTGCTGGTTTCAGCTCAGGCAAAGAGGAGTTTCCATAAACAGCCCCTTCTGCTTTACTCTAATGACCAAAAAAAAAGTCCCAAGAATTAATTGCTGTTGTGCCTTTGGGACCATCAGTGCTGCCTTCCTGTTTCCTTGGGTCTCGCTATCTGTCAGCTCTACCCTTGTAACTCATGCTTATCCCAGGATTTGGCACTAGACTCATGGTTGAACATGCAGCAATCGAGCCCTGAGCCCCAAGCATGGAGGGTCATCTGCTCCATGCTTCCCTGCACGACCAGGGCAGCTACACTTCCATTCTTCCTGGCAGATGTGTGGGATGTTCTTGGAGGTCTCTGGTGCGGGAGTTTCCGCCCCCCAAGAGTTTGTGCCACTATCTTGTCCTTGCTGTTTAGAACAGCCAGTAGATTCTGTTCTGCAGCATTGCCATCTAGCTTGTTCTTTTAGTCCAGTACTCACGTGCTTGAAATAGCAGTAATAGAAAGTAGCTGCAGTTGGTTTATTTAGTTTGATTTATTTATTTAGATTTATTTATTTATTTTTACCCCAAACAACAGTCTTCCTCTGGGTAGTCCAATATGCCAGAGCAAAATTTTGCCTAGAGGGAGGTGTGATGAGGAGCTACAAGGAGCTGGCAGCTCTGACTTGAACTAGAAACGGAGAACTGAAAAAGATCCTGAGACTGTTCAAAAACCTCAACCGGATAGAAGCCATCTAATCTTTTCATGGTGGTTTGGATATATCCTTGCACTAATACTGCTTTTAGGTTAAAAGATATTGCTTCTCTGATACTTGTTCCTTGGGTACACAGAAGGAGAGATTTTATCTCTTTTCAACTTTTGTTTTTGTGAATGTCAAGTGAAGCTCTTTCATCATCCATGAAATCCATTACAAGATAATCTTCATTGTTCTCCACTAAACTAACACTTCTTCTTCCTAATAATTATAACCGTATTCACTATTCTGGTCTATTTCAACCTGGGTCTTGCTCCTAACACCAGGAGTCTTGGTTTCATTGCTGCAGCTTGAACCCTAAAGGCAATATAGAGAAAGGCAAGTGTGGCCCAGTGGAACTTGGAGGCCTGCAGATCAAGGGGCTGAAATCCATCCTTTGTGCACACAACATCCAGGGATGCTGTCATGGGCAAGGAGAAACTGTGCCAAGACTGGACACAGCAAATCTTGCAAGGGTTTTCAAGCTGAAAAAAACAACAGCGGAGACAACAGATCTGAATAGAAAAGAGAGGAAAGACTCCTTGTTATTAATTGCTATCCACATTGTGGTGTTACTGTTCTGGATACTGGAAAATAAAAAGAAATATTATTTGCTTTTCTCATATTTGAAATTAAAAACCTGGGACTGAGTGGTAACTATTAACTATTGAATATTTCAAAAGGATATTTTAACTGCTGAGCATGAAGTTCACTTCAAAATGAAACATCTGGTTAGGCCCTAATCTTGGGGAGTGTGTGTGTGTTTATATATGTAAACTTGTATAATTATTAACCTATGTTTATTTTATACACATACAGACACTTGTATACACAACACACAACTATGATTTGACTTGCTTTTTCCTCACATAGCTCAGGTGTTCCTCTTTCTTTTTAAGCTAAACTTAGGGCTGGGTAAATGGAAGCATTTTTCTTTTACATAAACGCTCTTACAAAAATACCCGATTTGATTGAATCGGCTCCACAGAATGTTCACAGCTCTCCCTTTTGTGTGCTGGAGCTCAGCCTTGCACAGACAGGTTTACAAATCCTTTGCTAACCTAGAAGCAGATCAGCTACTTAATCAGATGTGCAAAGCTCACTATTGATCTTATGTTGCTGGGGAAAAAAAAGTTTTGATAATTTAGCACTCTTTGTAGTGTCATTCATGGCAGGGTCAAGCTCCTCAGATAATTGCATGAAGTGTCTCAGTGTTCCTGTGCTCTGGGAGAAGCTTGAAGCCCAGACCTGTGCTCGGCGCAGGCTTGTCAGCGTGTGCAAGAGGATGGGAACAGAATCCGCTCGGTGCTGCCCTGTGACAGGACAAGAGGCAACGGGTACAGAAGGAACGCAAAGGTGAGGAAAAACCTCCTAACTCTAAGGGTGACAGAGGCCAGGTCTTGTGGCTATGCATGTCTTTTATGCATGCAGACACTGGTACTTGTTTTACTGCACCCCTAATTCCCATACAAATCTGACTAACTGGTATAACCACGTATCATAATCTGAGCACTTTTTATTAATTAGTATGTTTGTGAGCTTTCAAAACACTCAAACGTATGTGGTCATATATAGCAAAGATCCCACTTCTGCGTGCAGATTGCTGGAGGTAAGTACCAGCAGGGAAAGTCCTAGTACAAAGAAAGTAGTATTTATTATCATGAATATAAATAATCTTCTGGTTTTATTCTGGGAGGTGAAGAGGGATTTTGGTACATTACTAGCTATTTTTTTTTCCTCTGAAATGAAGACAGCAGGTCACCAATTAATTTGGGTTTTTACTGTCCCCAGCATAACATCTTCTCTTTGATTTAATCTTAAAATTGTTCTAACTTTCCACCTCCCTTCTGTAAATACTCACAGTGCTTTGCTCAGCCTCTCTGATGGGAAGGAAGCATGCGTGGGGCCTGAAAGCTACGAGTAGGGAATGAATTTGAGCAAAAGAAGACACTATTTGAATAACAATTTTTCTGCAAGTTCACTTTACAGTCAAGGAGCAATGTCTCACTAACCAGAATCATCTAGACTAAAAAATGTAGGCACTCACTTCTGGTCTTGACTGAGTGCACCCATTTTTGGATGCCATCTGTCAGTTAGGTTCACCCGAACCCATGGTCCACGTGCCTGGTCTTGGGGTGCCAAACTGTTTCGGGAGAATCCCCCTGCATCTGAACATGGGAACCCTAGGATTTACAGCACACTTTTTGGGGGAGAACTGAAGTGATAAAGGCTCCTTCTATCCTTAGTGTTGCTGTCCCCTTGGATGCCTTTGGTGATGCCTCTGTGTTCAGGCAAGTCGGATTCCTCAGGTTTCACTGAGACCTTGATTCAGGCAAGTCGCCCTCAGCTCCGAAGGGTTTCGTGGATCATTGCTGCCCTTTTGTAAGGGGGCAGTTTCTGTCTGGTGGCTCTCTGAGTGTCTGCTGCCTCAGATGCCTGCAAGATACTGCTGTTGATCGAGATGAGCCTCCTCTTGACAACTCAGTTCTCAGTGAGTTGTAGTTTACTGTGCAATTTAGTGCCTTTCAGTAGGGTAATATGAAAGTCAGTAGGCTCGTGCTGCTCTCCTGGGCCTGCGTTATTTAGAGATTTCCACCTTAGGGGGAGACAACAGGAAGATGAGGAAAAGCAAGTGCAGGTTTGCCTGCTGACGATGCCACATCACTGCAGGAGGAGAACTGGATGAGCCTTCTGGGGGGGGAAAGGGGAGCAGGAGGAGAAGGATCCATGTCCTTGGGATTGCCATGGCCAAAGCTTGACCCTTTCATCCACAAGCGCAGTAGGCTCATAAGTAAGTGAAGGCCAGTAAGCAAAATAGTGTTCTGGAAAAAGAATTAAGCCATTCACAGTCACCTGTGCCAGTAAGAAGAGGCTCCCCTGCTTGCTAGGCAGAGCATAAAACAACCAGAATATAATAGCAAGAATCCAGTCCCATGAAATCTGTGCTCAAACAATGCTGGTCGTGGGGGTGCAGCTGTTCTCTCGCCCTTGAGGTTGGGTGAGCACAGGCTGCTGTCCTGAGCGAAACCCTCGGAAAGCACTCAGGCAAGGGAGGCAGTCGGCTACCTGGTGGTTATGGAGCTCTGACAGGGTGTTTATTTCATAACCCAAATTATAGGGGATACCCGAGAATGGCAAGGAGTGAGTAGAAGCTGGTGTCCTCTCTGGTGAAGTTAATACTATGGCTGCCTCTGGGTTAATCTAGCAGCATCTCGTCTTATGAGATGATGGTTTTTGATGTAGTGATATCTATTCCTGCTTTTTACTTATTCGTTATTAGCAGGGAGTAAACGTTTGTGCCTTTTTCTTCGGGGGTAAGAGAAAGAAAATACGTCTCTGGACAACAGCTGCCCCTTCAAACAACAGCTGTAAACTTCCACCCTGCTTTTTATCCATCCTGTTTGCTCTTTCTTCAAGTAAGTGTATTCAACTCGGCTGTCAGTGTGCCTGTAACTTAGCACTGAAATGAAGGCATTGCCTAATATACATAGTCAGATATTCCAAAAACAACAGCGAAATAGTCTTCTCTTTGTGTGGATGACTGTGACTTTCTGGTGAATGTCATTTGTGTCCTTAAAGTGATTTAGCTTTTTGCCCAGGAAAAAACACATTACAGCAGGGCTTTGCTGGAGTTTTCTGGCCATATCCACTGCGGTTTCCAGGGTCTTATCTTATGTTGCTGGCTTTGGAATTCTCCATCTTTGGATTTTCAGAAACTGGGTTTGTTAATCTTGCATGCCTTCAGTAAACATGTAACCCAAAGCAGACTTTATTTTGTCTTTTCCCTAGGGCCTCTGTGCACCGAGCACAGGATATGTGTTACTAGCTACTCATGATCTTAAGTTGAAGTGATTAGGAATAAGCTAAAATTATTAGTGTGCATGAGTTGGGACCCAGAGAAGTTCATATGCTATGAAATCTGGATGGAAAAAAAAAATCCCACTGTGTTTAAATTATAACATTAATTTTATTTTACATAAATATGTTTCTAAGGTTTTTTGCCCTTAATTTTTTTTTTTTAAACAGTGCTGTGTGATTTGAAGGTGTGCTGTTTCTGAGCAGAAATAGTCTATTTCATGATGTTATTAGAAATTGTAAACGTAATATGATTTCGTATGATTTACAACCACTTTCTACAAAGTTTAGCATTCCCTGGAGACTGATAGTTGGCAGACCCTAAGTGCAAAAGGCTTTAAGAATGACAAGGATAACTAGCCAGAGCACTTGTTTAAGAGCAGAAGAAGGAAGAGAGAAAAGGGGCTACCTGAGCGATGAGCATTGAGATATTTCCAGATGTGACTTGTGGCCTCCTGTCCCCAGAAAGGGATACGAGGAAAGATCAGGTACCTGTAACGCTCCTGGAGACATTAACCAGCTCTTGGACGCCTCAGCAGGCTGCGAAACGCACTCAGGAACGTCCTGCCAGCAAATGTTCTGATGATGAAGTGATTTGTAACTTGTCTTTCACTGGGGAAACCGGTTGTTGCTCAGTATCTCGCCAAGCAAGTTTAATGGGGTGGAGGTTCTGGGAGAACAGGTGGGACTGGAAGTAAGTGGCACTGCTCTTCTATTAAAACAGAGCCAGGCCTCTAAATAAAAAGTTGCTATTTGCCTAATTTCCTTCAGATGTTTTAATATACACATGGATCCAAAGATAATTCTTTGGCTGTTTAATAGCACTAGCGTTGATTAAGATGCAGACCATAAGGTTTTAAAATAATGGGGGTGGGGACTTGTTTATACCAGTATAATTACACTCGCAGTAGCAAGTTTTATTGAACTAACTCTACTTGTTTCCTAACAAATGTAGTTACTGAATTGGTACAAAATCTGTACCTAGGCCTAGCCTTACTTTTACTCGTTGTGCAGCCTTGCAAAGGTAGGAGATGTTCTGCAAGATGCATTGTCTTGGAGAAGAATGTCACCGTTCTTCTGTCTTATTTATCATTTTAAGAGCTGAGCACTCCCCAGCTCAATGCGCAAAAGCTGCAGGGAGAGAGGGGGGCTGTTCTTGGGGAGCCTTCCCTGAATCCAGGCCCTTTCCCAGAGCTGTGGAGGCGGCTGTTTCCCGGAGCGCTTTGTGAGCACATCCGTAGCACGCACAGGGAGCAGCGCTCTGGCTCATTAGTGGCTTCCCTGCGTGTTGTTCCGGCTCCTTCCTAAGCTCACGGCTTTCGCAGGTGAAAAGCGGCGCAGGAAGCAGCCGCACGGCTGGCAGGCACGCTCCGCAGCGCACGTCCCGCTTCTCCTTTCCATGGGATTCCCAGTGCTGCAAAAGCTGGGCAAGTGCTGCCACCTAGTCCTGGGAGTCCCCTGGGAGCGCTCCCCATGCCTCTCCATCAACCCCCTGCGTCTCCTGGAGGATGCTTGGCTTGAAGGCCTGTCCTTAGCTAATTTTAATAAAAAATATGTGTTTTAACTGCACAGAAAGGTAGGTGGGCCAGAGCTGAACTGCCAACTCTCTTCTGCTAGTGGGAAGAAATTTTACTGGTAGAGGAAAGCAGTAACAAAAGTCATAATCATTTCTCTGGAGTGGATGCCGTATTCGCTCCAGCTGTTCTCGTGGCAAGAACCTCTTGGGATCCAAGTTCTTGCTGGTTTCTAGTAGGAACTCTCCAAGAAGGTGTCAAAATACTTGTATAGAAACTTCCCCTCAAATCATAGGTGTTTTTATTTTTTAAATCAACTTGTTGATTTTTGAGTAAAGCTTGAGGAAAACTATAAAATCTTCAAAAATTGAAACCATGTTTTGTTTTGCTTTCATTTTTATGTTTGATTGTCTAAAAGGTCTTGCTTGATTTTGTGGCTTCTCATTTCACGATTACTTTCAGTATTTTGAAGTTGGTTCTTATTTGATATTCCCAGCCAGGTGCTGCGTTCGGAACAAGCTCCGCCAGCCACGCGAGGAGCTGCCTTTGGATCATGGCCATTCCCAGGAGTTTCCTTCCCAACGGATGCGGCACTGACTTGCAGGAGGTTTGCCCGGGGACTCCCAGCGGGTATTTGGCAATTGTTGTCAAATATGCTACCAGGAAGAGCTGGGTCCAGCAGGAGAGCACCCCGGAGCCGCGGCGCCTCGGATGCCACGGGCCAGCAGTTGGGTCCCTCTGGTTTCTGCTCTTCTCTGTTGAAGCACAGACATCAAAGTGGAAGGAACATTTCAGAAAAATTCATTTTGAAGAATCTGAAATGAAACTTTCATTTTCCCATCTGTTCTTTATTTTGTTAGTTTTGTAATATCAACTTTTCAGCCCCATCCTGATTAAAAAAAAAAAAAAAAAAGAGAGAGAGAAAAAGAAATACTAGACATTTCTCCTGGAACAGAAACCCCATTTTAACACTCATCCATTTCCAATGATTTTTGTGAGACATCCCACAAACATAAAGTTAAATAGCTTAGTGAAATCACAGGCATAAATTTTGCAATAGGTTAAAACTGCCCCATCAAAGTGTGGGTAATAAATTCTGGTTATAATTAAATTGTTCATAACTTTTTCAGGGGAGGGAAAAAAAAAGTGAGTCTGCATTTTTTCGCAAGTGATTTACAGTGGCTATAATTTTTAAGAGGGCTAAATTCACTTTTCAATCTAAAATAGCTTAAAATGCTCCCATAAACAAGCAGTGGTGCTACATTGGCCATAGCTCGCTCTAATTAAATATTTACTATCCTGATATATCCACTGGCTGAACCAGGACCTTGGAAGTGCTGATGCAGGCGGCTCTAACTCGTCGTCTGCCGACGCAGCCCGGGCTCCATCCCGTGGTCCCTGCTGCCCTCCAGCCCTTTTGGAGCATGGGGGATTTATTGCCAAAAACCTCCCAATTGGTGAAGAAGTGGCCTCGGAAGCGCTGCCACGTGACATTTGTCCCTTTCCTGTGCAGTGTGCTGTGCCAGCACCTGGGTATGTCACTGGTGTGCCCCAGCTAGCCCGGGTTTAGTGACGGGGACCTCTTTATTTGTTACTTTGCCTCGTGGGAAGGCTCGCGGCTCCACGTTCCGTTGGTACTATCAGGCTGAAAGGCACAAAAACCTCTTAACCAATTTTCTGCCTCCCTCTAGAGGATTTCCTCCGCAGCTGGAGATTGGCTCCGGAGCGCCGGGAGCAGCACTCGGCCATGCCCTCTGCAGAGCCACGTTTCTGTGTAGGTTGCGTCTTTTTCAGTATCCGTGGATTGCTTTTTTTTTTTCTGTCAGTTCTTGCTAATGTCTCCTTGATGCTATTCCCACCTTTCTTTAAATATAAATGCTCGGCGGCCGTTTTTCCACGGGCAACATCAGCCCTGCCTTCTCTTCCAAGCTAAGTACCCGGCCGCAGTCATCACTGGGCCAAGAAGGTCCTACCCAGGATGTGCTAATTCCTCTTGATCAAACTTTGTGAGACTCTGCAGCAAGTAGAAAGCTTATTTTAAACAACTTTTTGACACCATTGGTCCCATTGCAATAGTGAAATTTTAATGCAAGTTGAGAATATATTTTGTTGTGAATACATATTTAAATAAGAAAATAATTCCTCATATTTCAGACTATCCTATTTAACCATTCAGTAGCCACCGCTTGCCAAGGGAGATCTCTTCTGAGAATACTCTAAGCTCTGGCAGAAACCTAAGCCATCCTAAGCTCTTGTTACTACCACCTTTTCTATAAAATTCTTTCAGGATTTTAACAAACTGCTGTGACTGTTGACCAAGAGCTGGATTACTGCTGCACTAAATCATTCACAATTTAAAACAGGTTGCAACCACCTGTAATTCATCATCTTTCCTGAGATGTATGTTAACCAGGACAGTCATTTTAAAAGCAGTAGCTAATGATGGGCAATTTTTTGATTGTCCATCATATTTTGATTGATCAAATATTGTTTGATTCTTTTAACATACTTAGAAGTAAATCACAAAGTAACCAACTGAGCCGAACCACCTCCTTCTGCTTGTTTTGCTGACTTGTTAGATGAGCCAAAAAATAATCACATTCTTGCCCTGAGGTTGAACGAACCAGCATAAATCTGTGGCCTTTTCATACAGTACCTTTCTTACCTTTCTATGGAATATATATATTTTTAAAATATCTATTCATTATTGAAAAATATATATGGAAATAAAATATTAATGGGCTTTGCCTCGTGCAAGGTAATAACATTTTAAAATTTGCTCGACAAAGTTCTGAGCAGAGCTGTTAAAGCAGTGTTTGCACCGCAAGGGAAGGCAGGGTAAACCTGCGAAGGGGCAACTCTTTCCTGAAACCACTCCTGGTTTCCATATAATCTTCCCAACGTGATAAGAGCCTTAGGGCTGTTTCAGCCCCAAAAATGCAGCAGGAATCTACGTGCTGGGGAGGGACCCTTGCAAAGAGCAGAAGGCACCTGCAGATGCCACCAAAGTTTGTGTTATTTCCGTGCCACTGGCAGTTTATTGATTGTAGGATTTATCCAGCTTGTCTATAGTTGCAGAAGAGAGGGAATATCCTTTTTCTTTAGGCACTTAAGTAATCAGTAGATATGAAAACAGCCACTTCGATGGCCAGGAGGCCTTTCTGGTAAGTCTGTGGGTGAGAAGATCCACGTCGAGTCCCCTCTGATGGGACCTCTGCCCCTGGATCAATCACTGCTCTGAGGAGGCTTGGAGGAAATTTTAAAGACAGCCGAGTAGAAATCAATATTTTTCTTGACAGCCTGGATCATTGTCCCCTCTCCCCCATTTACATCCGTCCTCTGAAGATGATGGATCAGTGTAGTTATCAGAGAGACTTTCCATTCTCTGGATTCCAGCTGGCCTGTTTTGTTTTGTCTGTAATTCCACAGGCAAAAATGAATTATTTGGAATGCTTTCTCTATCCTTGGATTTTCAAATTCTCCAATTACTTGAGTAGGGAAATAGCTATATTTTTTTCTGCCCTCAAATTAAGTTTTCATCGTTAAGATTGTTCATCTAAACAATGAAATTAGTTAGAAAATTCTGTGCTGTTGAAAGCCCCTCGTGAAGGCCTCTGCGAAACGTCGCTTCCCAGAGAATGGATCGTGTGAGGAGGGAAGTTCTTTGACTTCAAAGGTCACATTTATTTTCTTTTGTGGCTTCAGCCTTAGTTCCAGATGTCATTTCTTGTGCAGATGCTGTTCTATAAATAAGGTTTTAGCTGAAGAAGTTATAGCATCTCATTTATTACATCCATGTGGAGGTATTATGAAGCCTCGTGAAAGACTGGAGAAAGCCAGGAGCTTATTGGTGTTATAAAAAATCATACACACATTTTGGCAAATACATGTTTGCATAGGATGGAAATTTGATTTTATAATAGCTAGTTTTGTTTGTGACTCCGTTTCTAGCTTTTGGTTCCTGATTAACTGTGAAGGCTTTAGCTGTGAAACACTCCCTACTTTATACTGTCTGTATCTTGGAAAACTGGCAAATTAGGAAATAACTTGAAGATTTTTAGACTGAGCAGTTACTGTAACACAATCTTTAATATTAAACTTCAAAGTTTAATATTGTCTTTGACCTTTTTCCCTTTGGTGTGCATCTCTAGTTTTTGAGCCTTACTGAAGTGCAATTTTTAAATGATCTGGATAGTAAAATAGGCATAACTGATCACATCATAAAATCGGCTATAAAATGCACACTGATATTAGTCTATTCTGATGTATAAGGTGCCGCATAGCTGAGAAGGAGGCTTGCATGGCTCTTTTATGTAGGAGATAAGATCTTTCTATATTTGATTTTAGGTTTTTTTTTTCTCTGAGCTGCCCTTTTGTATTGCTGAGGAGGGCTTGGTAAGATTTTCTGATCTCTTACGTTTTCCGATAGGCAAGTTGCAGCCAGCTTTCTTTCTAAGTTTCATCTAAACAGATTATTTAAGATTGAAGTCAATCGCTCAAAATAAACTCTCAAACCTTTGCAGGCCTTTAAATACTTCCAGATACGTGGCTGGGGTGGCTGGGGGTGAGGAGGGCTGCGTGGCACTGGAAGAGCAGGTTCATCTTGTTTTCGGGAGGATCAGTAATGGGGTTTTACAGGAGCACGTTGGAAGCGGTTGCACGGCCTTGAGGCACTGGATAGGGTGCTGCAAAATGCTGGGATTTCTTTATTAAGGTGCTACATTGGGGAAATCATTCCTTTGTGTTTCCTCTTTTGTTTTTAGAGGATCTGATCTTCTGAAGTCAATTATAACTTCAGAAAAGACAAATTTCTGTAGAGGTTCCACTAGACCTGTCTTTAAAAAAAAGAAACCTATCTACAGAACACAGAAGAAATATATCTATAAAAAAGAAACCGTCTCTTTTGTTCTTTCATAATTCAGCTTTGTGTTTTTTCTTTACCAGAGCTGTTATGACATGACAACTATTTTTCTCCCCAAAGGAGAAGATTATACAGTAAGAAAACAGGAAATTTAAGCCTATGTATTGAATTCACATTGCTGCTTGTATGTTGTGCTGATTGTTTCTGAAAATATATATTTCTTTTAGCTCTGCAGTATAATTTCAAGAATGCTAAATGCATAAAGATAAATTTAATGAGGGCACTTGGAAACATGTCTACTTATTTATGTGTGACCACAGAATTCAGAGATTCTCTGCTGAGAAGAAGGTTGTTCCCAGTCCCACACAGATGCAATTAGTAGTTTGTGTCCTTCGCATCTTGGGTCTCCTGTTTTCCTTCAAGTTAAAGCTAAAAGTTTATCTGATTAGTTACTCATGGCCTTGGTGCTACTGTGCGTTAATGGTTGGATTTAGACATTCTCCAACTTGTAAAAGCCTATATTCTCCCCCAGGATCTGTAAAGTCAACGTGTATATACGCAATATATGTGTACATATGTGTGTGCAACACAGGTGTGTTTCAACAAAAGCACATTTCATGGAAGAAATCCTGTTTGCGCTCCCCGTGATGCTTGGTACGAGCCACGATGCAAGGTCGGTGTCCCGTTCGCTAAGCGCGCGGGTGGCTTTGTCCCACCAAACGCGCTACCAGCACTAGCCCCGTGGATGCAGCGGGATCCTCCTGGGGTCGTGTCCCTGTTCCCTACCCCTTGCTTGGTCCCGGAGCAGCTGGTGCCCTTTCTCCCTGCTCTGAGGAAGGCCGAGGTTGGGTTTGCAGTTTCAAACCACTCTGGCTGTTTTTGTGCGGCCTCATTTTTCAAAATGCCTCGATTCAAGGCATTGATTTCCTCGATTTCTGAGCTTCACGGGTCGGCCAGACGGGTTTGCGCCTCCCGCCGTTGAGCCCGCGGTGCCTGAGGCCGTACTCAGCGCTGCCGGGGGCTGCTTGTGGCAGAGTCCTTTGAGGTACGTTTTACTTTGGGTTAATAATTACGAGTTACAAATAAACTAACGCATCCCCTTCACATTAAAAAATGCTTGTGTGAACAGGAATGAACGGTGCTCTCGTTACAGTACGTGCTGTTACAGAGCGTTTCTCGGGAGAACGCTGTGTGTGGAGCTGGGAACGTCCTCACCAGGGAAGCTGGATACCTCCCTAGCGCCGGCTGATGCTCCGGAGTTTGGGGTGAGTGACTCGATCACGTGCATTTGAGGAACCAAACGTTCCCTGTTATTTCTCACCGGATGTAGATGAGTACCCGCGAGCACGTTCAAAGCTGTTATAAAATACCTGGGTAATAATTAAAATGTCACAACCAGATGTTCCTCAATGGTTCTGTCAAAATCGTTTCCTTACTTGACCAAATAAATAAATAAATGAAGCTTCATCAGTATTAACTGGTTTAAGTATTAACTTAAACCTTTAAAATATTTATGGTAAAATTTGCACCTAATTGAAGAACGTTTGAAGGATGTTTTGCATGGAAGGTTGGAATAAACAGAAGAATGAAAGGTGTATCAAACATTTGATTTAAGGCGAGTTTAAGAATTAGGAGTGTTAAAGCACCCTGTTTTTCAGAGGAAGAGCTTATCCCCTTTTTTGCCATATTTCATCTAATATAAACTTTTTTTTTTGACTGACTTTACTTGAAATTCATCACTGAACAAATTCTATTTTTGGTATATTCAGCTACTGCCAAACTAAGCTTTATTTAACTGACCAAATCTGTGGTCATTATATTAAGCTTGAAAACACCTTTAAAACTTCAGGATATTTTCAGAGCAGCTGATATTTTCACTGGTGTAAAATGCCAGAAACTTTGCCAAGTAGATTACCTCAGTCACCAGCTATTTGGGAGCATTTAAAGCAAGGATACATCAAAAATGTGACAAAATAATTTGCTCAGAATTAGCCAGATCAGACAGTCTGAAATCACAAGCCCAAACTGTAAAAACTCATTAGCTTGGAAATTATGAGGCTCATGGAAAATAATAAAGGCCCGGCCCTTTTTTAGGCAGCCTCTGGTTCTGAGCCTGAAAAGTTTATGCAGACTGGGAATCCAGCTGCTTTCACTCAAAAAAGTTGAGATTGAGACTTCGTGACGTGGCTCCAGGTAGTGAAGCCTTCAGAAAGACGAGAATGTCGGTAATTTTGGAAAGAGGCTGCAAGAAACGGCAGCGCTGCTTGTCCTGCCGCCCCCGCTCCGGCTCTTCCCATGGAGAAGCCCTTCCCTGCAGTGGTGGGATGCTCTCCTCAGTCTCCCAGCCCACCCAAGGATCGCTTCCTACATCCAGAACCATCCCAGTTTTTCCGTGGGGAGGGGCTCTGTCCCTGGTGGCTCGGGAAGCTGGGGGAAGTTTCCCAGTGGTTTCCCGCCCCTCGGAAGACGCGGGCTCAGGAGGCGCCTCTGGTTGCGGCTGCGTTTGGGAAGCTCCGGGGGAATCTCCGCGAGCGGAGCCCACAGGAGCGCTTTGCTGGAGCGAGCCCCTTGCCGGCCTCATTCTCCGAAATTCCAAAGTTTCATAAACCTAACGGGGTGGCTCCACTGAAGCCCCTTGCACTGGTGGCCCGAAAGGGAGCCAAGAGCCCAGGATGCCACTTCAGGCCATGCCACGTGCCTGGATATAACATAATATAATGTAACCCCATTTTTGTAGCAGCCTGACCACAAGGCAGGTCAGCAAACTTAGTCTCCTCTTGCCTGTTTTAGACCCCCGCAGCACGTTCGTGCAGGAGGAGCGCGCTGGGAATAAAGGGGGCTTGTGCCAGGGACGTGCGGAACGGGCTTGACCATGCGTTCCGACTCTCCCCTTTCCCTGCTAAACAGTTTTGTGACCTTGGATCACTATAGCGTTGAAGGAATTTATCTGGACTGCAAATTGATATTTTTAGCCCCATTTAGAATTTGTGTGCAGCTCCTGTTAGAATCCCAGTAGGGAGTGCTCTGAGTTAATGCAAAATACACACAATTTAGAAGAAATACTACTGTGCTGGGAAATAGGAAGAATAGCCCCTTTGAAACTGCACTGCTGTGCACTGTGGCTCACTTATGTGTGGTGCCTACAGCACCTATTTCTGAGCTCTCATTCATTAAAACAGTTTCGTATTTATTAAAACGGTTATATCTGTTTTTATGTGCACTCTTTCAAAATCATATGGTACTGCTGTCCAGGTATCGCTTCAAATTAAAGCCCTCTTGTGGCTTGGGAAATAAAGCGGTGCAGTCAGGTCCATGCCAGGAGCAAACCAGGAGGTTATTTGACCTGCTGGGCTGGATGCTAATCCCCGGTTCATGTAAAAACGACACCAGCTCGGTTGGCGGCACCGTTATCACCCCGCTACCACCAGCACGTCCGTGGGGTTTGAGCGCCGAGGAGGGTCTGGGTGGTAATTGCGCGCCGCTGGCGCCCGGCCTCGGCGCCTTGCCCGCCGCTCCGGTGCCCGTCGCGTCCCTTTGGGAGCAGAGCGCTCCCGTTTCCCTGCCTTCCTCTCCTGACGTGCCCGTGGCGACTCGGCCCGGCGTAGCGCCCGCGAGGACGGTTGGCTGCAAAAGGAACAAAAGTTGCCGGATGGAAGCGACGCTTGCCCGCGTGCTCCTGACGGCCGGGACGCGAGGGTGAGCGTGAGCTCGGCGCGCTCGGACCCCCCGCGTGCTTCCTGCCATCCCCAAACCAAACGAAGAGCGAACCGCTGCCGTCAGCTGCCTTTTAAACACCCGGCAGCAACGGCGTGGCCGGGCACAAGTGATGGCAGGAGCGGCTGCGAATGTGAGATGGGAAAAACGCTAAATTAAACCTGTTGTGAAGCTGCTCGGGAGCCACCTCGCTTGGCATGGGCGGCTGCACGGGGTGAGGAACACGGGGACTGGGATGGGGATGCGGACACGGATGGGGAGGTGGATGGGGATGGGGAGGCGGATGGGGGTGCAGATGGGAATGGAGACGTGGATGGAGACGCGGGTGGGCA
>VZSV01000075.1:172185-188065 GCA_013398735.1 Nothocercus julius | reverse complement strand
CGGTACCGCGCCCCCTCCCCCCGCCGCGGCTGTCACGACGCGCCGCGCTCGCCCATTGGCCGTCGCCGCTCTTTACGCCCCGCCCCTTGCTTGCCGATTGGCCGCGGTAGCCCCCCGCGCACCGCCTCCCGCGTTCTGATTGGCTGGGGGGGCGCGGCGCGGCGCTCCGGGTGGCCCCGGCTCCGGGGTTCCCCCGCGGGCCCCCACCCCTGGGGCCCCCGGGCCCTTCTGGGCGGCAGCCGCGGCTCCCCCAGCCCCATTTTGGGGTAAAATCCGCCCGGAAAGCGGCTCCTGTCGGGGCCTCGTGGCCCCCCGCTGCGCCGGGGCATTCGCGAGGCCCCCTCGTATTTTTATTTTTAATTATTTTTTAATTCATTTTTTCAGCCAGATTCCAGTGTTAGAGCTTGAGGGTCTGGCAAATCCTGCGTGTCAGCCCCAAGTGAGGTATCCGCCCTCCCGCCGTTTCCCGGCTCCCGTGGAATCGCGTGCGTTTCTGAGCAGTTTCCGTTGGGGTTGCCCGTAACGGGGGAGGTAACTGGTGAAATGCGGAATTATCGGGATAAAATACCTCGATTATCGCTGAGCAGCCGCCTCCAGTCGTTTTGTGCAACCCAACCCAATTTTCCGTGTTTTGTGGTGGTGCAGATGCTCCTGGATGAGGTCGGGTCCCAGTAACCCCTTTACGGGCATCACGGCTCTCGTTACGGCGCTGTAATGAGCTGTGTTAATTACTTATTTATTAGTTGTTTATTTAACTGCTGCTAAGTAATTTTCATGCCACGGGTACATTTGTGTGGGAGCAGTTGTGCTCCCCTTAACAACCAGGCCTGGTCTGCTCGTGTTTTCCCTTTTTGGCTCCAGGATTTAATGCCCTTTTGAGCAGTGCGACGAGGAGACAACCCCATCGAAACGGTCTGGGAAAGGGAGAATTAATGTCATAAAAGGTCTAGTTTTGCTGGTGCGGGAGCTGATGAGACCCAAAGCAGGACGGGTCCCCTGCGTCCGGCCCTTACAGACCTCCCCTTGGTGGGAGATCTCTCATAACAATAAAAAATTTTTTGCCCTTTATCTCCAGACAGTTTCAAAGTCATGAACGCGCGGGTGGGATTCGCTTTTGCTGTATTTGCAGACGGGCTTGAGTGTCCTTGGGCTGTTCTGCCCCTTTTGAGGATCACGGAGAAGATGCACAGCGATGTTCTTGTGTTGCGGGTGTTCAGCTAATATCCTCTGCCTTTGAGCAAGATTTTAATGCTGCGAAAGCAGATCCCTCCCAGCCGCCAATCCCGGGGATGAGCAGCCCTGCGGGAGCGGGAGCCTCCGTTTCTTTCCAAGCAACACTTCCGCAGAACACAGCACCTTAGATCCCCAGAGTTTGTTTATGTTTTTAAGCGAGTAGGAGCTTGAGCAGTTTGGCTCCTTGCATTAGATGTGGGAGTTGCCAGTAGTTAATAGCTCTTCCAGTTAGAGCTGGCCAAGCAAGAAAGACTTTTAAGGACATCACGTACTTCTAAACTTGGCCAGCTGTAACATGCCTTAGTATTTCAGCTACTCCACAGAAGCATCTTGCCCTACTAACATGTTCTTTGGCACGCTTGTGAAATCTGGGTGAAATAGTGCATTTTGCTTATTTAAAGGTGTTGTTTTTGCTGCAGCGAGTGGCTCAACCTCCTCACGCAGCTGCTGATCAATGCACAGAAGGGAGGCCGAAACCCATTGTGAGTAATTCCAGGAGGCACCGTGGTAATCCACACGTTCTGTGTAACTTTCCAAGGCGCAAATCTTTCCTTATCAGGACAAGGGGAAACTTGCACCATTACTTTGTGGCTGCGCTTTGCAGATACGTCGCCCGAGCCTGGCCAGCGCAGGTGTCACAGTTCTGTGACAAGCGGTTCCTGGTTTATTTAATAAAGCAGTTCAAAGGGAGAATGGTTAATCACGAGCTTGCAGTGCCACCAGTTTCGTTTGGCTTTGCCATCCTCACTTGGGGAACGGCTTTTGACACTCTGATCTCGTAGGAAGACCGGCTTTAATAAAGGAAATATTGGCACATGTCCCTTCAAGCGGTACCTGGGGAAGTTCTTCAGCGTTTTAGCTCTTCATTATGTTACGTTCAGGGTGGGAGCAATGTTTTTTTAAGTACTCCAAAGAACCCTAAAACACTGCCCATGTGCAGCTGCCCCGGTTGTACTGGAGCGTGCTGCACGGCTGAAAATTAGCAGGGACCTGAAACGATTAGTACCTGGCTGGTGGCCCAGAACGGGGAGAGCTGGGGCTGGCAGCATCTTGCGGTAATTTTCTGTAAGACAAGTGTCTTTAGCTCTTTCATTGTCCAATTGATTCGTGGGTAATAGCGCTACTGCTTATAATGCTGAATCTATAGTGCTGCTCCAGCGTAGAAATATGAGATGATCTGGTCACTGGGTAGTTGTTGCTCTTAAATGCAAAAAAAAAATCCATGTTCTGCAGGAGTAGCGCTGGTCACCTGAGGTGGTGCGGTTGAAACAGGGGCAGGTGATAACCCAAAATACCTTCCTCCAGCCTCTAGTGCTGCTTTGTGGGCTCCTTGCCTCATGGCTTTTAGTGTTTCTTCTTTCTCTTCTGCCTCTCTGATGCTTGGGAAAGAAAAGTAAAATGAGAAGCTGGATTTCACTGAGGTTAACTTTAAAGTAGCTCTCTTTTCTCTGAAGATTTAATTGAGCTGTAACATGAAAGGGCACCTATTTACGGTATTTCTCAAACTGGTTACTTAACTACTCGGGTATGCCTTTAATGAAGTAGCTTTCATGTCTGAGTTGCATTCAGAAATTTTAACATATAATTTCTCCTGTTTTTTCATAGCAAGTTGACTCATCAGTTTAGTCCTGTGCTGCAGACATAAAATGTCGGAAGATGTTGCTCTTTTTACTACAGTAAAAATCACTCATTCAGTGATTTTTTTTTTTTATTATTATTTTTATTTATTTATTTTTTCTGAAACACTAAAGTTCCTTTACACCTAAATAAAACTTGGGGAATAAACATTCTCCTTATGCAGAGACTATAGCCTTAGTTTTTCTATAGTATGCCTGAATTTCACTTAATGTTTCCTATTGTTTTCATGTCACCACCTTTCTCGGCCAGCTCTTTTCCTGATTTTCCCTCTATATTTCGTAGCTGTCACGTGGAAGATGGTGTTGTAGCTCTGGTTTCCCCCAGCCTCTCTCCATGCCGGTATCTCTCGTCCCTCTGCTTCATCCCGCTCTCTGTGAGCTAAACGTGACATCTTCTATCCCAATGTGTTCTCAGAGCTTGATCCTCTCTGAATCTTTCCCTCCAAGCCCGTTTTTTGGCTTTTGCCTCTGTGTTTTGTTTGTTTGTTTTAACCTCCCATGTCCTTCACTGTGTCCCCATGGCGTTAGGATATAAAATGTCCTCTTTAACCAATAATTTGCCTGGGTTTGTTTTAATCCTTCCCAATCCCCGTCTTGCCCTCGTGCCTTTTGCTTGCCGGTAAGTTGGGGGCCGGGCGCTCTCTCTGCGGTTACCTTTAATCTCGGGGGAACAACGTGCTTGAGGCCAGGCAGGAATTCCTGCTTTGCAGCCCTCTGGCTAATATTTAACAGACTTTACCTGGGAACCGTGCATAGCTTCTAAGCCACGTTTTAAGCTTTAATATGGGTTTTGAAATATCGGAGGTGACAGATAAAATGCATGGTAATGAGATCCTTCAAAGGCAAGCTCACTTCCAATTCCAAAGGAAATGAGCTTTTAATTAGTGCCTTATCTCAAGTATGCCACCTTTTCTTTCCTCCTCACTTATGCTCCTTGTACGACTGGTGTTAAAGATAGGCTGGTGTCCCCTGACATGGGAACCAATTGGCCAGTGTCATTTTATAAAATCTCATTTACTGTCTCTTGATTATATGTAGCTTGTTGAGTATAAACTTATTTGGCTTGGCTGGGTTTCAGCATTGGAATGTGCCATTGCCCAAAGTCAGGGTGTTCTGTCGAAATTGAGATGGAGGGAATTGAGGGAATGCTCACGCTATAACAGCTTGCACCTAGACGCTGCAGAACTCAAAACTTCCATCATTCAGGATGGATTTATTTGCCATTTCGATGCAGTGAAAACCTGAACACCAAAACTTGTAAATGTTGAAAAAATAACTATCAATACCAAGCAGTTAGATTAGCCACTCCAAATAAGGAACTTCTGGCTTGAATATTAAAGTGTACCTAATGCTAACCTTGATAAGGTTAAAGCAAAAGGTTTCTGTTTGATTTTACTGTTCAAATGCGTTTTTCCAAGCAGTATTTGTTTACAGCTCTTGCAAAATACTAGGCAAGTTCTTCAAACATTAGAAGGTGTGTATGTAGTCTAAATTTGAGATATATTCATAGATCACTTGCCTTAAAGAAAAGGGGTTTTTTAAGTTTTTTTTTTTTTTTTTTAAAGGAGCAGTTTTTAATATTAAAAGTACTGTGGATGCGGAAATGGAACTTGGCGTACCTGGTTTCGTTCAATTAGCCTCCTGCTGCGGGTATATCTCTGCAGGGAGTGGCAGAGTTCACCAGGTTGCTTTCTTAACAGTTTAAAAGTTGTTGCATTTAAGCAGAGCTGTGAGACTTTATTTTAAAGCTGTGGAGAGATTAGGCTTAGACATAATCTATTACTAGAGCAGTTCATTAAACTGTCAAGTCGTACCCTAAAGAGGGTTGTGCTTGGGTACCGGAAAGCTTTCCATGCCTTTGCATGGATGAAATTGCAAAGACACATAATTATTTTTCTGTGTGAGGGGAATTTTCCCAGGAAGCTTTAGGAAGACTCTATACCGTGAGTCACTGTTTTCTCCATCCGTGTGTGTTTGATTTCTGGTTCAAGTGCAACTTTTGCAACATGTCCACAGCCGTGGAGGCAACTGAGCTGCCGCCAACCAGGCGTGCGGGAGACTCGGGGTGTGGAATAAGCTTGGCTTCCCCTGCAGACTTGTTCTTCTTTTCCTCTTTTTTTCCCCGTGTTTCACCCTAACTGGCCGCGTGTTCTGCATTGATGCAATAGCACGTGTTGCTGCCGAAAGCCACGTGCGCTGCCGTCTCTGCGCCGAAAGGCAGGACCGGGGGTGGTGGGTTCTGCCTTTCCTGCAAAGTTATTTCGGAACAAGGGAATAGACCCAGAGAAGGGCAGAGTGAGAAGAAGCCAAGGTGAGCCTGGATCCTCGAAGGGAAAAATGAGCTCGAGCTGCCAGCAGAGCACTTGGTCTTTGTGAACCAGGCAGCGAAATGCCGGTTTAGTTTCTCAAGGGGCAATATGCAAACTCGGTGTTTTCTCTCCTGCTTCTGGCCTTCAAAAATGAAGTGTTTTACATCTTTTTTTTTGAATGTTATTGGAGCTTTTTCCCGCCTTAAGCGGTGCTGGTGGATTCAGGGTACGTGGTGGCATCAATGAGAAGTGTGTGCGTGGAAGCACTGCTGTGCTAGGACTGCTGTCATCCGGGACACATGGCTTTTGCCTTGTTTCTTTTTATATTTTTAATTGAATTAAGGTATGTAGAAAATTCCGGGAAGTCTTAAAAAAACAACAACAAAAAAGTCTAATCGGAAACTTGGGGCGCCAGAGAGGCGAAGCCCAGAGGAGGGAACTCGGGGGTTTCACTTGCCCTTCTCGGTGCTCGTGGGGATGCTGGAGGAGGGAAGCTGCCCGCCTGCAGCGGGCACGTCGGGCGCATGGAAGGGGGCCCTCTTCCTGTAAATCCTCGTTTCCCTGCTCAGAATGAGGTGTTTTCCCAGCCTTGTGCTGGGGGTAGGTTTCCTGCAGATGCTCCTTGGCTGTTTTCCTTCTCTGACCTCATCTGGTTGAGGTGGAGGTGCTCCCAGCAGTCCCAAGCGTGTCCTGTTGTTTCGGTCGCCGAGAGCACCGTTAATGCCGGCCCTGCCCGCCGTGGTGAAGGTGGGTCTTGGCACAAGGGGACACGCGGAAGGGACGCTCGGGGAGCGGGATGTCCCCGTGCTTGCGAGGGAGCAGCAGCGCCAGATCCGCGTGTGCAGGAGCACGGGGTTTGCACTGCGTTATTTCCCACTCCTGTTATTTCCCTGAGGAATATGAAGGTTTTCAGGTACGGAAAACTAATCTAGATAGGATGAGAATTACCTTATTTCACCAGTTGTTGTATTTAATGACTATTTGAGCTGCACGTGCACGTCCTTTTGACAGTCACACTGGAGCAAGGCTGAAAGGGCATTGAACCAGCTGCAGCACAAGCACCACCTGAAGAAACCCAGCATTTCATCAGTCAGCCTAAACAGCGACGTCCGCTCTGTGCCGTTTGAGCTCCCGTTTACTATTAGCACATGAGCTCCGTTACAGCTGTAGAACTGTGGTATTCAAGCTGCAGAGATGATTAAGGCAAAAAAAAACCCTTTAAAAGTCACGTCTTAAGGCTGCAGTTCTTGTTACTTCTTGCAAGGCTATCACCTAAGTAACGAGTTGTTCAGATCCGTGGCCTTGCCAGCTGCCAGGGCTGGTGTCTGTGTTTTCAGGGCTCGGGGTGCTTTCCTCAACTTTAGGTGGCCTGGAGCTGTTTGTGTGAACTCGGTGATGACTCCAATATCCGATCAAAGAAGCTTCATTCAATATTATTTTAATTTCTCAGCATTCGTATTTTCCCTGAAAAACTGTTTTATTGGCTTGTGTGGCTTGATATTATATGAGCTGGCTAGGTGCTGTTTGAATGACTGGAAATAATAGATGCTTGTTGGCTCTTTTTTTTCTAGACTTTTGTTTTGGGCAGGATTTAGATAGATATAAGGATTTTGTTTTAATTGTTTATTGAGCTGACTTGGTAGGAAAGTAGTCAAAACAGGGCTGCATTTACAGCAGATTGTGATAAACAAATGGGCAATGCGTAGTCAGTGCAGTGAACTGAATGTTTCCTAATTATCGTGTGTTTCAAGACTTTAATGATAGTGGATAGTGTACGTCTATAACGGAAGCCTCTGTCAAAACAATTTACTCTTCCTGAAATAGGGCTCTAGCTTGTGGTTTGAAATGAAAGGCCTATGCAAAGTTATTTTTTTGATAAGCGCAAAAATTTTCTTCGTAATTTTTCTTTACATTTTTTTAAAGCATTGATTTTTGGTCAGCTGTCAAATTGATGTTCCTTGAAGTCAAATCAGTGCTCTTTAAAGTCAGAGTCCAAACTCCTGGTGAACAGATATGGGAATGCAGAAGGCTGCTCACTGCATCCTTTCACCTTGTTTTGTTAAATTCTTTTTTTTTTTTTTTTAACAGCACTGTGTATCTCAAGCTGAAGCACTAATCATCTCTTGCCATCCCTGCTGTTTAATGTAGGCTTTCCTTAAAATCCTAAGGAGCTTTGCCATCTTCGTAGGGCTCTCGTGTGTCTCTCTTCCTAATGATAAATGTCAACAAATGAAATCCGGACACCTTTCGCTGCGCCAAGGGAGAAGTAATTTTCCCCGTGTGTTTCTGCTGCACTGTTTCCAAGTGGGCTACGGACTTGGAGCTGCAAGGAGGGGGGACGTCGTGGGGCTGTGGAAAAATCCATGTGCAAGAGGGAAAGGATGTGCCAGGGCGGGAATCCACTCTTTCCTCATGGACTTGGCGCTTCCTTCAGGTACCATTGGCTTCTAGCAAGTGCCTTATCCAAGTGGGGACAGCCCCCAAAGTGCGGAAAATAACTTAATAATGAATTAATAGTAACATAATTTAATAATAAATTAATAGAAAATAATAAATTAAGCAGTAAAGCAATCAGCAATGTGTTGCTGCTGGTGGATAATGAGGGTTGGAGGGTTTTTTTGAGTCAGTGGTCACCGAGTTGGTGGTCGCTTCCCTGCACGTAGTTGATGTTTTTGATGAAACCCCCTTCGCAGATGGTTCTGCAAGGTTTTGCTGATAGGACAGATGGTCCCTGCTTTTGTTGTTCCCATTTGTGACAGGTAACTCCTCCTTCAAGGCTCCTGGTGGCATCTTATGGGTGTATTTACATTACCCCAGTCCTTCTTCAGGTGATGAAGACGGAGCTGTCTATGGAAGAAGAGGGGCCATATAGGGTATAACTTGGGGGCTTGTTGGGACCTTTTTTCTTTCTTTTAGTCACTAATACAGTTATGTAACTCTACTTAAATTCTTTCTGACTGGATTTGGGTGTGTTTTTGTTTTGTTTTTGTTTTGTTTTCCCCAGTTGCCTGCATGATGAATTTCTACTGAAGTTGCCCCAAAGAAGGTGAATTTGGGCAACGCCCTGATGCTACTTGGGTGTCCGCATGGTGGCTGTGGCTCCACTCCGGGTGCGGCGAATATTCTCCCCAAAAAAGCCAAATTTCCCAGGAAGTTAAGCTCTCGCAAGCAGCGACTCATGTTTGGGTATGTGGAGGAGGAGCACCGCTCGGCTCCGCCATATGGCAGGGGAGCTGAGAGCTGGCGCAGAGTTGGGCTTAGAAACAGGAATTCAGCCACCCTGCGACCTGGCCTGACCGCGGCGAGCGGTTATCCCGGCACTCCGGCACGGTGCTGTCACCGACCCGCTCCAGCATCCTTGAGCCTGCAAAAAGCCCAGGTATTAAAGCCCTTGGCTTAGCAAAGCCCGCGGGCAGAGGGACCCTGAGCCTGTGGCCAAGGCAGGATGCGGCTCTGCCGGTCGCCCTGTCCCTGTCTCCAGGATCACGCTGCAGCCGGAGGCGGCTGCCTTCACGGCATTTACTCATTTATGGCTATTTTGGGTGCTTAAAATTGTGCCCGGCTCTTCATTTCCAACCAGGACTTTTCCGCAAAACCCCTGCGTGCTGCTTTTTGGCTGGAGTCTCGAGTCCCTGCCCCGTGTCCGCCGCAGGGTCATCGGCTCCGCTGTTTGCGGAAAACCCAAGGATTTGGGTCAGCCGTCGGAGGTCACTGGTCCCGTGTGTTTTACAACTTGGCTGTTTAAAAGCAGCTGGCACCTTTGCCAGGCACACACCGTGGTCTGTGCCAGAGCTCGCCCTGAAATCCCGGCTCCGCACGGAGCACCTGGGCGTTTCTGGTGGCCCGATGATAATTCGCAACTTGATAATTCGCAACTTGGCTGCGTGCGCCCAGTCCTAGGTGGCCAAATAAAGTAGGTCAGTTATTTTTAGGTGTTATGATTAATTTATAAATGCCATTATTTTTACGGTGGTGGATGTAAATGCTCAATCTGACGCTGTGCGTGGAGGGCTGCGGTAGAAAATGGGTGCTGCAGAGTAAACAAACATTTTTTGCAAGGATGATCTAGAGTAAGTAGAGAGGATTATTTTAAAGCTTAAAGCTTTGCATGTCTGGAGTGTTTTTTTTTTTTTTTTCTCCCCCCTTTCGCTTGAACGTTAAATGGTTTTAGAACAGAAAATCTTTCCTGGTATGTAATGCTTCCAAACCCCTTGGCAGATGGGTAACTTTGTTTCCAAACATCAAATGTTATAGCTGTTTTAATGCTGTATTTTTAAGCCTGAACAGCACTGCCAGAGAATGCTCATATTAAGTCTGTCCGGAATTAGACTTTTAAAGAACTTTATCATGAAAAGTGAAGAATTAAGGAAAATTTAATGTAGGACTTGAATTCCTTTGCATAATGCACAAAATAATGTTGCATTAAAAGTATGGAAAAAGAACACTTAAAGTACAGTTGTGTCCTAAGGTTTAACCCTCTGTAGTCAATGAAAGGAGCATGGGCTCCTTGATTATCCCTGGGAAGGAGATTGCCCTTATATGGAATTAAACCTCACGCATGCGCAAACAAACCTTTGCCTTGTGCTATTTAAAACTTGAAGAATTAGTGGTAGAACGAGAATCAACCCTTTGCTGAGAGGTGTGAATGGGCAGGTGCTGGAAAGCGCTCGCTTTGTGTTTAATGGCTGTCAACCACTTTTTCATATTCACGAGTTATTTCTGCTAGATTTCTCAAGAGTGGTTTTTGTTCTTTTTTTTGTGTGTGTGTGTGGGGGGGAGTGTTTGTTTTTAATATTTAATACGTAATTTATTACTGCTCTGGACAGAAGCTGACATATCTGTGGGTTCAACGCTGACAAGATCGTCAGGTATGGTGCCTACATTCCTATTTGATCTTTGAACTCTCCAAGTAAGTAAATATTTGGGGCCTTATATCTTCGAGTAGCCATTCTTATATCAAAGGTGAATTTGTTCCTGAACTCCTAAGTCGAGTGACTTGAGCGTGGTCCTTTTTGCAAGGTGTCATGTATTTCAGGTACCTTTAGGCACAGTTTCCTTAATTAACCTAGCCTCAAACGAGGTGTTTCTTTGTGTATGCAGATTGATGGTGGGTCACGGTTGTGGTAAGCGCCGGTCCTGAATGCTGTGCTATAGGCAGAGGAGTTTATACCGTACTGAATTTTCTTAGAAAGCCAATTCTTGACATCTGCCCTCAGTAACTGTAAAATATTCTTGGTATTTATGATGTGTAAAATTTATAGTGTGATAGGTATGCAAATATGCTGCCAAAAACCAGAAAGCTGTGTAATGCTTCATAATTGAGACACGTTTTTAGCTATTTGCAAAAATTGGCTTTGTTGCAAGAGTCAGATTTATCACATTCTCACTTTTTTAAAGATATAATTCTCAAATCTCTTACCTAAATTCTCTTTTTTTTTACATTGTGTATTGTTGGTTTGGAAAAATGAAAACTGGAAAGTAGTGTTTAAGAGAACTGGGGAGAAACTGTAATAACTGCGTTAAATTGACCACGCATAGTGTCTTGTGATTATTTTTACTCTAAGGGACCATTGATCAGTAAGACTCTCCCTCCCTGTCTTCTGCAGCTGAATTTGCCCCTAAGTTTCAGGACTTGCTTTCCATTTCTGGTTGAGCAAATGGCAGAGGTGACCTTGCTGAGATAGAAATTCTGTCTAATAAGTGTCTTCTTAGTAGTCACAGTAAACTGTTATCAGGTTCCCTGCCTACTTGACGGTGAATTTCGTGTGTGGCGCGTGGCTGGACCTGCCCCCTGACGCTGCTTTCCCCCGGTTCGGCTGCGGTTTTGACTGACAGAGCTGCACATTTCCCCCTCGAACGCTTTCCTGAGGCGGGAGGACGGACTCTGCACCAGCAGCGGCTCCTTTAGCCTTCCCTATAAAAGCGGGAGTAGGACTGTGGAGACGGTTTGAAATTGGGATTAGCTGTGGGACTGTTTTCCTGGGGTTCATCAGCCCGCAATTCGCCGTGCGGATAGAGACGAGCCCCAGTTTTAGCTGGTGCTTGCAGGCGATGCAGTTTTAACCATCAGCTGCCCAGTATTTCACGGCACGTGCGAGGACGTGTTTGCAGCGCAGCCTCCCCGAGGCAGGGCAAGGTTTGCAGCGGTTGGTGCCTGCTCCGATGTACCCGCTTTGCAAAATCCCCCCTGCGGCAGCACGTAGTGCGGTAATTCACACAAAAGCAGTTCCCATCGTTAAAGCGTTTCTGGTTGCCACGTAGAGATGCTGCTTTGCAGCAAGAAACACCCTGGTTTATGAGCATGTCCTTAGTGTTTCCCCCTCGAATCCGGTGCCACCTTCTTTCTTCTCCATTAGGTGCCATTGAGTCCAGATTGACGCTTCCTCCGGCCGCTGCTCCTCTCCTCCCTGGATTCCGAGTGCCCTCTGCTGGAGTCCCCTCCGCTCCTTGCAGGGAGGAAGTTTTGTCCCTGCATTGCAGGCTGCAGCGGACGGGCTCAGTGCAAAAATGCACCTTTTACGGCATTTAAAGCCAAATGCTTTAGGACTCCCCTATCACCAGAGATCGCTCTGGATCCAAGCAAGGTTCAGCCTCCTGCTAGCTGGGAGCTTCCCTGGACTTGCTTCCAAGCAGCTCCTTGCCATGTTTGGCATCAAAAACTGGAAGTTTAATATTTGTAGAAGGGAAAAATAAAGGCCAGTGTCAAAGGCTGGGCAAGCAGTAGGAGACGATCCCTTTCTACAACACAAATATGTGACATCTTCTTCTGTCTTAGCACCGTTGTAGGGTGTCACACTCAGGGTGTTTTGCAAGGCGTTAGTCTGTATTGAACCACAGGTTTTTATTGCAAGGAGTTTGCAATCGGTTGTGCAAAATTTTGCCCGCTTGGCTGTTTTATGCTTTTGAAACCAGGAAGTTGCTGCTGTAAAAACACAATTATTATTACAATTATTTAGGCGCAGGAGGTCAACACCACGCTGTCTGGTAGCACAACTTTGGGCAAGGCCTTTCGTCACCCTTTGCATGGATTAACGCCTTACTAAACCGTGCCCTGGGGATTGATGTGGGGGAAAAACTGTAATTCCAGAAGTTTAAGATATTGGTGCGGGAGGGCAGGGATCAGGTTGGGCACCAGCGGGCACCCGCCTCGTCCAGCTGGGAATGCCGACGGAGCGGCGCCAGGGGGACTCGCTGCCCCAGGGCTTTCCAAGCCCTGATGTTTTGGTGCCACTTTTAGTGACTTTGGAGAAACACAGGGAATTCCTGTGGGGCCGGCAGCCGTGCGACGCGGCTGCCCGCAGCCGGAGGGATCCCCCCTGCGCCTCCTGGAGCTGCCCGCGTGCTTCCCGCTGCGCAGGCTTCAGCCCCTTGTGAAGCTCCCGGTGGGCTCCCCTCTTGGAGCGGAGCCGCTTCCCGCAGGAGCGCCAGGCCCGGCACCTGCTCGGCGCCGTCTCCCGGGGCTATTCCAGGCTCCGCAGCTGCTCTTCCCGCGCGGCAGGAGCGGAGGTGCGCGTCCTGGCCAGGCTGCCTCCAGGCTGCTCCAGGGCCGCGCTCGGCTCGCTGCCCGCCGGCCTCCCGCACCGCGGGAACACGGCTGCCCGTACGGGCACAGTCCGGAAAGCAGCGCCCGGCCCCGACACCCACACGCCGTGGCAATTCCTGCAATCTCACCACTCTTGCGGAGATGAATTCCTGTCGCTGAATAGCTGCGGAGGCACTCCAGCTGTGTAAGTAGGAAAAATGCAAGGAAAACACAAATTTAAGTCTCCGTTTGCTCACAGAGCTTAGGTGTTTGAGGTTAAACAACTCAAGTATGTCGATTATTTTTAAATATTCTAGTGAGCATGAGCTGAGAGACATCTATGGAGAGAATCCTTATTACGTTGGTGTTATTTTGGAGGAAAATGACCTTTTGCAATGCTAGACCTTTTCCCTCCCATCACAGGGAACCAAAGGTGGTTGCTACCACCAAAGGTGACCTTCTAGGGCATTTTTTTGAGGGGCTGTTCAGCCTGTTTTAAGGAAATTTCCATATCAGGGAAAGGAAAAAAAGCCCAAAATCTAGCATTGCAAATCATGCCAAGATGCGGCCCTTTTCAAGGAAGCGTTTGGCTCCTTTCATGGCAGGTTCGGATTTGAGAAGGAAGTTGTGCTCTCTGCAGTGGTACCTAAGCACCGGGAGCAGATTTCGGGTGCAGACGGAAGCGCTGGCAGAGGAGGTGACAGGCACCGTGTTTTGCAGGGATTTATCTGCCTGGCAGACATGTTTGAAGCCTTGCAAGGCAGCTTCTAAAGCTAAAAATGGTCATTTAGCAAAGCTTATTAGCTTGTGTCCTAAAGCTGTTCAGTCGCTGAGTTGATTCAAGCAAATTGCACTATTGTTATTTTATTATTTGCTAAATATTTGTCTGTAGCGAATAGCAATCGGTTGCCAGCATTTCCATTCACAGACTTTGGTAGCATGATCGAGTTTAGCGGACATGCAATGCTAAGGGAATCATCGAGGGATGAAACAGTAGCCTAGGATGGAGGAGGTAATAAAGAAGCAGCACCTCTTTTGAAGGTAACTAGGGGGAATCCTAAGAATTGCATCTTCACAGTGTGGAAAACTAGAAATTTTGTTTAAAAATCGCTGTTGTGCGGAGGGCCGTGTTGGACACATGTCTTTCCTCTGTCTTGCTAAAAACTTAATTTTTCTTCTCTGGGAGCTGTTTCTGCATGTGAAGAATGCAAATCCTTGGAGTTCTCGCCTTGCTGCTGAAGGGAATAGGGTGACCTTTTAAATAATAAAAATAATTATCTTGAGGAAGCAAAATAAAGGGCCTGCTGCCAGATGTCATGTGAATGTACTATATAGTATTTAAAAATGCATGTTCTGTGTGGTTGATCTTCTCTAACCTGGCTGCAGGGGAAAAACAAAGAAGTGGTTGGTTGGATATTAGCTCTGTTTGCTTCACTTTATAACTAAATGCTAAGAAATGAGTATTTTGTTGGTAAAGATGTTTTCAAGGCCATGCATTTTTTTAAGACAATTGTGGAAGAAAAGCTGACAATTTAATGGTGCATGATGCAGTAATAAAAATGTCTGCGTGGTTGTGTTTAATCCTTTAAAGGAGAGAAAAGAAACACAGTAGTTATCAGCATTCAAAAGGCAAGACACAGGCTTAAATATATGCAAAGCCTTGGAGAGAGACTGGAGAAACGTACTGACTGTTGCAGAGAGCTTCTGACAGGCACATCACATCTTTGAAAGTAAGATTTGAATTATTAGAGCTGCCTTTGTTTATTAAATTGAGCCTCCAGTGAGAGGATTATATGGAGAAATACCACACAGGTTTGAGTTGCACTGGCATAAATTTTAAGGGGTGATAAAACTCAATTTGTTTTATTGAGGTAATTTGGTAAGAAAGTTCAAACAGTGGTGGTTTTTTTTTGTTTGTTTGTTTTGTTTTTTAATCCAGGTGTGTAGTAGATACCTAAAGAAAGACCTCAAATGCCTAAATAAGCCTCTTCCTATGGGCTTCGGTTCGCTTTTAGCGGAGGGTAATCCTTTTAAAACAAGACCACTTGAAGGCGAACTCCAACAGAAGCGTTTTTGTTAATTTTAAATCGGGAATGCAAGGGAAGGAGGCAGCGAGCTAATAAGAGTGTAATTATACAAGCCATTGCCAAGTTGAGGAAGGGCAGAGACCATTAAAATGCCATTTTTGGAGTTAATTATATGGCGTTTCAAGTTGATATCTGTGTCCTGGTTTTTGTTTAATCCGCATGTAACATATTGAGGGTCTTGTGTTCACGACATCCAATTCCTATTTTGAGGAACTTTAGGCCCCCGCATTATGCAAACCATCACCAAAGCCTCCAGCCTCAGTGGGCTCTTTGCCTGTTGGGTTTGGTTAAGAAACATGCAGAAGTAGTAAAGGAGATGAGAGAACCCTCAGCAGGTCGTTCAGGACCGGCGCAGGTAGCATCGATAAAGGGCTGCAGTGGCATCTGGTTAGTGAAGTCTTTTCTGAAACTCCTTTAATAGCTGCAGAGCTTCGGCCCCTGCCCAGACACGGCTGCTGTAATTTGTTTCGCGGCTCGCCCAGGGCTCCGCGTTCCTCGCGCTGCAGTTGATGTTCTCCCGCTTGTGCAGTTTCTCAAGTGAAACTACATAATGGTTTAACTCAGCCCGGGATCCTTTGAATGCGGGCTTTAAATTGGAATTCTTCAAGAAACCGTTTAATGAAAGGCCCGCACGAGGCAGATGTCAGGATTTGCTCTTCAGCCGCGGCGGCTCGAGGAGGGGGAGCAGATTAGACTCCTCTGCAGCTGATGTGCTGCCTGGAGGAAGTGACATTTATGCTCTTGATCCTTCAGTGATTCTGCATGTCAAGAGCTGAGCCTTGAAATTCGTCAGCGCTGCTGTCTTAGGAGCAGGCAGGGCTGAGTAAGAGGATTTCTACAGATCCAGGGGGGCAAATTTAATGGCAATTGCTGTAGCAGGTCCTTAAGTACTTTTCCCCCCTCCTCACCTCTCCCTTTTAGGATATCGGAAAGGGAAATCGCTTTAAATCGCCACGCGGTGGCTTTTTGAAGCTGACACATCTGCGACGCGTTAGGATTCAGCGACCGCCTTTCGCTCAAGGTAGGAAAGCGGCAGCCCCTTCCCGCCCGCCGCGGGATGGACAGGCGCCTTCGCTCGGCTCGCCGCGCGCC
>VZSV01000075.1:140188-172093 GCA_013398735.1 Nothocercus julius | reverse complement strand
GGAGCCGCTGGCGCCCGCCCCGCGCGGAGCCTCGTCCCGGGGGCTCCTTCCCCCTGCCCGGAGGGTAAGCGGGCCGGGTGCCCCCCGGAGGACGCGGTGGGAGGAGGAGGAGGATGGGGTGGAGGTGGTGGAAGCCCTCGCTGCGAGGAAGGTGAGCTTGGGTGAGCTGCGGGGAGGTTGCCATGGTATCCCGCCGCTGCTCCGGGTGAATATCCCGGGATCCGCTCCCCATCCGGCACGGAGGGCAGATCGCTGTGCGCGCTCCTAGCCTCGCGGTCTGGTGCAAAGTGAGATCTACGGTAGTTAATTACCACCTTTTATATGTTGCATGCAACTGGCCGTGCTGGAAGCAGGTAGCGCGGAGGAGACGGCGGTTTGACCTGCTCTAAGTGAGCCGAGGCTTGGGGACGCTGCGTGACTGCAGATCCTAACGGAGCGCAGCGTGCCTTGACGCGGCTCTCCGATTTTCAAGACTCGGAAGTTTGTCTTGATTAGTAATCCTGTGATTTTTGTACTTAAAAGAGCCCCTTTGCTAGTCATGGTATCTCTTGCCATGCAAAACTTTAGGAAAGCTGATTCGAAAGGAAAGAAACCCAAACTGGGGACTAGAAGATCTTGTCTCACTTCAGCATGCCTTGCATGTGGTGGGGGAAAGATAAAACTGTTCTGGAGCCGCTCCCCCAGAAAAGGGCTTTCAAAATGATTAAAGGAGACTTTAAACTCCTGCCCATATTCGATGCACGCCGCTGGGCCGCGCGCGGCGGGTCTTGCGCGCCGATGCTGGCCCCGCTGGGTGGGTGCTGCTGCCGTGCCGGGGGCTGCCCGGTGCCGGTCACCTCGTGCTGCGCCCGTGGTCGGGCCGCAGAGCGCCGTAAGTTCTCTCGTTATTTTTAAATGAGCAGGAAAAGGCATCCATTTTAGCAGTTTAAAGCCTTCAGCCTAAAGCAGCAAAAAGAATGTTTAACTGGAGAGGGGGACTTGGAACAGCATCTGTTCTGCATCCACCTCTTAGAGACAATATCCCCCTTCGTAGGGCAATGAAGTTTTGCTGCTGGGTTTTTCAATGTGTGTTTTAAGCGCGCCCAGCAATCCACTTGTGTGCGCATTGCGACCTTTTACGTGTGCAAGTGGAGGGTTTTTTCTGGTTTGGCTTTGTTTTGGTGAAAGCAGGATCCGAATTGTGAGGGATTGATGCATTGAAGGAGCAGCAAGCCGGCAAACTGCAGAGCTTTAATGTGTTACCGTGGCCTGGAGACCACATGCGGTTAGAAACAGCCTCCAGCTAGTCCTGGAGGGAAAAAGCAGTTATTTGTTGACTCCTGTTTCTCTGTAAGTGATGGGTGCGATGGAACAAGGGGTAGAGGGAGATCTCAAATATTACTTTGCTTTTGCTAGAACCATGTCAAGTGTTCCTTGTCCCCAGGTTCAATATTGGTTTAAAAAGATGCTGGGGAAGAGGCCATAGAAGAAAGGATGGAAAAAGCCTTAGCCTGGTGTAGACCCTTGCCACCTTTGTGCATTATTCACGTTTTCAAATCTGCTTTATTGTCGCAGCTGATATGTTTTAAATGGTGTGGAATCTGTTAATATGGTGAAGGAAAAGCCCGGGGGTGGTCTGCCCTCTTGTCTACCGGGGAATGGCAGAAGAAAAGCTGTTGACATAGACTGAGCAGCCATGCCATGGTTTTGTTTGGTTTAAACAAACATGGAGCATTTGAGCACCCGCTGAAAGGAGATTTTGATAGACCCGCACAGAGAGGCTTCTGGAGCCGGTGTCTGTGCTCCGGGCAGGGCCCCGACCCGGGCTGGAGCCTTTGCATGCGCTGCTGCATAAAGGAGTAATTTATGGGCTCCCAGTGGGGTTGGAAGTGAATTAAGAGTGAAGGCATTGAATTTCTAAATGAGAAAGAGCCCCACAGCATCTAGAAAGAAATAGATTAGTATTTTAGATCTATTAATGTTTTAATGCTTGAATATGGAGCAATTGGACAGAAATGCTGGAAGAAATTTCTGGTCATGATGTTAAAAGTGTGTGTGTGGGGGGGGTGAGTGAACAACTTTAAGAAACTTTTAAAATATTTGTGGAAGAAGGGGATGTTTTGCCTCACTGTACACTAGTCTCGTTTATCACTAAAGTTACTACAGAGAGAAGCAGCGTGCATCTGGACATGGTAAACATGTGTCTTCATGGTCAGTGAAGTAGATGCCAGGTCAGGGCTCTGCTTTTTGGCGTTGTCCTTCCCTCCTGAAGCATCTCCAGGTAATTATGGCCCACTCAAAGCAGAGAAGATGGTTCTGGTGATTTTTTTTTTTTTTTTTCCCTCCCCCAGGCAGATGCCTTTCTGTGAAGTCTTTTTATCCTTTTTGATGGCCTCAATTAATATTTCCAGAGCTAGTTATTAAATAAGCTTTTTCTATAGTACTTCTGTGATGATCTTTTCCTCTGCTTATGCTTCAGTGGTAACAGTTCAGCTGTGATAATTAGGCTGAAGTCTTTGCAAGTTGTTTGATGCATCACATAGTTTGAATATCAGAGCCTGTGCATCCATAACACACGTATTGAAATTGTTTAAAATCAGCTCTGCCAGTCATGCAGCTGGATGACCTCTGCACCACGGAAGAGATTTTTCTCTATTTCTACTTTGTGTTAATTAAGACTTCAGCTATTTTTTAACTAGAAAGTCCATGGAGGGGGGGGAAAAAAAAAGAAAAAGGTGAGTTTGGAAGTTGCTGAAGAAGATTCGAATCGGTAAGAGCCTCATTTCTGGGCTGGTGCGATGCTCAGTGTTCTGCGTGGCCGCCGTTGAGCTCCGGCCTCTCGTGGCATTTGCTGGGTCCTGGCCGCGTGGGAGGAGGTGGTGACATTAAGTCCATTAAGGGCTTCATTAAGGAGTGACCTACTTCCCGTGCTTGAAATACATAGCTAAGCCTTCCCTGCCCCCCTGTTATTTTATGGTCACGGCAGGGTCTGGATTGGCACGTCCAGAACCGCTACTCCAGCGGGGTGCCTTTCTGAAAGAAGGGCTTGTTTGGGGAAATTTCAGCAAGTTCGCTGTAGTTTTGTGCCCTCTGTTCATCCGTGTCCCCGCGGGGCCGGCGCTGGCGCTGCCTCGGGGGCCGTGTCCAAGCACGCGCTTCTGGAGCTGCACTGCAAATGTCACATCACCATATTTTATTACCCTAAGTGGGAATTAGTTCCTCCAAGCAGATGGCGAAAAGGTGGTCTGGTTCAATTTGTGCCTACTTGAAATAAGTAACTAAATATGTGTTAAGCCACTGATTTATTAGGGCAGAGCGTATTAGTGATGACTAAGTGGTGATGTTAGATTGCAAACTTGGAAACACTGAGGGCTCCAACAGGTATCTGAAGGTGTCTTTGGGCTGCGCACTTCACAGGAGAGCATGGCTTTTCAGAGCAATGCCCATGGGAGGAGGGTGAAAGCACTTTATATTTAAATAACACTAATTATTCTGAAATTTGCAGCAAAATGGTATTTTTTGTCTTGAACACATGCACTCATGCGCATTCTCTTTTTATATACTTATTTTTATATATATAAAAATATACTTATTTTTATAATAATACATCTCAGCTGCAATAGGTAAGTTTGAGCTCTGTCCCTGTTTATCCCCTACCCCAAGAGTTAATGCTCTCTGTATGAGGAAGGGTGGAGCTGCTGCGCTTGCTGCAGCTACAAATTATCTTCCTATTGTTCCTGCTCTGGCAGGATGTCTCTGGAAAACGCCAGGCAGGACAAATCCACACGGAACTAGCATAATAGTCAAGTGAAGGCTGCAAAATATTGCCGTGCCCTCTCTGGGGTTGTCTTTCAGCTGGAGTTCGGTAAACAGGCTTTCTATGGCAAGGGTTATGTCTAGGGGAACAAAAGAAAGCTCGGCTGATGAGAATTGCAAAAGGAAAAAAATACCGTTTCTTTTTTTTCCCCCTCAATTTTGTGCATTAACAAGCCTATCAGAGCTGAGGATCTGATGTGCCCGGATCAGATGTTTCTCGTTGCAGCCATTAGCTGTTGATTATAGGGAATTCTAGAGCTCTGAGTCGCTTTGCCCTGACTGGGCCTACACAGGCTGTAATCAGACTATAGACACCTTAATTGAGGTGACTGAATAAGGAGCTTAACATCACTCCAAGTGTTGATGTCAAGAGGAAAAGAAAAAAAAAAAAAAAAAATCACTCTTCTCCTTGGCCAAGTGCTCCTTAAATGATATAGGAGTAGTAGTAGGACTTCCTGGTACTGCCAGGGAATATTCTTGAGGCAGTGTTTTAGTTGCATTATAAGGTTTCTGCTGCTGGTGCTAATTAATTACATGGACTGTGTTGGGTTTGAGTTGTAATTGCATTGACTGATATGCAATAATTAGCTTTAATACATGTTTCCATGTGTAGAAGAGATTTAATTGCTTGCTGTTATCTGACAAAGATGTTGCTGTTCTTCTGTAATTGGCAGGCCTTTTTTTTTTTTTTCTTCTTCAAGTAACCAAAAACTAGAAACCAGACAAATATGAAGATCACTCAGTTAATGAATCTTGCACCAGTCCATGGATCTACCAGGCTGTGAGTTTTGCGAGTAGTAAGTTTGCAGTAAACGGAACAACAAAAGTGGCACATCCAGTGAAAAAGTATTTTGGGCAGCCAGAGTGTGTTAAATGAACGTGTGGCTTTTGCAAACTGCCCAAGATGGGCCCTGATGCAGGGGAAGGACCATCCCAAACCTCACCGCCCTCCGGCTGGACCCCGGACATCCCGCAGGAAGCATCTTGGGAGCCCCCAGTTTCCTCCGTGCTGAAGATGGAAGCAACCAGCAGTTCTGGTCTTTACTCGGTGTCTTCCAGGCACCATCTTTTCTGAATATTACCCATGACGCTAGGAAAGAAGCCAAAACTGCTTGATTTGCATTTGCTCTTTAAACATCTGGAAGAATAGCAAATGCTTATGTATTAACATAAAATGTTTGCTTTGAAAATTCTTATTTTTATTTAAATTTTTAGCAAAGATGCTAGCACAGAGATGAGATGAATCCTTTTATCTCGTCTGTGTGAGCAGCCTTTTACTGCAGTGCCTATTGCTGAATGTGGTCAGCATAAAGAGCATAATCAGCCCAACTATTGTTAGTGTTTAATTGCATAACTGAATCTCTGCACGTTTGCAGATTTTTTTGGTCAATTCTGCTGCCAGTTGCTCATTTTAAAAAAAAAAAAAAAAAAAAAAAAAAAAAAAAAAAAAAAAAAAAAAAAAAAAAAAAAAAAAAAAATCCTCCTTATGCTTCAAGTGCTACTTTTGTCAATGGCAGATCTATCGTGAATAGTACAAACTTTAAAAAAAAAAAAAAAATTGACAATAAAATCACAACAAATATTAAATATATACCAAATGAAGCATTGTAAATTTTCAGAAATGCTTTAAACTGTTTTGCTAATAAATGGGTTTTACAGTGGCTTGATGGGCTCCATCTGTGGAGTGATTTAATGGTCTTATCTTAATAGCTCTTTTGCCGGTGGCGCTGTTATATGGTCAAGATAAACGATTAAGCGTAGTATCATTGTCAGTCTCAACGCATTTTTCTTAATATATTTTTATTAGATTAATGGCCTTATTGTAGGATAGGCGTAACTGGTCTATAAAGCAGTGGTTGCGCGTGTGGGTGAGGATGGATGTGGCCTCCCTTTGGGGCTGTCCTGGCTCTTTGAGGATATGGATATTCCTGTTTCTTGCCCTGCCCGTGGCTGTTCTGGCTCGCCGGGAATGGCCCTGCGACCTGCACTCACTTCCAGGATGGCAAATCTTGTCATTCCCAAAGCAGCGTTTTGAAGAGATCCTTTCTCTGCAGGGCTTCAAAGTCAACTCCCGGCATTTCTAAATGCTCCTGTTGGGATTTCCTACTCTTGGAACTTAACAAAGGACAAGTTAACGAAGGAGACTTTCATAAAGCAGTCAGAAGTCGATCAACATCCCACTTTATCTTTTTTTTTTTTTTTTTTTTTTTTAATCCCGATGAAATATCTATTGCTAAATGCTGGTAGAGCCATCATGAAGAGCAGATTTCTTTAAGCTTGCTTAATAGAGAAAGCTTCATTTGGATTACATTTAGCCAAAGTAAGCAACTTTATTTTGTTCTATTTTTGGTAAAGGTTTTTTCTTTGTGGTAGAGGTTCTTCCTCCAATGCAGCAAAACACTTAGTCTAAAACCAAGTCTAAAACACTAAAACACTTGGACTTTAGCGGAGCAGTTAGGGAGAAGCTTCTGCTCTCTGGAATATCTCCTGAGTGAGATTCTGAGTGTGTGGTTTTTTTTTTTTTTTTTTTTTTTGTGTTCTGGAATATAAGTAATAGTGCTGGTTATTCACTGTAAATCTGCAGGAGCTGACATAACGCGTTACATAAGCAAAGAGTGGATTTAAGGCATGCAGGTTTTCTACTGCTAGTTTAAAACTAGGACCACTAATATATATATATATATATACACATATATATATATTTTTTTTTTCCTGAAATCTGCACAGCAAAAGCAGGTATTTATACTAGTATAGCAATCGGTAAAGACAGGGCGGTCTGAATTTAGGTGGGCGCTTTAGGAGTCCTGCTGCAAAATGCAGTCGTTCTTGCTTTACCAGTGAGAAGTCCTCCAAGAAATCTGAATCAAACCCATTCAGATCAGAACGGGATAGTTAATGAGTCTGTTCTCTCGTGCCTCCTCCCTGAAGGAGTTAATGGTTTAGCAAAGCATACGTGCAGAGGAGAGGTGGTTATTGCTGTTGTTTTTTAAATAAAAGGCAAAAAAACCCAAACGGCGACTGTTTGTGTAACCATTTTCTGTTCAGCTCAGATACTGACAGCCTGTGTTTTCGCTACAGAAGCGATTGGATGAGACCTGCTGAGAGAATATGAAAATATTTTCAGAGTGCATTTTATTTTTTTCCCGGTGTCTGAGACATCGTGTTTTGCCATTGGAAAACTTGTGTTTTTGGACAAGGAAAGGATCTGTTCACTGCTAAGCAGCTGGGCTGCTGTCAGCCACGCTTGGGAGGTCAAGCATGCTGCTCTGCAGTTCAGCATACGCCTGTCCACAGAGTTAGTCATATTCAAATTGATTGTGAAAAACTTTCTTTTTTTCTTTTTCCCTTGCAAATCGCAGTTTTGCATATGAAGATAGTTTGAGAGATGCCTTTTTCTTTCTTTTATTTTTTTTTGATGTAGGATTTCTGAGTTAAACTGCTTCCATAATGAGAAAGCTTTCATTAAAGCTTTTTTACCTTTGCCTTGCTTCTCCTCAAACAGCTAACTTGCTCGCATCCTCCTTCTTTGTACTTTTTTTCCTTTGAAAAGAAGTCTTCCTCGCTCAGAAGCACGTGGGGACAGAAGCAGAGACACTACCTGCCCTTGCGGGGGAGAGGAAGAAAGGGGCTCATTGATGTTTCACAGCAGCCTAGTTAAGATAGAATCATCAGCTCCAGCTTCTGCAAAGGAGCAGAAGCCTTGGAAAAAAACAGGTAAACTGCAGAGCTGAATTTCTTTAGCAACAGAAATGAATGCATCAAATGGTAATGACTTAACCTATTTTGGAAAAGAAAAGAATATTTTCCTAACTGTTCTGACTCACTGTCCCAATGCTTTATATGTGTTTGATGTATGAATACATATTCATACATAATTTATTGACACAGGAAAGGTTGCTGGTTTACAGTCCATTAGATTCAATCTCCGTGCCGTGATCAAAGACCACACATCTCTCACAAATCTTTTTTCCTTTTTACCCAAAGTGATGGCGCAGATGGATGGAATTGCGTGGCCACTTTTTGCAGGGAAGGAACTGAATATGCAGAATGCTTTTATTCTGCTTGTTTCATGGTAGTAGTTGTTTTTGTCATAAATGAAGTTTTGTATAAAAGTGGTAGGTAAATCCTCGAGGATTTACACTGAGTATTTTCCATGAAGGTGTCCCATCCGCTGAGGCTATTGGGTGCTTTTCTTGTGGTTTAGTGGCACCTGCTGAAGTTTTGTGGTGGGAATCTCTGTCGGATTTTCCTCTTGCAAGCTGGAGTTCGCAGCCTGCAGCAGTGACCCTGCTCCGCTCTCACCACCCGCAGCTCCACCAGAATAGAAAATCTCCAATAAATAGGTAATCTCAAGCTCCACCAGAAAAGCTGAGGAGTTAGAGAGGTTAAGCAGTGCATGCTGATTTTTTTTTTTATTATTTTTTTTATTATTTTTTTCCCCCAAGGGTTTTTCTCCAATGCGGCTGATCTTCACGCACAGCACCTGGAGTCCTGGGAGTCCAGGGAAAGGGGCTTCCTTGGCTGAAGGAGCTGCTCATGTTCTTCCCCACTCCTCCCCTTTTTAAAATAGATGGCATTTTAAAAAGCACGGGACTTTTGAGGCCAACCCCGTGGTGATCTGCATGCCAGGTGCTGCTGGTGCAGGGTTTGCATGAGCCCAAGCGCTAACCCCAGGCAGGATGTGCCTGGGATGTGAAGTGGCACCTTGCAGCTGAGCCGGATCCTCCTGCAAAATTTCCAGCTGGGAGCAGTGCAGGGCTGAACTCAATCCACCCAAATAAGAGCCCGCAGAGGAGGCGGAAACCGTTGTGCAACCACGGGCTGAAATCAGCCTTTGCGTGCTAGGACAGAGGTTATTCTACTGCCACTAATTTCCCTTGAAATGCATAAAGTATCTGTTGTCCCTGCCGTTTGCATAATGATAGTTGTAGACTTTCGTACCTGTTTTGCAAGAGACCGATACCAGGCAGGAAAGCAGAGACATGACTTTACCAAGGGCACCAGCTCGGGGCCGCAGCTTTCTGTGCTCAGATGTCGAAGAAAGCGGAGCATTGCTGCTATTAAAGAATCCTCTTGTGAGATCACAATCTGCTGTATTGCACCAGGAGAAAAAAAAAAAAAAAAATCTGGTTTGGTACTAAAGATGTTTAGCAATTCCCTCCAGATTAAGGCTGACTGCAAATCCCCACTGGGAGCAGGGTACTGCCTCCACGGAAACTGTCTCCCCTGCTGAGCGTTAAGAAGGAGCAGTCATGCCCATCCCTGGTCCCTGGGGTGGAAGGGGTGTTAGAAATACAGCCGTTTCATCAAAAGCTTTTTCTCCCCAAACGGAAATGATGCAATGGCTCTGTTTTGCCTCCAAGAAATTTGGAATGACTTCATCCTTCTTTTCCTCACCCGGGAGAAGCAATCCGTGCAGCTGCCCGGGCGCCTGGGAGCTCCCTGCGGAGCGCGGCCCGCGCGCCTCGGCGCGCTCGCCCAGCACGGGAAGGAGCAGGGCTGGGATGCGTCGCGCTGCCCAGCAGATCCCGGCCGCCGAGCTGGAATTGTCCGCTTCCCATGGGAAGAAGGCGGCAGTGGGGAGCGAACCCGGAGAGGCTGCGTGATGCTGGGTGCAGAGTCCTGAAGTGCTCCCACGAGCGTGGAAAACGGGAACGGGGCATCTGTGAATCCGCCGGACACAGCGGCGGAGGCCTCGCACAGGCGCTGCCAGGTGTAAGCTGCTGCGTGCGGGTTCCTCCTAAATGCTCCAAGATGCTTGCTTGCTTAAAGGAAATCCTTCCTGGGCCAGGAGATCCAGATGAAGCCAAACTTGTCTCTTTTTTTTTTTCTTTTTTTTCCCTCCCCTCTTTCATCTTGTCTCCCCGATAAGGCTGGGACCCTTATCTTTTATCCTAGGAGTGAGTTATTCCATATTGAAGTTGAGCTGGGAGGGAACCTTGCTCCGGAGGAGAAGCCGCTGTGCAGATGGGCTGGATTTAATGTGAACTTTAATGTAAACATTCAGTCAACTTGGCTTTAATGTATTGCTTGGACTGGTTCCTTCAGGGTTGGGGTGATCCCCATGTGCTAACTGGGACCTGCTGCAGGTTAGTGGGGGTAATGGGGACCGTGGGGTGGCTTCTTGCTGGGCCGTTGTCCCCAAACACCCAGCGCTGGAGCCTGGCAGAACTGCCGCCTGTGGCACTTACCCTCTGCAAAGGCTGCTCTCTTTCTGCATGCTTCTGCACTAGTTTAATGGTTTAAATCAGTTATTTAGGGCTTTGGCGGGGGGTAGGTTAAGGTGTACGTTAATCTAAATTCTTAAACACAAATGGGAAAGGTGTCGTCATAAGCAGGTGTGTTTTGCCCCAGTGCAAAAAGCAACTTTCCGAGAGCTGCTGCACTAATGGCTCTGTGCAGCCTGTCTCAATCCAGCCTCCTGTGACTGTTGCCAAATGTTAAAAAGCACTGAGAAATAATGTTCTCATTTCAGCACAATTATCACGCCCTTTCCAATACTGAGTGCCATGAAAAAGGGGATTTCAGTCGGGGAGGCCACGCTGCTTCTCCTAGGGCTGAGCCACATCCCCGTGCTGGTGTGCCATGCCTCCGGGCTGGGAAAACCGCGGCTGCCTCTGCGCTGGATTTTCCAAAGGGAGACTTGGTGCCTCCTCCGCATCCTTCCTACCCAGCTCTGCTGCCCCCTCCTAATCTCTGGCGTGCTGAATATGAGAAAAAGATGGAAGCAGAAGGTTTCCAAACACATTTGCTGGGGTTAATGCCAGAGTCTAAACATAAACTCTGCTGGGACAGATTGTTACTGGGAGGATGAAGTGCCAGACAGAGCTTGATTTGAAGGATTAAGGCAGAGAAACACAGTCCCTCTCTCCAGACACAGATAACTGTGGGCTGGGAGACGCCGGTTCGGAGCGCTCGCCCTTCCGCCTTGCCCCCTTCTCCTTATCCAAGGCTCTGATGCTGCGAAATGGTATGTACGTGTTTGGGTGTTTTTGCAAATTTCTCTCATACACTGATCCCCAGAAAGTGATACCTCAGTGCAGGGGGCACAGACACGCGCGTGCTGTTCTATTGCAGCATCATTCCCATGTTTCTGGGGCCAGCCCAAGCTTTCTACGGATCGGGAATCCTGGTGCTCCCACGGGTGCATGCTGCAGGACGACTCTCGCTGTCTGGATGGATTTTTCTACCTTCTATATTTGCTGCTCAAAATAGCACAAATGCAAAACTTCACTTTGGTGCTTAGTTCATGTTTATCAATACTGAGGTTCAGCCGTTGTGAATATTTTACATTATGTGTTATGAGGACAAGCACTTTCAGTTCTTTTATTTTCTAAGTAAGAGCTATAAGAGAACAACAGTGGAAGTAACGGTGTTCTTGCAAAACGCTTTTTGGAAAAAATTACTTTAGCAATGATGATTCTAGGATTCTAAGTAAAGAAATCACTGTAAGGCTGTTAGAGGCTGCCACAAAAACATCCATGCTCCGTTGAGGTGTTTGTGTTTGAAATTAGCAGGTTTTTTTAGTGCATGTTCTTAAAGGGAACTTGAGAGGGAGCAGATAAAAGCACAAAATGAACTTGGGGCTTGTGGGTGGTAAAATTGCTTCTTGGTATAATGCAGTTTGGCAAAAAATTGCCGTAGGGGTAAAAGATTTTTCTGTTCAAGTAGAAGTCAGACCATATGCTTAGAGCAAAACATGTAAATACTGCTTTTTTTTTTTTTTTTTTTTTTTTTTTTTTTTTTTTTTTTCTTTTTTTTTTTCCCTGATTTTTCCCCCGGAATGAAGGAAACTTGTGCTTTTTTGGCTGCTGGACACCTCCAGCTGTCTCTTCCCAATCCCTTAGGGAAGCAGAGGAGGGGAAGCGGGCAGCAGCCGCCTGCATGGGCGGCTTTGCCGTGTCGTTCAGGGAGAAAACTGTTTGTCACACAATGTACTTGCTAACGCACCGGTCATGAGATGCTTTTGAAATGTCCCTGCTAAGTCAGAAAAAGATGTGACGTGATAGTGAGAAATATTTGTATTTTTTTGGGCCTGAAGGGAGACAAAACATCTTGTTAAAGCCACGGCGGTGAGCAAAGGGCTCGTGGCTTGCTGAGAACTGCTGTCCTTGTCCTGTGCTCTTGTGGCTTGCACACTCCAATACCATTTTTTTTTTTTTAAGTGTGCATCCTGAATTTGGTCTAGAATTATGTTGGAAAATCCCGTATCTGTGGCTTGAAAAGGTGTTTTTTTTTTTTTTTCTCCTCTCATAAAGGGCATGGATTTAAAATTTATTAGTGGCAAGGCTTATTTTTTGCCTCTTCCTAGTGCACTTGCAGGTGACTTTTCAGAGATTGACCTTCCCAGAGTAATCCTTACTTTTCTAATTCCTGTCCCTCTTCCCTTTCCCTTCTCTCCTGACACTTCCATGCATGTGGAGGCCTTGGAAAGGCCCCATGCAGAGGGCAGCAGGAGGGGAAAACTCTCCCTTTTTTTATTTTCGTCTCCCTGTCTTAAAGACGTACATGCATAATGCACGTGAGGAGCTGATTATTCAGGAAAGGGCCTCAAGAATAGATGCATTCTGACGGCTCCTGGCTAAATAGACCGTGATTTCCGTGGTTTATCCCTTCTCCGGTGAGGCGGTCACAATTTAAAGTGCTGCTGATCCGGATCTGGTTTTGTATTAAAGGACTTTGGCCTTAGGCGCTCGCTGTTGGGAAGTGAGGTTAGAAGATTTTTAGCCTTCAGCGGGAAGCTGGGATCGAGTTTTCCGTGGGGCTGGAGCGCCGCGCAGGGACCTGGGCCGCGTGTTCCTAGCGGCTCCGTCCCCCGTTGCACGTACATACACCTGCACCCGTGCTCTCCCTGCAGGACGTAGCTGGGCATTTTCCATCCATTATTCAGAAAATGAACTACCCTGTTATTCTTTTAAGCATTGCCCCTTCCTTTTCTTTGCGGTCTGGTATTCCTTGACTTTGCTTAATGGTAAAATAGCTTCCCTCCCTTAAGATAACGGGTATAATGATTTACCTGGCAAGCTTTGTGCTTTCCATCGGCAAAGCTTTCTGTAGGTGTAAATCAGCATATGCAGCTGTTAGAAATAGCTCTGCCCAAGACCTGTTCCCTTGGTGTTTGCTCGCACGCTTCCTCCGGTACTCCGCGTAGTAAAGAGCGGGTAGGGGGTAGCGGGGACCTGGATTGCAGCTGTGTTTGTAGCTGTTGAGCATTCTGTATGACCCCGTAAGGGTTTTATAAAAAATGATGTTTCTGACAAAAATCACTAAGGCTGAAATGCTTCTATTTTGCAAAGGGCAAACGGTTGCAATGGAAGCTTTGCTGCAGTTGATTTACAGGGACCACCCGCACTCCCATAGCAGATGTACGGAGGGGAACCACTGCAAGAGCAGAGCGGAGGTCGGGGTTCGTACTCGTTCCAAGTTTCACTGCTGTCTCTCTCCACTCCAAAACGCTTCTCTCCTCTAGCGAGGCAGTAACAAATAGGAGCTGACAGGATGGTGTCGCGGCTGCCAGCGTTCGTGATTAAAGGTGGCCGGCTCGGGGACCGCGGCGGAGCGGGGCTGGCCCACGCGTGCGTCCTGAGGAGGCTGTTGCTCTTAAGGACAAAAATGAAGTGCCTTAATCAAACGAGCACTTTGCAATCATGCAGAAACGCGTGGCTTATAATTGTACATAGTCAAATTACACTCGTGTGAGCCTTCAAGATTACTTGGGCTGGTTGCAGCCGAGAGCTGCCGTTGTTTGGGAGCCTTTGGCTGGGGGGAGATACGGGAGAGCGGGAGCGGACGGGGCCCGGGGAGCTCGGCAGGTCTCCAGCGCGGAGCCGACCGCAGGGTCCCGAGGGGTGCCCGGGGCCCCGTCCAGCGGAGCCCAGGGAGCCCCTGGCGATGAAGAGCGTGTCTGTCCTCATCCTGGCACGTCTTCGTTCTTTCCATGCAGCCGGGATCGGCTTTGCAGCAGCTCGTGCTTGGTGCTGCTTGCTCTTTTGCCTCCAAAGAGAGTTCATCTCCATTTTCTTTCTAATCCCCCTTTAAGAGCATGAAGGCTTAAGTGAGATTCTCCCTCCACCTTCCCTTCTCCAGACGAAAAATGGGAGATCTCCAACTCTCCCCCTCCGTATTGCTCCAGCCCCTGGGACGTGCGCGTGGCCAAGGCTTGTGCGTTCAAGAAGAGTCATTCATTTTTTCGAAGCTGCCGGCCCCGGCGCTGTGTTTGAGCTGTGCTTGGGTCGCTGCGCTCGGAGGTGCGTCCCGCGCCGGAGAGCTCAGGGGACGCCTGCGAAATACGGGTTGTGGCGGATTGGTGAGGAGCAAGGGGTGCTCCACGTGTTCTTGACACAAAGCCCCTCTCTTCTTAGGGCTGTGAATGAGGTGGCTCAGAATGAGAAGTTAATAATGATTCATAGGAACGTGAATCCTGCGGCTCGTTCTTCCCGTCCAGACCGGTGATATGCAATGGAGCAGATGCTCTACATATAGCTACAAAGCAGCTGCTTCCCTTTCCCGTCTTCAGGAGCTTTATGTAGATGCTTTTTTGTTTTTTTCTGCTTGCTCAGAGTATTAACACAGTCATTCAAGGGAATTTCCTGAAGTTTCCCTCTCACCAAACAGCACTACAAGGAAAAAGGTATAAATAAGGTAGCAGACACAGCTGAGCCAGTCTGGATTACAGCGTAACCTCCCTGCCATGAAGATGCTTTAAAGGGAGCAGGACCAGTGTGCTCTATTTTTCCATCCAGGGAAAGATCCCAGCTCCTGAAGTAGGTGCAAGGCTCCTCCTGTGAGTCTCGTTACGCACTTAATGCCGCTGTCTGGAGACTTGTTAGGGTATTTACGGCGTTAGTTGCAAAGCCTAAATTTAAGGGAGACTGATGAAACCGCTTCATCTTTCGCTTCGTTAATCTGTGTAGTAACAATATAATACTTGATAGCCGGGGAAGAGGCGTTGTAATGCATTCGTAAGCAGCTGCTAGACTTTGGAGTTATTGTTTGTGCCATTAGTGAGGGGTTTAATAGCTTAATCCATCTGGAAAGCAAGTAGATTTATTAGACTGTACAACAAATGGACTCATAATTACAGCAGCAGTTCCTGCTAACTGTTTTTCCTGATATGGCATAAAAGTGTGATATACAAGTAACTTAATCTTCTTCAAAGTTTTGCAGGAAAAGGCAGTGCTACGTTTAGCAGAGAGCAAAGCCAGCTCAATACTGTTGTTTGGTGACTGCTGTTTGTTTCCATCCCCTGCCACTACGAGGGCCCTCTCAGTGGCAGGGACTGCGCTGTAATGTGGATACATGCAAACTGAGTAACTGCAAGGAAACCAGCTCATCACGTGCAGTGCAAGGCAAGGGAACGTCTTCAATTAATTTCTATCTTGTTTAGACTACACTAATGCTCTGAGCTATGCTAGATTTTTTTTTTTTAATTAATACAGCCTGATGAATGCTTATTAAAATTTATGGTGTGTGCGGGAGTTGAAAAAGAAGATCAATGCTTGTTTTGGAGGACTGATGTAAAAAAAATCCTGCATTTTCTATTAAATTCACCAAGTTTTGCATCTTGCTATAGACCCACAGAAAAGTCGAGATTGGAAGAGACTGCTGGAGATCACTTGCTGTTGAAAGCAGGGCCTTGTTTCTCGACTAGTCTTGGCTATTTCTGGCCAGGAAGGTCCCACAACTGCTGTGGGCAACCCAGTCCAACCTTGAATAGTCTAGTCATGACCTTCTTATGCCCAGATGCAGCTTCCGCAGACACAACGTGTTTGCTGCTTTGCATCTCGAAAAGTGATGCTTTGGGGTGTGCTGAATGGACTAGTTAACAGTTTGCTCACACGTGACGTGGGGGGAATTGGAAATTACAGGTTTTTTTTTTTTTTTTTAATCTGTAAAGCCCTGATGCAAAATCAAAGCTTGAAAGAGGCAAGGGGGAGGAAACCCTTCATTGCACTGCCTAGAGACAAGGTTGACTTCTTGGTAATTTTAGTTCCTAACGCATTCCTGGTTGAGTGAGAGTCAAATGCCCGCGTGCCATAAAATCCTGCTCTTATCTGGGGAAATAGTTTCCCTCGCTTGTGTTAACTGTCCTGTGTGCGGAGGAACGTGGTTTGTGCCCAGAGCGAAACACGAGACCCGCAGGGAGGATCCGGGTCCAGCGCAGCCTGTTTGGAAAATCCGTGTAGCTGCATGCATGATATATGCTGAAAGTCTGACACTGAAATTGGGTGCAAATCACAATTTCTAATAAGAAATTATTACATAGGTTTGCATAGAAAAAATTCTTTTGACTTTTTTTGCATCAACTTGTATCGAGACAGACTCTTCTGTTAACAGATGTGTTGATGCAAACAACAGCTGTATTAGGCTCCAATTGCTCTGGAAAACTGTAGGATAAACTGCTGGATAAACTGTTCCTTCACTTAATATTTTCCTGGTTCCTCACTGTGTATTTTAGATCCTTCTCGTCTAAAACGCACAGAGGGAACACAGGAAGCTGCCAGAACTAAATAGTAAATCTGCCTTTACCGGTCTTCACCACGGCTCTTTTAACCTGGATTCTGTTATTGCAGGTATCTTCATCTCTGCTTGTGCCATATTATAATTTCCTAGCACAAAAGGAAAACTACTGACTTTAAAGTGATCCTGACCGTGCCCTATATATTAGAATACCAGCTGAATATAAGCTCGATAAAAAGTAATTATCAATAAAATACTAGGAATTAGAATTGTCCAGTAAAAACAGTATTCACAGGTTAACATTCTAGTAAATTGCGTTTATAACTGGGATATTTTTAGGATTTTCCTCAGTGTGTAACGCCCAAGCGTTGTGTCCTGCAAAACAACAGTGGTAGTTTGTATGCGTCTGGGGGATGTAAGTGCAGGTGAAACATGTCTGGGAAATGCAGAGCTGTCAGGAAGCTTTAATAACTCATATCTCATATTAGGGCATGAGTTAAGCATTGGCAAAGCATCAGAATTTCTTATGGCATTCTTTACAATTATCAAAAGAATTTTAATTTTCCGTGCTATTAAAAAATAATTGTGGCATTCTTCGGGGTGCATTTCCTATTGCACAACGTGAATAACTAAGCTAAGTAGTATTCTGCTATGTGAAATGGATAGGAAGCAGGAAACATTTTCTGCTCATGTTTTATTTTGTGTGTAACTTGGTTTAACTTTTTGAACAGCATACAGTTGGAAGTTCTGGTCTTGTTGCTTTATTTTGCTGTTAGATTGTGCAGTGTATATTTTCCTTAAATATTGAGTGTAATGTAGCTCGGATAGGCAGTTGCTGTTCTATTTTTCCCTCTGTACTAAATAGCTTAGCTTGGCAGAGAAGCTTCAAAGCAAATAGGTGGCTTATCACTATTCAGCAGAAATCCCTGGTCTGGAGTTAAAATAGTGCCTGTCTTCCTGCAGAGCAAACACGGGGCTGGAGCCTTAGACTGTTCCAAGACCTCCAAAAGCTCAGTGGACAACTTGTTTTGTGATTGTTTAAACGCACAGAATTTGAACGTGAGTATTTTAAGGTGTTGCCAGTGGATTTGGTCATTGGAAATGTATTTTGTGCGTGTGTGGGTGTGGGTTTTTTTTTTTTTTTTTTTTTTTTTTTTTTTTCCTTCTGTATTTTGTATTTCTGTACTTCGTTTTTGCCTGTGTGGTAACCCAGCTGTCACTGAAGCACTAGGCACAGATGAGAAATGTCCCCAGAGACCTTTGGGAGCTAGTGAGAAAGCTCAATCTTTTAATCTCCACAGTGGGTAAAAAGCATCATCCCTATGCAAAATATTATGGCTGGAGTCCCTATATGCCAGAGTCACTGGTCTGACGTAGTCTTCCACTTTTTACCTCCGTTTGCCAGTGACCTATACTGAGACTTTCATATATATCCACAGCAAAAAAAAAAAAAGTCTAACTAGGTTACACCCAAATCTCAAGAAATCCCAAGCAGGAAATGTTTTCCCCACTTCCTAAGTCTCTGTTTTACATAACAAAATACCTTTTAGTCTAGTCATCCGTGTTATATAATCAAAAAAAAAAAAAAAGGTCAGTGTTTTTGTTGGAAGGGGCCTCAGTAGGCTCTGGAGGATGATGCTGGTTGGAGCCTTCGGCATCCCCTAGGGCTGCAGTCGGAAGGTGCCTGGGAGCTGCCTGCTTCCCTGCTGCTTGGTTTGAAGTTAATGTGCCAAGTCCTAGGGGCGAAGCCTCGGGAAGCAGCAAGGTTTTGGGGAGCACATCCTGCTTTTTTGTCCCTTTGTAGGCACTTTGCAGGTGGTGGGTGACACAGACAGGCCTTCAGCACCCGGGGAATTGGCTCTTCTGCTTGTTCTGGGAGAAAATCTCTTAAAAATACAGCAATGTGCAAACCCATTGCCTGCTGCAGTTGCAGACGGCCTAAATCGTGGGTTATAACCGTGGTGGGAACGTCCCGTGTTCGTCCTGGAGTTCTGCCTCGGACACACCGCTGATGATGCAGAAATGCGGCAGCATTTCTGGTGCCCGAATAAAAACCTCAGGATTTACCTAGAAATGGAAGGAACATTTATTTTCCCAGTAAATAAATAAAATCGCAGCTCCTTTGATTCGCCTTTTGGTAGGGTTTAATCGAGAATTTCTTATCAGAGCGTCCGTCGGAGGCTCTGCAGTCGCTGCAGCCTTGGAAGAGGAGTTGGGCGCTATTATGTGTCCGTTAGCAAAACCTCTCTGCTCTCTTCTTCATCTGCCTCCTTGTCATGAATTTTTCAAGTTCAGTAAAGAAAGAAATAGGTTTGTAACCTTGCATCTTTAATGGCCAGTATGCCTGGAAATAGCTTGTACGGGGAAGCTGTCAGAATTCTATTAACGCTTCAAACTAGGGAATGCGGGAGCTGGCGGGAGGAACCCGGCTCCCAAATTGCCCTTGGTAGCATATATCAAGGCACATTGAATTTATGAGGTAATAACTGGGTTCTGTGTTGAGGGTGCGCCAGAAATACAGACTAAGGATTTTGGTCAGCATTTTTCAGGATTTGTGTGTGCTGAATTTACTGGATGCTGGAATTTCTGAAGAGGGATTAAACAAAATGGTCCCGTTTAGTAAAACTGTAGATTCGGCTAAGAATTAAACAGTGCCAGATTTTCTGCCACTATTTCTAGATTTTTGTTCTTAGAATGGTTTTTTTCCCCTTGTCCCCCAGGGCTGTTCAGGCTGGTATGAAAAGGGTACACTGTTGTATGTACAGAATGTTTGGTATTTTATGTATAGTGCTATGAAGAGTGAGAAGATACCGTAATTCTTTAGCTTAAAAATTTGTGCGATAGCCTCAGAATTTGCAGAAGGGAAAAGTCCTGTTGCTGTTTTCGACAGGGAAATGCAATAGCTGTTACAGCAGCACAATCATATGGCATTTTTAAATAAGGAATAACTTAATGTTGCCAATTTGGAGTTTTTAAAAAATCCTCGAGGAAAGGTAAGCGTAACAAATGTCAGTGGTGAAATCGTTTCAAGAGAAGACTTGCATGGTCATGTGAGAAAGAAGATATGTTTGTCTTGATCTTTGATAGCTGTAGGTATTGTGTGTGCATAAATAGCCTTGCAATCGCTGGGCATCACGTATGTTCAAACTCTTAATTTGTCGCAGTGGACAATGTGTCCCTAATTTGCTGTAATGTAACACTTGCAGATGGAGATCCTGTGTAACTCCCACCAAAAGAGATACCTTAAACTGTTTCCATTTACTGCTGAAGGGTTCCTGGAGGGCCCAAGACTTGCCAGCTTTGGTGCCGCTTGCCCGGTTGGTTGCAATGCTGAGGAGGAACCGGAGCGATGAACTGGAGCGCTGGGATGCTCAGGCTGGTGCTGGTCTTGGTCAGAAGGAAATTCTTGGTTCCCAGACCCTGTTAGCAAAGTGTGAGCCCTAAAAGCTCCCGATGGCAATGCAAAACAAGTCAATGGAGGCATGCCTTCTTTTTTTGGGTGACCCCTCACGCTGGGATCATGTGTGCTGGTACCGCATCCCAAGACTCTTCCCTTGGGAGAAACATGGGTTTCTCCTGGCTTGTAACCTGCCATGCTCTGCTTCAAGCTTACGGAAACGTGTCCATCTCGGCTCCTGGGGGTCATCACCGCGTGGGGAACGTCCCCTAGGGATGCTCCCCACCAAGGCAGCTGAGCCGATCACTTGATCTGGAGCTTGGTGTCCGTAGCTTTTGGGCTTTTCCCTGGGCTCTGTGGGCACCCTGTGAAGATGTCCTAGCGAGGAGGATCCGCTCTTGCTGAGTAATTTGGCTCTTTTCTCTGTGGTGTGACATTTATTGCTCCCATTCCACCGTCGGGGACAGCTAGAGCCCAGCAGTTTTCTTTCCTTGCAGCTCTTTTCAGCTGTTACTCAGGTGTTTAGTTCATTTTTGGTCAACCAGCTGTTTTGTGAAGGGTGACCTCGGAATATGTATCGACAGCACAAGTTCTCAGCAGGGCGATCTGCAGCTCGTGGGGCTCCAGGAGGATGAGCTGGGCTTCGAAGGCGCTAGAGGTGGTCCCAAAACAAGCTGCTCTGCTTAGGGCTCCTGCTGGCGCCCGTTCCTCTCCCTGGCTCATTGGAGAGGAGAGGAGGTTGGTCTTGGGCAGCTACTTTACATGGGTTGTTGCTGCAATCAGTAAAAGCTTGTAGTAACTTGTTTCTATGCACGCAAAATTGAAAAAAATAGCATACCTGACAATGGCCTGGACTTAAATTTTTACTTTTAATGTCCAGTGCATTTTTGCAGTTCAAAAAGCTTATCTTATAAACACCTAAGTCCTTTATTTTGTTTATTTATCTTTTAATGAAATAAATATCACAGCAAATAGTTTAGCCTTATTTAAGAAGCAAGTACTGGAACTAATTCTGACATTCTGCGATACGAGGCTGGGATGGGTGAGTCATAACTCATGGCAGGGCATAGCAGGACTTGGCCTGGTTTCTAGGCATAATTAATGCCCGTAGCAGGAGCAAGAATATTTTATTTAACCCAGTTGTTCTTTTTATTAAAACCAGTGTTTTAGAAACTGGCACCTGACTCGAATTGGCAAAATAAGTTTCTGTAATTGCATCCCTTTTCTGGATGCATTTCACAGTAGCTGTTCCCTCCGTAAGAAACGTTATTTTATTGCATTTTAATTAGAATGTGCTAAAGTGATCTGTAGCGAAACAAGCTTTGACTTGTAGATGGTTTGCATGGTTGTTATTCTGGGGTTAGAGCTGTATGAAAATAAGATGCTTTGGCATCCTCTTCATATCATTGCTGCACTTTGGGTCGTGCTGCAGCAGTCTCCTCCATCACAGCAAAAATGACCTGCGTGTGGACTCGGTTTTCCCTTGGCCATCACATTTATAGTCACATTTTCAGACCGGTGACCTCTAGCTTGGGGACCGCTGAGTTATCAGGTTTAAATAACCTAACAAGTTAGTAAAAGGCCAAAGAATTGGTTACAGTTACAAACAAAAGCAGGGCATTGCTATGTTAGTGAGTTCTGTAGTCCAAAACAGTAATTTAAAATTGCCAAAAATTTATTTAATTACTGACTTCTGAGAAGTCTTTACACTTTAAAAGCTGTAATCCCAAAATTACTTGGGGGATGAGGATTGACTATTTAGGTGTGAGATCTCTGTGTGCAGCCTTAGAGAGATTATTTATATCTTCCAGCAAAACAAAAGGGGGAAACAAACAATGGATATCATGGATCTATTTCTTCACATCTTAAAAATACTTTCTGACGTTGCACTCCTTAAATCTTTTAAGTATTGTGTGATGAAATCCTTTTTATAGCAGTAGCAGGGGAATAAACCAATTTAACACAGTCTCTTTACAGGTTTAAATTGCCTCTTTCTACTATTGCAATTCTAACTTTTTTTTTTCCTACAGTTGAATAAAACCCATCTATCCATTTAACATGCAATAAGCCTCTGTTTCTAATTCTTTATTCTTCTTTTTGGTGGCCGGAGAGATTTAATGCACCGCTCGTTGGAAAACGCTCTGCTTGTCTGCATCCTTTGCAGCCTTGCGCTGCTCCAAGTTCTCTGCCCTTTCAAGCAGCGCAAAACCCAAATAAAATAAAAGCTGGAATACCCTGGACCTTTGCACAGCAGCGGGGCAATGTGCAAAGAGCACGGAGGAAGGGGCACAGGGTAACAGAGCCGAAGGCAGCATGCGGATGTGCTTCCCCCTTCTCTCCCCCTATCCCCGATCATCCAGACGGTTTAATTAATTTTAAGTGAGCTTTATAGGTAGGGGTGAAGTGTGTCAGAAATGTTATTCTCCATTTAAAAGTGAATTATCCCTTTGTATAAAAAGAGCCGGGCATATTTGTTGGGGTCATCCCGAAAGCATCATCACTAAAAATTATCTGCTGATGCGGAAAATTGGATTTATTCTTCTGCTAGCATTTCCATAAAAATACAATTATATAGAAATTTATGTCCCCTAAAAGCTTGTAGTAAACTGGGCTTTTAGAAAATAGCACACTCATCTTTTAAAGTCCAGTTTGGAATGGCCAGATGGTGCTTACAGTATGGAGGCATAAAGCTAGGGAGGCATCATTCGTTTTTCTCATTTAAAAAAGAGGGTGAAAGGGGGGGAAACTTTAGGTGGAAATGCCTTCAAGTGCTGTATGGTGGGGCTGGCAACGGGCTGGGGCAGCCTCGGAGGCCCCGGGCAGGGAGCTGGAACGAGTTGGGCTTGGAGCAAAGAGCGGGGTGAAAGCCCCACATTGGGCTCTGCCGCGCGCCCGGTGCAGGTAGGAGGTACAAAGTGGTAAAATGCTGCACTTGGAGAACACGAGCGGTAAAACGTTTTCTAACCCCTTGCTGCGGTGCCGGCTCGGCGTTGCTCGGCCTTCGCGCGCTCCGTGCTGGGGACGGCGCTCTGAGTGCGTTTCCTGTAAAATGAGCACGAGCTCGCTAAGAGAACAGCGCTTCAGGAGGACGCTTGTCCCTAGGGCTTGGCTGGTGTTTTCCCCGTCCTTTTTCCAAGAGGTTTTAAGGAGACTCGCGGGGCCCTCGCCCCGCTGCGAGGTGGGGCTTGCACGGAGCCGCGTTCCGCGGTTGCTCCTCCTTGGAGCGGCCGCTTTTCAGGAACGCGCTTGAGGTGTCGGAACATCCCAGGCTCAGCCAGGGCTTGGGGTTAATTGCATATACCAAAAAAATTCAGAGCTTGCAATGGGGTGTTGAAATATATCTCTGTATACATCCTTATCCCTTTTTACATAGGAACCTGAATGATTTTGGCCATGTGAATTATTAGTGACTGAACCTGCGATGCATCTCCTGGGGCTGCTGGGCAGCCACAGTGCCAGCTTGCCTGTCCTTCCCTGCCGTACTGAGCCCTGATCAGCTCCCAGTGTTTAAGTTGGGCGAACGTGGCCCTACGATTGCTGCAATTTCTCACCTTTACGTTTGCCGAGCAGGGCCGATCCCCCTGCCGCGCTCTTGTTCCCACTGCTGCGCGCTTGATCCCACTGAGCCGGGGAAAAGGAAGGAGAGGGAGGGTTGGGAAAAAAGATGCCTGTTCTTCTCCTAGGTGCCTCCATGGTTGTTTTGCCGTGCCCTGCACCGGGGTGGCTCCAAGCTGGGCTTTTTGCTGAGCCGGTTCCTGCGCTGACGTTGCCTGCCCTCCCTGTCTTGCAGGTATGGTGTGAATATGCGTTGCCTGGCAGCTCGGGTCAACTACAAGACGCTGATCGTCATCTGCGCGCTCTTCACGCTCGTCACGGTGCTGCTCTGGAACAAATGCTCCACGGAGAGAGCGGGGCCCGGGGCCCGCGCGGCGGCCGGGAGCGCCGGCGCCAGGGAGGCCGCGCGCCCGCACAGCGAGGAGGCATCGCCCCAGGAGCAGCAGAGAGCCCCGCCGCTCGTGGGGGGCTTCAACAGGCCCCCCGGGCCCAAGTACGAGGAGATTGACTGTCTGATCAATGACGAACACACCATTAAAGGGAGGAGGGAAGGCAACGAGATCTTCCTGCCGTTCAGCTGGGTAGAGAAATACTTTGAGGTTTACGGGAAAATTGCGCAGTACGATGGTTATGACAGGTTTGAGTTCTCTCATAGCTACTCCAAAGTGTACGCACAGAGAGCCCCTTACCACCCCGACGGGGTGTTCATGTCCTTCGAGGGCTACAACGTCGAAGTTCGGGACAGGGTGAAGTGCATCAGCGGTGTCGAAGGTTTGTCCGAAATCTTTCTTTGCGATTGAAATCCCGCTCCGGGTCCGCGCCCGTCGCTGGAGGTGCCAAGTGGCTTTAACGGGGGCTCTCCCTCGGCTCGTGCAGCGCGAGGGCAGCGCAGAGAGCTGCCTGCGGGCCCCAAAAGCCACTGCAGCCCCTTCTCCTCGGCCCCCCAGTAAGGTTGACGTGCGGTAAGACCTTTCTAATTTGCCCTTTTGCTAAACGGTGCAATCAGCAATTAGTACATGAGGTCTTTCTACATCTTAGCGGAGATTTAATAGCAGAAAATTCTTGTTGGGTTGCGTAATAAAAAATTAATGCCTTTATAAGACTATTACAGAATGTGACACCGACACTTATAAATTAAAGAGTAACTATCATTTAATGCATTAAAATACATTAATCTTTATGCATCTCACTGATTGGTGACACTCTGCGGTGTTGGTATGAACTCTTCCCATCATATAGTCGTTCTTCAGAAAGCTGAGACAACGTGCAATTAGTTTGTCTAAGGATTCACATAAAAAACAAGTGCGCAGGTATGGCAATCCTTTTTGTGTGTTTTTACATAACACCTTTTTGTTTCTTAACTTGGGTGTCACCCAGTGAGTCCCTCGTTCAGGATTCCTCATCTGAATTCGAAATGCACTTGGAGAAAGGCAGCTGGTCGCTCGCTAGGAATCTCGGTGGACGTGATAGACTGGGGTGGTTAAATTAGGGTGTGGAAATGGCTGAGTCCTAGCGTGCGGCTGCGGGGCTCTCCTGGCCGTGTTTTTAAAAAGCTCCAGCACCGGGTGCTTTTCAGCACGTTTTATTAGTGCTTCAGAATTAGCTGCCTTCTAAGGAGTCTGTCATCTCGGTGACAGATGGCTTGTTTTTGTAGTTAGAGCCAATGCTGATCAAATATGACTTGAAACTACCTAAAACAGCGATCGGTGCCTCTCTGGTTCTTACTGGGGGAGAGTTTGTGATTTTTCATTGGCCCGGGGGCACTTGGAGCGAGGTCTTGAAGCACTACCAGTGTTTGTATTAGATTTTGGAGCTATGCGGAGTGTCCCTTGCATTTGGGCTCTCTGCAATACTTGTGGCATTCTTGAGCAAAAAGCCTAAGTTTGGTAGGAAATAATGCAGAACCAGAACACATTCCGCAGCCCCTCGGCTTGCAGAGTGTGCCAGCTGCTGATGGTGTGTACAGAGTTTATCTGCAGTACTTAAGCCTCGAGAAACAAGCGAGTTGGACACTTGAGAACTTCACTGCTTATCTGTGAACCTGTTTTTTGTGTTTTTCTTTCTGTTTGTTTGTTTTCAGCCTGTGATTTAAGAGCTGTCATTTTGAAATGTGATGCCTGAGCCTAGGTGCTATAAAGGCAATAGGGTTATTGGCATCTCCTAAACGGGTCTCAGAAGGGGGTAGCTGCAGGCCGTGGGAAGGGGGGTAGTACTAAAATAAATTCCCAGAAAGTTTTAGGCTCCTACCTTGCATCATCCCAGTCCTAGAGGTTCTCACTTTGTAACATGATGAAAAACGTCATGTTGTATTTTCACCTCTCCTTCTGCAAGGTTAATGTGTTGCGTTATGTCTTATGACCTGGGGAGTTTAATCTTGTCATCTTGTATGTGTTTCAAGGAAAGCTCTTAAAGCAGTTTTCACTTTTGCATCTTTCAGTCTCGACGTGCACACTGCTCACTGCAAATACGTAGCGTTGATGAGAGAACCGGCTTCCAGCGTGCACATAATACACGACACTTAAATCTTTCACAGGATGGTTTTCTCTTCAGAAAACTATCACATCTCCATCAGTAATATTTATTAGCAACATGAGGCATGGAAGTATGTATGAAAACTTATCTTCTCTCGTTTAGTGGAGTCTTTTTGTTACACGAGGTTTCAGGCAGATTTGGTTTCTGAGCTTGACATTGCCAAAGGGGAAAATGGTGCAACTGCCAACTTGTGTATTTTCACGTGGATCTTTCTTTCGTTATGCAAAGGTTTACAGTACAAAACGTCCTTGGTTTCCTGCAAGGGGGTCATGATGATGTATTTTCACTTTGGTTTTACACTTAGAGGTTGGGAATTTGTTCCAAATAAAATCTAGGACATGGAGAGGATTCTGTTTTTATCTGTATGTTTGCTCATTTTTTGTGTGTGTGTGTGACGTGTGTAGGTATGAAGAATTCTCGTCCATAGCATTGGTATTCCCTTCACATGCAGCCATTGATGCAATATGCAGTTTGCCAGGTTTTTAACTCAAAAACTAAGGTTATACCTGCTGGGACATCTTGAGGAAAGCAGGAGAGAGGCTGGGACTTTGGGGATTTTCCGTGGGTGCATCTTTCCTGTTGCTCCTCATGGAAGTCGGGGGTTTTATGTGACGTTACCTGAGCTCACGCTACGAGTTTTGCATGTGAAATGCCTCAGGCTACAGAAAACACCGTCACCTTCCTAGCTCGAATCCGGTGTCAGGATGGAGCTCCGGAGGCTGCTTTTGGTGGGGGCAGACTCCAGCTAACCCAGAGCCCCAAATGGGAGCAGGAAGATGTGCGTTTCTGAGGGGCCGCCTTGCCATGCTCTGCGGGAGCCGTGGCCATCAGAGCAGGTTTGTGGGTGAATTGCTGCTTTAGCATCAAGTAGCTCTTGCCAAAATTAGTAATGGCACGTACACTTAATTTGCGAAGATTTATGTGGCGTTAAGGGGATTGCGTGAGCTCTAATGTTTGGAGTTTTAGTGGTCTCCAGGGTAGGGGGAGGCAAATCTATTAAGGCATTTGAAATGTATTTGAGGCAAGGATGATGCTTAGCAAATGGCCCACAGCAGGTGTGGCTGGAGGATCATGGTAAGGGCTCCTCTGCCGTTCACCTCTGCTCACTTTGGGCTGCTCGGAGGTCTTGGAGCAAATGGGAGCAGTTTGCGCTTTGAGCGGGACTTTCTTTGAGTTTAACCGATGGTGAAGCCTGCAGAAATGCAGTTTGCCAGAAGTAAAGCAGAGGTTGGGCCTAGGGAAGGAAGAGTGCAGTGCAGCAAGCCCTGTGTTTTGTTTTTTAGGTGTTCTGCTAAAATACTCATGTGTTTTCTCCCCCTTTCTTGCAGGCGTACCACTATCCACGCAGTGGGGACCTCAAGGCTATTTCTACCCAATCCAGATTGCACAGTATGGGTTAAGTCACTACAGTAAAAACCTGACCGAGAAACCACCTCACATAGAGGTGTACGAAACCGCTGAGGACAAGGACAAAAGCAGCAGGTCCGTGGACTGGACTGTACCAAAAGGCTGTTCCCTTGCAACAGTATATGATAAATCCAAGTTCACTAATGTAAAACAGTTTGTCGCTTCAGGTGGGTTACTGTAAATACACAGCTGCTAAACCATTCCTGGTCATTTGTACAGATGGTGTCAGGGGAGCTTTAATTTCCTGGGATTAATGTGTGTGTGTTTATCCTGAGTGACTTCTCATCCTTGAGCATCGCCTGAGAACGTCCCCTCCTTGCTGCCCTTCTGAAGCTTTCCTTTGCTCCCCCTTCCTCTCAATTGCTATGAATTCAAAACCTTGCCCTGGGAATGGAAAAGGCCGATGCACACAGAGACGGGTGGAGGACAGGGCGGTTCAGCAGAGAAGTTGCATTTCCTGAGTGTCTTGGTGTCTCTTAGCATCTACCTAGCAATAGAGCCCGAAAAATTTAACCAGCTCTGAAGTCTGGGGAGCCTCCTGATACGGTATAAGCCTATCTGGACTAAACATACCAGCTCCGCTTTCAGCCGTGAGCACGTGTATGAGTATTAGGTTGGTCTCCCAATCCCTTTTTATTGGGACTAAGCAATTTTTGCAAACCATATAGATCTGTTTCGGTTACCCCACGTTGCCTTGGGCGTGGAGCAACTTACAGATGGAGCAACCGCAAATGCTCCGTGAAGTCCACGGGCTCCCTCGCATCCCTTCGCTTGTTGGGATATAGCTGCCCTTTCTTGCTGCCACTAGAATTTGCCATATTCTGTTTCATACTTACCAGAGGTTTATTTTGAGAAATTCGTTATTTTATGCAAGAGTTTCCTTTGTGCTAGGACAGGCTCATTAATAAGGGCATAATGTATTTTTCCTCAATCAATACCCATTAGAATTAATGAGTCCATTACTTAAAAAGACAATGAAGTAATTTTCAGTTGGCACCTTAGGCCTGGGTCTCTAGGGAAAAAATTGTCAAACACGTTTGTGTCTTTGCAGTAGATAAATAAAGGAGAGGAAAGGCTAAAAGATCTGTTATATATTCTCCCCTCATCCTTTATTGATGGCAGAGTAATCTTTGGAGCTTGAAGGCCGTACTTTGCATCCACTCATCTTAGATGGCCTTAAGTAATGGATTTATAGGTGCTTAAGGCAGTGCAAACAACAGGCAGTCTTTAGTTTTCTTCTGGTTCTTCAAGCTTTTTCTCTAATATAATTCAATTGGTTATCATATGAGCATTTATTTACAAGAAAGTGTAAAACTTATTTGACAGGAATTTTGAGGGTTTTTTTTTTTTTTAATGAGACTTTTCACAGGCCCGAGTGTTGTACAGCAAAGTGCTCTGCTGCTTCTCCTAAAGCAGATCTCCAAAACTCAAAGGAGTTGAAGCTTTTACTCTCAAAAGCAAAGACATTCAGTCAAAATAACAGATACAGTAGAACAGACTTTGACAATGCAAAATGTGGAAGTAGGGAAATGGTCTTGATGCAAAATGCCACAGATTAGTTTGGGAGGTGGGGAGAAGCTGACCGTAACTCGTTTGTGGCACGTAGAAATATTTATGGGACTTTTCACACACCAAGAAATAGCAGCAAAGAAACAGTTACCTCACACTGGAGAATTTTATTCCATGAAAAGCTGTTAATTCAAAATGACTGTCTTTAAATGTTTATCGTCCCTCTGTGCCTTCAAAGCTACAGGATTTGCACGCAGCCTTACAAACTAATTAGCCCTTTGATCTCCCAGCGTAGGGCTTTTTGGGGTGGAGCTGCTCTTACATTTTAAAATCTAGCCTGAGAGAGAACATTGGATTTCATTATGTGGTATTGCCTAGGAGCTTTATTTAATTTTTTTTTAATTAAACACACTGAGTTTTGCCCATGGAGAGGTTAATAAATACTTCAACATGTTGATCTTTCTGTGTTCTTCCCCCTCCCCATTAAACTAATCAGTGAACTATTTTTCTAGAACTGTCAGGCAGGGAAATAAAAAAGTAATAGATTTTAATATTAGTCCCAGTAGTTTTCTAAATAGTTGTTTCTTTGTACTCCTGGCTCTCTTGCTTGAAGCGCTGCTGTATTTAGAAGTGTGACTGCTGAAGTGGGACTGTGTTGGGTTTTTTTCTGTCAAGTGAAATTTTCAATGTTCCGTTTTAAGCTACAGAAACGAGCGCCGTGGCAGGAGCAGCGCGCGTGCTCGGTGCGACGCCAGCCCGAGGGGCTGCTCGTTCGCTAGTCCCCGTGGTCAGAGCGCTCAAGTCCTTCTCTGCGCCCACTTGTCTTCCTTTAGAAGCCCAAATGATGTTTAAGATGTTAAATAATGTTAAGGTGTTTCTCTGACGGTGTTTCTGAAGATCACGATCTACTCAACTAAGCCATATTTATCCCCCAAAATGACAGCTGATATTTTTATTTGACAGTTTTATTGCTACAAAGTTGACGTGCAGTTAGCTGGCATTGGGCTGCAGAGTCCTTAGGCTGGAGGGGACCTTGGAGGGGGACGGCCACCTCTATCAGGGCAGGCCCGTCCTCGGCACCGTGCTCAGCTGGACTTTGAGCAGCTCCAAGGCAGGAGATGCCACCGTTTTTGACTACCCTGTGAATTCCGCCCTCTACTAGTGTCTGGAGTTTTTAATTCTTGCAGCTTATGAGCTGTGCCCCATCGCATCCCTGTGCGCCAGCAGCAGGATCCCCGTAACTCCTCTCCAGGCTGGATGCAAGTGGCACTTGGCGCTTCCAAAGAGGTCCAAGGCCCCCAGAGATCAGCTCTTTGCACCAGGATTCTTGGTGCCCCGAGAGTTGGCCTTGACTCACCAGTGGGGTTTTACAGTTAGGTAATATAGGTATCCTTACCTGAAAAAGGAGTGGAGAAGGAGAGAGAGCATTTGAGTTCTTGACTGGCCAACCTTGAATTATTTGGATTTTATCTGTTGACCTGGTTACTACAGGAGTTGCACTCTGCATCTTAACCTTTCCGAAAAAAAAGGAAAAGGAAAAAAACGTTTTGCTGCTTAACAAGGTGGTTTTGTTTCTTCTACAGAAAATACCGATGGGGTATCTCTGCAGCTTGGCAACACTAGAGATTTTATTATTTCTTTCGATCTCAAGTTCCTCACAAACGGGAGCATTTCCGTGGTTCTGGAGACGAGCGAGAGGAACCAGCTCTTCACGGTGCACTACGTGTCCAACACGCAGCTCATCGCCCTCAAGGAGCGGGACGTCTACTACGGCATCGGGCCCCGGACGGCGTGGAGCACGCTCACGCGGGACCTGGTGACCGACCTGCGCAAAGGCGTCGGCCTCTCCAACACGAAGGCCGTGAAGCAGACGAAAATCATGCCCAAGAGGGTGGTCCGCCTCGTGGCCAAGGGCAAGGGCCTCCTCGACAACGTCACCATCTCGGCCACCGCGCACATGGCGGCCTTCTTCGCCGCCAGCCGCTGGCTGGTGAGGAACCAGGACGAGAGGGGCGGCTGGCCCATCATGGTGACGCGGAAGCTGGGCGAGGGCTTCAAGTCGCTCGAGCCCGGCTGGTACTCGGCCATGGCGCAGGGCCAGGCCATGTCCACGCTGGTGCGGGCCTACCTGCTCACGAGGGAGCCGGCGTTCCTCGGCGCGGCGCTGCGCGCCACGGCGCCCTACAAGCTGCCCGCGGAGCAGCGCGGCGTCAAGGCGCTCTTCATGGGCCGCCACGACTGGTACGAGGAGTACCCCACGTCGCCCAGCTCCTTCGTCCTCAACGGCTTCATGTACTCGCTCATCGGGCTCTACGACCTCAAGGAGACGGCGGGCGAGAAGCTGGGCAGGGAGGCGAGGCTGCTCTACGAGCGCGGCATGGAGTCGCTCAAGGCCATGCTGCCCCTCTACGACACCGGCTCGGGGACCATCTACGACCTGCGGCACTTCATGCTGGGCACGGCGCCCAACCTGGCACGCTGGGACTACCACACGACCCACATCAACCAGCTGCAGCTGCTCAGCACCATCGACGACTCTCCCGTTTTCAAGGAGTTCGTCAAGAGGTGGAAGAGCTACCTGCGCGGCGGCAGGGCCAAGCACAACTAGAGCCCGGCGCAGCCCGCGGCGAGGACGGCGCCGCGGCCCCGCCGACGTGCCCTGCGCGAGGTTGCCTGCTACATCCTTACGGACTGTTGCAATGAAGTGGTCCTTAAAAACTCGTCTGCCCCAGGATATTGCATTCCAGAGGGAGAATATTCGGGTCTCCCGGGTGGGATTGGGAGCAGGTCCCGTCCCAGCACCGCCTGCAAGGCGGTGTCTTCCCCTTGCCCCGCGTCTCCCACCGCAGAATTAGCCACAAAAATCAGCATCCGCTGGCGCCCCCGAGTCTGGGGACGTTTTTCCTTTTTGTAGGGAAATACTTACAGAAGCCATACCGGTCTTGAATGCCCAGCACTTGCCTGAGAGGTTGGTATGTGGCCTCTTTTAAAAGGGAGTTTCACGCGTGTGTCGGGAGCGGCGCAACGAGCCCCGTGCGGGGACGCGGTCGGTGCGTACGGACGTGTAGCCTGGGTAGTGGACGGTATATCTTTTTAAAGGCGTTCCTTTTTATAGGGATTCTTTTCTTGAGGTGGAAGCAAAACAAAAAAAAACACACCGTTTTTTGTAACGCTGTGTACTGGGGTAGCCCGGCCCTCGGTTCCCTCCGGCGCGGTGTGCGGGGAGGCCGGCGCCCGCGCGGAGCCGTCGC
>VZSV01000075.1:62137-139753 GCA_013398735.1 Nothocercus julius | reverse complement strand
CGCGAAGGAAGCCGCAGGTTCCTTCCCGGCTCCCGGCTCTTCACCCCGAGCGTCTCCACCTCTCCAAGGCGTCGGGTGCTGGGTACCCGCCGAAAGGCAGCGCTTGGTGCCTCCAGACCGGTATCGGGGAACGCAGCGGCGCAGGGGCCGCCGCGCTGTCGGCTCGGCCGCCGCGCCGCGGTGGGTCTGATCCCAGACGCTCCGGCGCTCGCCAAGGGCATCGGCACAGGAATTCGCCTTTTCCTTTTCTTTCTCTCTTCCCCACCGATGCTATTACATGTTGTATGTTCTAGGTGTGGCTTAAGTTTAAGACGTTTGTACTGAGGTCAAGGTCCATTTAAGCCGCAAAGAAACCTGGGCACATGGACAATCTACATCTTTATTTTTTTTTGATGCATTTTTTTTATTTCTTGCAGATATATGAGACAGCTTTGTAATTACTTGATCTTTGCAAACACATGATGTGATTGTACCAGTTCATGTGAGAAGTGAATGCCACAGGAGAAATTTCGATACCAAAGTTAGCTTAAAACACCTTGTTTTGGCACGCGCACACGTCCTTCCCTCACTAACGACTGGTCCTTACTGCAAACACAGGCATCGTTCTCCTGCATCTTTCCTCCATCTTTTGCCCATTTTTGATTCCATGAATATTAGGGTATTGCCCGAGTGACGATACCAGTGCCTTAATGAGGCCACAATTTCCTCTTGTTTTAAGGACAGCTTAAAAGCGGTGCTGGGTTTTCAGTGTTTCGTTAGAACCGGCCCGAGAGCTGGGGGTAACTTGGCTCAGCCGCATCAGTTGGCAGCGCCAGCAGCAAGCGCCGAGTCAGAGCGTCCTGTCCTTAATATCCTGGTTGCATTTCTGTTGTCCTTTGCACAAGCGTAAATTAAAGCAACCCGCCACCAGGGCCTGTGGGGATGAAGAGAATTAGTGGGTGGATTTTCTCCTGTTGTTTTTTGTCTTTTAATAGAACTTGGTGGTGGAGGAGGATTTTTGGACACTGCTGCCCGTAACTTCATTGGATTCGCTCGTCTTTTATTCCTTCGCTTTTCAGTCTTCAAGGTAACAAAGATGTTAGCGACTGAACCCCTGAAATCCCCGCCGTGTGTTTTGCTGTGCGTGCCGGGCTCGGCGGACCCGCCGTGCACATGGGTGTCTGAAACCAGTGACACAAAGCACAACTGTAAAAACGTGGCCGAGCGCTTTTCCTTGGCCATTGTGCAGGACATTCACTGAGAGCTGCTATTTTCATTCACCGTGTAATTGTACTTTATTTTTTCTACATTTTTTTTTACATGTGGGGTATACACCATGTGTTAAATATGCAATAAATTGTTTACCGGATGCCCTTGTGAAGGGTAGTCCTTTGTAAAGCTGTACAGACTTTGCAGTTTAAGCACAATGTGCACGTTAGTTTTATATACAGCGAGACATGACTTTTTGCAGAGGGAAAGGTTCTACTATGTTTATATACAAAGTAAATGGATCAACATTTGTGCTTAATGTAAAGCTGCTTTATAAAATTGTAAAATAAATCTTTTTTTATCTTAAGACCCGCGTGGGGCGTTTTCCCTGTCGGTTGGTGGCCTCTGGCCCGCGTGCGCTTGCAGCCCTGCCGGCCTTGCAGGCGCCTCCTCCTAGAGAGCTCGAGGGCTGTTGCTTCAAAATAAAGCGAAGTGGTGGTGGTTCTTTAATATCGTTCAAGCTTGGTGCGTTGGGGTGGCTCTGCCTTCTCACGTGAAGTGCCCGCGGAGTTTCTCTGCGAGATCTGTCCAGCTTGGAGCCTGTGCAGGTTTTGGGGCCTGATAATCTCACCTAGTTCCTGTGCAAATTCCCTATCCAAGCAGATGAGAGTTCAGGGAGCTCCTGTTTCCTGCTGGTCCTGCCCTGCATCCAGCCCCAGCAGGGATGGGATGAGGCCCCCTCGGCCGCGGCCCTTCCAGGACGGGAGCGCTTGGAAGGGGCCGCTCCGCTGGGCAGAGCTGCTCCGTGGAAATGCTGGATTTTTCCTTAATAGCAGTTTGTTCAACTTGCCCGCAGTGCAATTGGAAGTGGCTTCAGCTCTGTTGTGGCGGGGCCGAGCCTGGGCGTTTGCTGCTCCGCTGGTGGTGCAGGAGGCCCCTTTGCCACCCGCCTCGAGCGCGGGACGGCTCCGGAGGCCGAGCGCTGCTCCCGCGATTTCCCAGTCTCCTCGCAGAAGCGGAGGGAGCTCATTCCCTGCTCATGCTCCATGTGCCTCCCACAAAGGTTGAGTCCTGCTCCGGGGGAGCGCGAGGAGCAGCGCGGCGCTGCCCGGCCCCAGCCCTCCGCATGTCGCCGCGGGCCGGCGCTGCCCTTTCCGCACGGAAAAGGTCACGGCCTTGGGCCTGGATGCAGCTTTGGGAGCGCTGGAGCCGCGTGGGATGAAAGCGGCCCAGACGTGGGGCCGGGCGCTGCTGCTCCCTGGAGGTCGCTGCCCCCTTAGTTTGCGGGGCCTCGCGGAGCGCGGGAGCAGCGGGAGCCTCCCTGCGGAGACGTCCGGGCGTTCCTGCAGCCCCTGCCCTGCTCTCCATGCATTCCCCCGCCAGGATGCGCGTGTGTCCCTGCATCGCCTACGGTAATACCCATGCAGTCCCCTTCGCTCACGTCCGTGCGTTCCCGCTGCCCCTGCAGTAACACCTGTGCGTTCCCGTGCACGGATCTCCATGCGTTCCCGCACCCCTGCAGCAGTGCCCTTCGTTACCCCGCAGCGATGCAGCGCGTGGCCGGGGGGCCGTGGCTGCGGCTCCCTGCAGCGCTGCGCGTGCAGTCCCATGCAGCGATGCATGTGAGCTCCCCCGCGCTGCCATCGCCGCCTTTCCCCAGGAACCCGTAATTTTGTGATCCTCTTCCCACCTTTCCCAGCAGCAGGAGGCCGGGGAAGGAGGGGCGGGAGGAAAGGCCGGAGAAGAGAGCTCGGTGTGAGCTGCTTGCTGCAGGTTTCCTGGAACCCGCGTGCGGCTGAAGGCAGCGGGTGGAAGGGAGGCGCGGGGGAACGGGAGCCGCTCCGCAGCGCCCGGCACCGGCTCCTCGGGATGCGCAGGGGAACGGGAGCCGCTCCGCAGCGCCCGGCACCGGCTCCTCGGGATGCGCGGGAATGCTGGGGGAATGCCTGCGTGTCAGTGTTTGGCATTTTGCAGTTGGTGGTTGTGCACATCTGGGGGGTTGTTTACGTGCACATCTGGGGGTGGACGTGCACATCTGTGTGTTGGCGTGCACAGCTGGGGGTTGTTTGCGTGCACAGCTGGGGGTGGACGTCGCAGGCGGCTGCGCCTCCGTGCGCAGGGATGCGCAGGGATGTGCAGGGATGCGCAGGGATGCGTGTGCACATTCCAGCCCGGGACGCGTGTGCCCGTCCCGCGGCCCCGCTGCACCCTCGGGCACCTCGGAGCCGCCGCCTCGCGGGCGTCGTGGGCTCAGGACACGCGCGAACGGCCGGCGAATGGGGCCGTTCCAGGGTTGGTGTCAGCGGATCTTGAACCCGGGCTGATGGGAGGAGAGCGGATGGATGTGTGCGGGATCACAAATGCCCTTTGCTGATGCCATAGGGTGATCCCTGGGGTCTGCACCCTGGGGATGGGATCTGTGGGATCTGCGTATGGGGGCCGGGTTTGATGGGATTGGCAGGATCTCCTAGGGATCTATGGGAATTGCACTCAGGGCTGGGATCTGCAGGGTCTGTGTCCTGGAGGAGCCTGGATCTGCGCCCGGACAGATTCCCACGGCGTGAGGTCGGTGTCCGTCGCCCCGCGCCCCAGCTGGGCCCAGACGCGCGGCCCGTCCGGCCCCGGCGCTCGCACGTCCCGGGATCGGAGCTGCTCGGGCAGCACGGGAGGAGCCGCAGCGGGAGCCGGGACATTCCCTGCTCGTGGGTGGCTTCGCTCCCCTGGTCCGCACGGAGCAGCGAGGGCGAGTCCGATGCCGCGTGTCGGCCTCACCCTGCCGGGATGAGCTGTCTCCTTGTTTGCACAGGGCCGGATTCGCTCCCACGTCCGCTCCCTGCTGCTCCCGCCTCGGAGCCGCTCCGACCGGAGCAGCCAGCAGGGCTCCCGCGGGGACCGGCCCTGGGCCGCATTTCTGCGCCGTGACGCCGGGCGCTGCCCGTTGGCCCCGCGATGGGAACGGTGCCCGACGGGGATCCCGGCGGCTCCGTGTTGCTCCGCAGGGCTCCGGGCGAGGCGAGCGGGAGCGCGCGGTGCGGAGCCGCGGGGCCGGCGGCTCAGCCTTGCGCCCCCTCCACGGACATTTCCCTTGCGGTTCCGCTCCGGGAGAGCGTCACGGTCACGGGCGCCCGCGTGTTGGACGGCCGGGACTTCTTCCCCTTGCCGTGATTTTGGGAGCACCACACGGGACTCGACGCGGGAGCCAGGAGCTCCTCGTGCTCTCCAGGGACTCCAGGGTCCTGCTCAGAGGCTGCTTTCCAGCGTGGGGGAACACGCAGCCCGCGACCGCAGGGGTGCAGGGACACAGGGAAGCAGGGACACAGGGAAGCAGGGACACAGGGGAGCAGGGAAGCAGGGACACAGGGGAGCAGGGACACAGGGGAGCAGGGAAGCAGGGACACAGGCACCGCTGCCTACGTGACGCTGCATCCCCTGGAGACCCCCCGGCCCCGGGGGCTGCACATGCGAATATCCAACATCACTAATATCTTTTCCTGCTTCCTCCGAGCCCCTCCGGACGCCGAGCGGGAGCTCCAGGACTTTGGCCGCAGTTGCTTCCCCTCTTGTTTTGTTTGGCTCTTCCTGCGGCGCGGGAGCCCGGGGCCGGCGCCCACCCGCTCCGCGTCCGTCCCCGCGCGGAACTGGCAGCGCGGCCCCCACGTGCGCCCGTCTGCAGGGAGCAGCGGGAGCCGGGAGCCGAGTGGGACGCGGGCGCCGCTCCGAGCGAGCGCGGCCGCCGCGGGCAGTCCCTGCCGCCGGTGCGTCCTCGTCCCCCCCGTAACCTCCCCGCGCCGCCGCCTTTGCAACAACCCGCCCGGGCGTTTTGCAAGCGGAGAGAGGCAGGGCTGGAGCGCGGCCGCCCCCGGAGCCGGCGACTCTGCTGCGGCGCCGGGCTCCGCTCGTGCCAGGATGCTCCGGATTGGCACAGCTTGGGCACTCGCGGTGCCCTCCGCCGCGTCCCCATCCCCGGGGCAGCAAAGGGGAGGCCGGCGCGGGGCTGCGGCCGTCGCGCCGGGCAGCTCCGGGCGGCCGGCGCTGGGCTGGGCGTCCAACCGGTCTCTCCAGTGGCGGCTCGTAAAGGCTGATCATTAACAGCGCCGGCTCGCGCGCCGGCTTCCCGCGGCGCGGCACGGCGGGCGGGAAGGTCGCGGCGCGAGGCCGGTGGCACCGCGCGGGGCGGCTCCTTCGCCCGTGCCGAGATAGTGGAGATTATTTTTATTCTGACCCGTCAGCGCGGCTGCTGCTGTCGGCCCCGTCCGCTGATAGGGACCGGCCAGAGCCTCCTTTTCCACGGAGCAGCTGGGAAAGACCCGGAGAGCGCAGGAGCGAGCGGGAGCGCGGCTGGACGCGGCGAGCGCAGCGGAGCGCCGGGTGCTGCTGCAGGTCTAATCTTTAACCCGTGGGTTTGCTGGGGCTCTGGGGCCTCGGGAATTTTCTCCTCCCGGTTAACGGCCGCTTGGCCACTTCCTTCCCACCCGGAGCGCGCGGGGCCTCGCGGAGCCCAATGGATCCGCAAGGTGGGACGGAGCACCGTGGGGAGGGGGAGCTGGGGACACCATGGCCATGTCCCCGCTCCCGACCCCAGGCTGCTGGAGCTGGGGGCGGTTGCGGGGAGGGAAGCGGCTCCCGCCCAGATCGAGGGCAGCGCAGGAGCTTCGGGAAACGCGCCGGGGCTCGCGAGGCCCTGGGGCCCCCACGGCCGCGCCGACCTGGAGAAGGGGACCCAGGAGCAAGCAGCGAGTTTTCCTCTCCAGCGCTGCCGGCGCGCGGAGGACAGCCCGGAGCTCTTGAGTTTATTAACCCGAGAAACAACCGCGCCATCGTTTACTCGCAGGGGATCCCACCCGGAGCAGCTCGGCCGCCCGGTTTCCTCCCGGCAGCTTCCACGCCGGAGCTCGCGGGGCCATGCCCAGCCCCAAGCTGCTGAGCAGCAGCCAAGTGCCGCCGGTGAGCGCCGAGCGCGCCGGGCACTTCGAAGGGCACCCCGAACCGTCACCGACGCACCGCGCGCCCGTCCCGCAGGGCTACCGCGAGCAGGGCATCCTGCGCGGCTACCGGGAGCCGCGCAGCTCGGCGGCCGCCTGCTTGCTGAGCGCCTTCCAGATGACCAACGAGACCCTCAACATCTGGACGCACTTCGTGCCGAGCTGGTACCCGCGGGCGCGCGGGGCGGGATCGGCGCTGGCAAAGGCGAAGGGGAGGCGAGCAAAGACACGCGAGCGGAGCTCGCGTGTCTTTGCTCGCCTCCCCTTCGCCTTTGCTAGCGCGGGGTGATGCGTCAACCCTCGCAGGTATTTCCTATGGCAGCTGGCGGCCGGACCGCGGCGCGCTTGGCCCTTCCTCGCCTACCTGCTCTCCTGCTGCCTCTACCCGCTGGCCTCCAGCTGCGCCCACACGTTCAGCACCATGTCCGGCCGGGCCCGCCACGTCTGCTACTTCTTCGACTACGGCGCGCTCGGCACCTACAGCCTCGGTGAGGATGCGCCCGAGGCGCCGCCGCGCTCCGTTTTGGCACCGGCGTCCCCTCCGGGCTTAGCTGCGCGGGTCGTGGGTGCGATGGAACCGTCTGGGAATGCGCGGAGATTGGGGGGATGGAGCGCTCCGGAGAGCTCCGGCGTGCGAAGCGCCCCTGGAACAGCGACGTCGGGCTGGAGAGGCCGCGGCTTGGGCGGTGGGTCGTAAAACGGCCCTAAGGAAACGCGAGCGTCGGCGAAGCCGGCGGCACCAGCGCAGGGTGCCCGGATGGATCCGCCAGCAGCAAACGGCCTCGATTCAAGTGGCCCGTGATGCCCTCGGTGCCTCTGGAGGCCCCGGGGACGCGGCCGAGCCGGATCCTGCCCCGCCAGGCTCGGCGCTGGCGTACTCGGCTTACGTCTTCCCCCGGGAATGGCTCGGCGGCACCTTCCACCTCTGCTACGTGCCCGTCGCGGTGCTCAACGCGGCGCTCGGCACCGGCCTCGCCTGCTACTCCAGGTACTGCGCGCTCCACGCTGCTCCAGCGCAGCCGTTCCTTATTCGGGAATTTGGGGACTCACCGGCTGCCTCGCGGCACTTTGTGCCCTGTGGCCAGGACGGGGAGGAAGAGGAGGCTTTAGCGCAGGGAACGTTGCGGCCTGGTCCCGCACGGATGGGCAAACGGAGCTGCCGGGTGCTTGAGGGGGGGTTCTACTTTTTGGAAAGCCAAGAGGTGACTTTATGTCGTGTGTCTGGAGGGGGCCAGGCACCCAGAACAGCAGCCGCGGGCTCCGGCGCTTCCAGCGCCCTGCGAAGGTCGCGGGCGCTGCGTGCTCAGATGTGGCTGCCGAAAGTGCCCTCCAGCCCGAGCTCCGCGTGCTCCGGCTCTGCGGAGGAGGAGCCCTAATTCCCACAGGCGGCTGCATTATTTTTGAAGCATAAATAGCATTATGTCTACAGCATTGTGTTCCCAAATGGAATTAGATGATTTGTTCTGAATAACTCTTTTGCAAATGTCTAAAGTCCTTAGCTGATTTCTAGTTGCGCGTCCTCTGCCAGAACTCTAGCAGGATTCCTTTTTATTACTTTACTTTATTCATGGCAGATACTTCCTTCGAGGCTCTATTTGTAGCTGCCATTGCAATACTGTACAGTTTGCTTTGCAAAAAAACAAAAAAGCCATTGCAGTTTTCTGAAGGCCGGTGACAGCTCCATGTTATTCACTCCTCTCCTTTGTGGCGTTTCCCTGGGGCTGAAAATCTGCTGGAAATGAAGGGATTTTCTTGTCGTTTGGACTGAGGATTACTGGCTGCAGTAGAGTTCCTGGGGTAGAAGATTTGAGCCCATTTTAGTGTTACCGGGCGGTGTTGCCGAATCAAGGATGGCATTTGAATGTTGCCGGGAAGGATTTGGTATCTTTTCCTTTTGCTCCTCATTTCTCTTTCCTTCTGCTTTTCTCTTTTTCCCTCTCGTCCTGCCCTGCTGCGTCTCTGCGGGCTGGCTCTGCCCTTAGCAAGGGAAGCTCGCTGGGCGCGCGTAGCGCAGGCCCCGCCGCGCGGAGACAGCGCTCGGGGCGCTGCCGCAGCTGCCGGTCGGCCCTCCGTTAATTGGGAATTTTCCAAATTTTCTCGACCCGCAAATTTAAATGTCAGCGTCTCCCCTACAAAACTGTAAGTACAGCTGTGGAAAACGCGCTGCTCTGACGGAATAACGGCTGTCCCGGGAATCCTCCTGGTGAGCTGTGCAAGGAGCGAAGCCACCAAATGTCCCCATGGAGGAGCCAGCGGAGGGTCCCTGAGTGGGTCCCCAGTAGTAGCGGCTGTGGCTCTGGGCTGCGGGATTTGATGTTCCCCAGGTCTGCGGCGGGCACAGCCCTCTGCATCGCACACTTGGATAGCGAGCCGGGAGACGGAGGGCGGATGGAGGGCGCCTTCCCCATGGATGCAGGGACGCGGTGGCGGAATTCCATCCGGGCGCTTTGCATGTGCTGGGGGGGTGCAAATTAGTGTGGCTGGAGCCGTGGCTGCTGATGCAGGGACGTGTCCCCGAGTGGGGACACCATCGGTGTCCCCTGCCAGGGGCTTCCAGAGGTACCAGCAAAAGGCTTTTGTCAAGCCTGTTTATTATTGCACCAATTTGTTTTTGACTTCCTGGGAAATTTTCCCAACCTTGCGTAGCTGCTTAACGAGCCCATCGGCAGAATTTGGGGATTTTGTCTTTTACACCGTTGTGCTGGGGAGATGGAATTGCCCGACAGGGAGGCGTGTGCAGAGAGATGCAGAGAGACGCGTTGACCGCATAGCGCCGCTTGCCCTGCGGCGCCCGCGGCTGAGCCGCCTCTTTGCCGGCCCCCCGGAGCCCGCGTGTCCCGCGGGATCTCCACGCGAGGCCGGACGCCCCGTCCGGCTCCGGGCGGCGCGAGCAGAGGGTGCCCGAGCTCGGCCGCGTCTCCCGCCGAGCCACGTCCTGCCCGTGGTCGCCTCTCTGGAAAGGGCCGAGCGGGGCAGGAAGGAGCTGAAGCTCCTTGTGCCAGGGCAGCTCCCACGTTCCTGTGTTTTTAGTGCATTTTGGGGTTTTCCGGTGAACGGAGCCCTTCTGCCCTGCAGGCAGATGGATCTGCCGTGTTCCTGGGGTGTCACGAGCAGCAGGGGCCTCCGTGCTCTGCATCTGGCCCAGCCGCGTCTCCTCCGGCTCCTATCCTGTGCTTTGGGGATCCGAGAGTTCAGTTATTTTGTGGTCTGAGCCATGGAGCGTTTCCCACAGTGTAGGACATACTCAAAAGCGTAATTTCCCAGGCAGGGAAAAATGCAGAATATTATTCCGTATACTCCCCTCCACTTCCCTCCTCCCATGCGGTGCCATCAAAACCCACAGGCCTGGTGCTGAAGTGATGGTGTCACAGGAAGGTAACTCGTTAAATTATCTTTGATTTTGGTGTCTGTTTTCGTGCATTCTCTGCAATGACAACTGCAAAGGATGTAAAGAAGAAGTATGTGGAGACTTTTCATGCATTTTGGGCACGAACTGCAATACAGCTTAATTACCAAACCTTGGCAATTGCAACCTTCTTGCTGCGTTGCCCACAAAGGCTTCTAACCAAACAGGTGTCTTCTCCTGGGCTTACTGTGCTTGGGAAGCTCAAATTCAATGCGATGGGAGGGAAAACTCCCCTAAAAACAACTGCAGGGGCAGCAGCTGTTCAAAGCCGAGCTCTGCTCACGTGTAGTCGTTAATGAGCAAGGGCAAAAGCAGCCACACTGTCGTGCCAAGGGACAGACTCCGCGTTTCCAAAGCTGCTCCGGTGCCTGGCACGTGCCAAGCCGTGTCTTGGATTGTGCCTGGTGGAGACAGGACTGGGCTGAATTCCTTCGGCGGGCGCTTTTTGAAAAGGGCACCGGGAGCTGAGCGGAGGCATCGCACGGCAGGACCGGCTGCAGCAAAGAGGGTGACAGAGGGGGATTTGATTAAAAAGCCGTTGGCAACAGGAAAAGGGAATGGGAGAAGGATGTGGGTGAGGAGATAGGAGAAGGCGTAAGGAGGGAGCAAGGAGCAGCTCTCTGCCGGGCTAGATCCGGGTGTTTTCGGTGCAGTTTGCGGTCGCATCGGCTCTGGCCGAGCCCTGGGTTCCTGTCCCCAAACCCACCTGGCTGCCGGAGAAGAGGCGTCGCCCACGCTCAGCGTGAGGCTCCTGTGCATTTAATATGGGAATATTCAGCCAGGCACCTGAGCAGCCAAAAAAAAATGCACAGTCCAGGCTGAAATTCACAGATCTCTATAGGAAAGGATATCCCCGGTCTATACATTGCCAAGCACAGTCCTAGGAAATTAAGGGAGCGCCAGAAAGCGACAGGTGCAGCAGCTGCCTCGGTGACGGGCAGCGCGTTCCCCGCGTCTCCATGCAGGTTCCTGGAGCTGGAGCGGCCGCGGCTGAGCAAGGCGTCGCGCACGCTGGCCTTCGCCTACCCCTACCTCTTCGACAGCATCCCGCTCTTCTACCGGGTATGCCCAGGGCCTCGCGGCGCCGCGACGCTTCCCGCTGCGGGGGGGAATATCCGCTGCTTGATCTTGGCCTGAAAAAATACTTTGCAAAATACATCAACATTTTTTTTTTTTTAAATACAAAACTAACTCCAGCAGGAAAAGAGATTTGGTTATTTTTTCCTGTGCCTATTGATGCACGGGCAGCTTTCACTTCAAAGCAGGGCATCCCGCCTCGCCCGTGCTCGAAATGTGCAGCATTTGGAAGCTGGGCTGCCTTCCTAAGCGGGAGCCGGGTGGGAATTTTCCTGCGGCAAGACCTGAGGGCAGGAGGTGGAGCCGGGCCCTGCTCCCGCGAGCAGCGTTCTGCTCCCGCCCGCCCAACATCGGGCTGGGGGACGGATGGGGGCTCGGGAGCAGGGCCGGGCTCGGGGGGCTGCACGGGGCCGTCTCTTTGTGATTGTAGCTCTACGTGTGCGCGGCGGAGGGCTGCACGGAGGCGGCGCTGGCGCTGCACGGCCGGCACACGGCGCTCGCCTTCCTCACCTGCTTCGTCTTCGCCAGCCACCTGCCCGAGCGCCTGGCGCCCGGGCGCTTCGACTACATCGGTGAGCGGTGGCGGCGCCCGCAAATCTGCTCCCCACGGCGGCCGCACAGACGGGTTTGCGAGCACGGAACGCGTGCTGCTCACAGAACGGGCCGGCTCCATCGCTGCCGTGCGTCCCCGCGGCACCGCGGCGGGGGAAGCCGTTCAACGAGGCCGCTCACGCTGCGTGTCTCCCGTTCGGCGGCAGGGCACAGCCACCAGGTTTTCCACGTGTGCGGCGTCGTCGGCACGCACTTCCAGATGGAGGCCATCAGGATGGACATGGCCGAGCGCCGCCACGGGCTCCTGGCTGCCTCCGCGCTGCCCTCGGCCCTGCAGACCCTGGCTCCAATGGGCATCGGCGCGGCCGCTTCCCTGGCCATCATCGCGCTCTGCTCGGCCTCGCTCGGCCTCGCGGAGCCCTCGCGGAGAGAGAAGCTGCCCTAGGGCTCCGCCTGGGATCCCATTTACGCAGCGCCCCGGGAGAGAAACCCGGGAGCGCGTGCGGCGCGGATGGGGCTGGATTTACTCACACACACTCTCTGAGAAAGTGTATATCTGAAAATCCTCGAAACGTTCTATATTGCACTGCTCTTTCTATCGCTTTGAAGATGGAAACAGATTATGAAATGCTTTTAATCAAGCTGATCGTTCACAACAACAGCAACAAAATGTTTATAATAATCTTATATTTTCTCTGTAAAAGGGAGGTAAATGCTACTGTTTTCCAAAGCAATAGGCATTCATCGGTTCTGCCTTATGGAGGAATGGGGAGACAGCTGAAACGCTGGACATCTGATGACAAGAATGTCCTCAGGGTCGATTTGGACTGGAAGCAAAACCTCGGCTGTGTGGAAGTCAGTGTGACCCGTGTTAGTGAGCGGAGCACAGACAGGGCTGCTCTGCACCCAGCTCCCGCAGGGCGTTTCCAGGTTTTCTCCGGCGGATTTTGCTTTCCGTGATGGTGAGATCCCATGCTTGTGGAGGCGCGGAGCAATTTCACATCCATTCCTGGCATCGCTTGACGCTGTCGAGCCGGACCACGAGGACAGGTCAGTGGATCTGGCTCCTCCACTCTCGCAGGGGCTCCCGAGCTGATGCTTTACCTGCAAGAGAAATATCACCCGGGAGCTTAAAAACTCAGGTATCTGTCGCGCACTGCCCCGCATGCCATGAAGTGCCTAACAGATATGGTAGTGAGGCTGGAGCTACCCCACGTTTCAAATTTCTCTGAATTTTTGGGGCAGCCTCTGCTGTGAGGGTGCCCGTGACGAGCGGTCACGTTGGACTGATCTGGTAACGCGCAGTAGGTACACGAACGTATTACACAAAAATTACTGCCTTGGAGTGTTCTCAAGCTTCTTGATATTCATACGGGTGCGTAATTTGTTTTCTGTATAATTACCTCTGTTAAGGTATAATAGATGCATTTCTGAGCGATAATACAACAGCTCTTTAAATATATTGTGGGAGAAGCAAGTCTTTTGAGAAGAAGCTGTCTTTTGAAAGCTGACCAAGATTTATATTAGTATTTATAAGCACTGGAATATAATTGTTTATTCAACAGTTTTATTTCATTAAAAGGGAAATCTAATATAACTGTGGCACTGATACAGGCTAACCTGATTTGGGTGATTCACAAAAGCAGTGTCGGTGAAAATAACCACTTCAAGGATAATTGCTAATAATTGCAAATTATTTACCTTGTATACACGTGTAACTGGAAAGGAATCTGGCTTTGTGTGCAAGAAGTGATTTAAGAGTCTCTAAAATTTACATTAATTTATTTTATTTTTTTTCTTGGTAGTTTTGAATATGGGAAGTCTTCTTGTCTTCTTCCTATGCAACATCTATTAAATATATCGTTATTTGTAGGGAAACTGCACTAAAAATATAGCACTATTTTATGCACTGTACCAGTCCTTACAGATCCATACAGCACTATGCAAGTCTAATAGATACTTTGCACACTAAAGGAGCGAATGTTGTTTGATCTTGACCTTAGCAGCACAGCTAAGCCAGGTTTCTCCCTCAGCTGGAGCTATGCCTTCCAAAAGCTGTTTTATGTACTAAGCTTTATGCACATACAAAGAAATAAAATCTATGTGCCAAATTGTTACGTGTAAATAATACAAGATATTTATTTGTTTGAACATGTTGTTTCTTTGTATCTGCACCCTTTCCTCTGCAGCACCGCACAGTCTCCTGAATTTAGCATTAGCTTATCTAGAACTCCAGTTTTGAATGACCAACCGCTATAATTCCCTGCTATAATAAACAGACGGCATCATACTCATAGGCCACTGGTTTAACTTTTGCATCTTATGAAAAAGCTACTGGAAAGTGACACTTTCCTATTTGGTCCTTTTCCATTTCCCATTGGCTGGATCTTGGGTTTTATCGCGACACAGAAGTTCATTCGGATTAAGGTAGGTCACAAATATGAATATTTCTGAATAACTCCCAGTCCAAAAAGTGCATGTCTTTCTCCAAAACAGTGTAATGTAGAAAACAGATTAAACTAATGGGCAGTTAGGGTATAAGTAAGTGTGCAGGGGGAACCGGGAACACCTTCTGGAATTCCTCTCCCCGTGGAGAAGCCTGGAATGTCCCCGTGGAGAAGCCTGGAATGTCCCCGAGGGCGCTGCACGCGGCAGGGGGTTATCTCTTCCCTAGCTGCCGAGGTTGGGCTGCTCCCTTTGCTTGCTGAGGTCTCGGATTAGGCTCCCGGCTCCTGCCCTTGGGTCGGGTAACTGGCAAGGAGCATTTTTGGCCTTTTTTTTCCCATCTGCAGAGTGATAGGAGCCTGTGGCCAAGTGAGAACAAACAGGCCGTGGTTAGAGCCGTTGCCCGTCTGCGTCACCCTGGCATTTGACATCGCAGTGGGGCTGTATCTTCAGTTTGTTGGAAACGGTAGGTCATTTTTAACGTGTCATTTCCCAGGCACACGTAAACACGCCGGTTTTACCTTGCAAAGTCCTAAGCAGTCTGGGTGACAACCCCATGCCACCTGTGTTTAGGGCGCCGCGTGGGACCCATCTCGGCTTGCGAGGTGCGGTGTGATGGCAGGAACACGGACAGGGCTCTCTGCAGGTTTAATTTTGCGTGTGCCACTGATGGGTGTCACGAGCACATGCCTGCTTCAATATATTTTAAAACCCTCTTTAAGAACAGACGGCTGCCCAGAGCACTGAGAAGGTGGCTGCAGGACCAGGAGAGCTCGGTGCCGTCCTTACGTTTTCACCCCTGCGGTGTTTCGAGGCCGGGGCAGCACCGGGGCCAGTGTTCGAGGCCGGGCCTAGGCCAACCCTCGCCGCCATCTCGCTGCGCCCGCGGGGCGTCACCATGGCAACGCGCTCGGGGCGTCGCCATGGCGACACGTCACCCTCCCTTCGCAACACACACTGTACGTCACAACGCTCTGGCGCGGTGACGTTTGCGCCAGCGTGCGCGCTGATTGGCCACATTTGAATCGCAACCGGCGCGCGGGTGAGGGGAGCGCGGAGTGCGGCCGTCGCGGCGCCCACCTCGCACGGGACTCTCCGCCCGCGCGGCCCTGCCCGGCCACCGTCCGCGCCATGAAGGCGGCGTAAGTGACACCCGGGGAGCGGGTCTGGGGGGTCCCGGTCCGGTCCCGGTCCCGGTCCGGTCCGGTCCTGTCCTGTCCTGTCCTGTCCTGTCGGGTTCGGTTCTGCCGCGTCGCCCCCACGCTGACGCCTCCCTGTTTCTCCCAGTAGGGCCAAGACGCCGCGGAGACCGGCGGCCAAGAAGCCGTCCAACCCCAGCCTGAAGGACCCCGTGGGGGTGAGTGCGGCGGTGCGGGAAGGGCCGGACCGGACCGAGCCGGGCCGGGCCGGGCCCATCTGCCGTAACGGCGCCTTTCCGCAGGTGTACTGCCGGCTGCGCCCGCTGAGCTGCCCCGAGGAGGAGTGCTGCATCGAGGTGATCAACGAGAGCACCGTGCAGATCCACCCGCCCGACGGCTACCGCGTCGTCCGCAACGGCGAGTACCGGGAGGTAACGGCTGCGCCCGGCCCGGCCCGGCCGCCCGCAGGGCTCCCTGGCCGCGGCTTTGGGTTTTCTTGCTTGATGGTCTCTCTGTGCCACAAATCGGCCTTGCCTGGAAAAGCTGACTTTTAGAAAACTTTCTAGAGCAAAAATGCTGATTTTGCTGTGCTGTCAAGTGTAGCCTCTGTGTGTTAAGAGACTAGTTTGTGGGGAGCCAGGGAACAGGTAAAAGGTTAAAAATAAAAGTTAAAGAAACTAAAAACAAACAAAAAAAACCCTAGAGCTGATTCTTTTTTTTACACTTAAGGATGTTGCCATGTAGAACTGACTCAAAAAAAAAAAAAAAAAAACCCTCTAAGCAAAGCCCCTTTAAAACTAATTAATTTGTTTTTTCTCAAAGTTTGCATTGGGCAAAAAGTAAAGTTGCCTTAGTTATCTAATCCTGGGGAGAAAACCCTGTCGTTCATGTATTGGAAGTGGAGAAAAGCCATGAAACGAGGAGAAGGAGGAGGAGGTAAAGGTCACTTGCTGCAAGCAGCTCCTGTTAGTTCCTGACCAGTGTGGGTGTCTAGTCTAGCCAGTGCCTTGCTGGAAAGGGAGGGTTTGGGTCAAGTTTGCAGAGCAAGAAGCTGCAGGACTGTGGCACTGAATGTCTTTTGGTAATAAAACAGTTTCCCATGAGTTCCCAACACAGCGGTGTAGCTTGAAAAAAGATGCATTTTTTAGATTTCCAAAAAGAAAAATAGTGAACTCAAGTTGAGGGGAAGTGTGAAGCAAATATTCTGCATTATAAGCAGTTCTTAAAGGAGATGTACATAAGGCAACCTTTCCAGGTTTAAATAATGGAGCCAAAGGTTAATTGAAAGATTGGTAACCAGATTTTTGTTGGAAAACTTAGTGCAAATCTTTACATGAGCAAGTAATGCTCTTAATGAAGAGTAACCAGATTCCTCAGAGAAGTAGTATGTTGAAATTCTAGGACTGGAAATTTAGGTTAGTCTAGAAAAAGACACAAACAAAATTGATTAAATGGTGGAACAACTTGATTTTGTCCATTGTGGGTCTTTTATTGCTGAGCATTGGAACAGAGTTGGGCTTGAGCAGAAGTTTTGGGCTTTGAAGATGAAAACAGTGAGATTCCGGTTGCCAGGAGGTCAGATTTTGTCATTGTTCTCGTTATTCATAGACTTGAGTTCTATGAAAATGAGAAAATTGCTGTTCTTCCTTATGCAGATCTGAGCTCAGTCTCAGTACACGTGTATTGAAGCAACTGTACATTTTCAAACACTAGTATAATCTTAAGGTATAATCCTTGTCTTTCTGGTAAGTTTGTGGAAAAACTGTTCTAAGGTATGAAGCATTTTGAAGCAACAAACTTGTGGAAAACTAATATTTAAGGTGGTATGTTTTCTTCAGACGCAGTATTCATTTAAAGAAGTATTTGGCACCCTGGTTGCTCAGAAGGAGCTTTTCGATGTGGTGGCTAAACCTCTGGTGGAAGATCTCATCCATGGGAAAAACGGTAAGGAAGGTCATGCTTTATATTTCTATTCTGCCAACTTTTTTATTGGTATGACTTCTATTATGTCAAGACTTCTTTTGCTTGTCCAAGAAAAAAATCATATATTTCTTTCGATGAAAAAATCTGTGCAACATTGCTGGAAGTTCTTTCTGCCTTTCCTCGTTTCTGTCCCTACTTCCCTGTGTTGAGACAATGCATGGTACTTGTGTCAAGGTCTATTTTTCTGTTTATATTTTCCTGTATATTTTGTATATAACTGACTGCAGGAGGCAAAAAGCACCATTTCATAACCTTTCTGTCTCTCCTAGGCCTGCTTTTTACATATGGTGTAACGGGCAGTGGAAAGACGCACACCATGACAGGATCTCCTGGTGATGGAGGGCTTCTTCCTCGGTGCTTGGATATGATCTTCAACAGCATAGGACCGTTCCAGGCCAAACGATTTGTGTGTAGTTTTGCACTGAATTCTTTACACTGTTGCCTGTAGGAGCATAAATCACTGGAATAATGGATTGAGCATTTAGTTTGCGTCTAGTTGTATGAATTAAGCATGGGGGGGAAAAAAAAAAAAAAAACAAAACCAAAAGCTTCCTGAGCTTTGGCTTCTTGTGGCTTGGTCTCATTCCGTATCTACTAATGTAGGAGATGATTTGAAGCTTTTTTTGTTGTAAAACACCTCTGGATTTTCTGGTGTCTAACAATATTGAAAATAATGCTGAAAGCCTTTTCCTTAATAGGATGTTAGATGGTACTTTTATGTGAAATATTGATCTTAGAAAAGTCTGTGCTCTGTTGAATCTACTTAGAATTAGCCAGCAGATTGAATGTTAGTGATAGCCACAGTATTCACTTGTTACCAGACAGCCTGATCACATAACTTGCGTTTTGCTGGCCAGTACCTTATGTTCTCTAGTGTTTATATTGTCTATGTGTATGTTCCCTGCTCAGGTTTTTAAGCTCGATGAGAAGAATGGTGTGGATGTTCAGTGTGAAGTGGATGCTCTGTTAGAGCGACAGAAAAGAGATGCCATGCCTGTTCCAAAAACTCCATCTGGCAAGTAAGTAACTATTGTAACATGCAGAAAAAATTAATTAATGTACATATTCTGCCATTCTTGTCTAAATGTAGTCTCTTAACTCTTCCCTTGGGAAAAGGAGAAAAAAGTATGAATGAAAATAACATATATATACTCCTGTTATTTGCGGAATTATGTAGTTAAGTATTTAGAACTGGACGGCTGAATTCTGTCTTTGTCAGCTGTGCCTTCCCTTGAGTAAAATGCAGTGATTTCACTTAGCAGTGATACTATGAGGTTAAATATGAGCATATTCTGCCAAATAAGTGAGACTGAAAGATGATAGAAACGCAAACTAGCCAGGAACTCTGAAATGTATTTCTTACTGCAGCTGAGTACATCAGTGACAGCTGAAAGTTTATATTTTTAAGCTTTTCAGAATGTTCTTTTTGGTTTCTTTGCTATTTTATCTGCACTTTCTAGTGTGAGAGTCATCTGTCAATAGACTCTTTAATTCTATAGTCACCGTCTATAAGCTGTTAACTGACCATGGATGCTCCTTTACTTTTGCTTGCTCTGTGTTTTTTAGCAGGCGCCAAATAGATCCCGAATTTGCCGATATGATCAATGTGCAAGATCACTGCAAAGTGGAAGAAGTTGATGAAGAAAACGTTTATAGTGTCTTTGTCTCCTATATTGAGATCTACAATAACTACATATATGACCTCTTGGAGGAATCTCCCTTTGATACCATAAAACCAAAGTAAGTTCTATGAATACTCTTGCTGCTCGTTTCAGTTGTGCTTTTATGGGAACTATAATATGCCTTTGGCTGCAGTCTTGGCAAATCTGGCTTAACTCTGTGATATGAGAAAGGTAGTGGTTAAGGAGTGCAGACAATAGCATTTAAGTGGGCCAAGTGCAGATGGTCTCTTTGTTGATGCCAAGACTTGGTGCTTTCTTAGTCTCTCTTGATGCTGACCATTTATATAGAAACAAAGGTGGATACTGTCTTAAGTGAAATTTTGGCTATTGCGTGGAAAAACAGTGTCTAAAACTGGGGAATACTGGGACCTTTGGAAAAACTTTGAAATATATCTGTTTTTAATTCTAAATCTATTAAAAAACCTATACATACCTATTGGCATATATAGAAGTTAGTTAGCCAAGCTGTAAAGGTTAACTAGATCAAAACAAGCCGTTGCCCTAAAACATCAAGAGCTGGCTCTAGAGTACTGCTGTGAAATGAATTTGAATGTCTGAGTGCTTTTTGAGGAAGGATTAGAGTATTTGATTTAGTATCTTATCACATCTGCATCCTAGGAAGGATCTTAAAATATTTCCTATATGGAAACTGCAGTATGTTAAAGCTGAATGACTTAATATTTTTTTAACCCTGTTTTTTTGCTAGGTGGAACAATTGCAACACTCCTGTGCGAAATGGTGACTTTATGTATGTGCATAAGCATATTATTCACAATACTGAAAAATAAAATTTCCTCATAGTAGAAGCAGAAAATGAACTCGGGCTGACTCTGTACCTTTGCTGGCTTCACTAGCGAATACCGAATGCTTTTGAAGCCATCTTGCTTCTGTAGGAGCATATGCATGTAGAAAAAACAATAGCTGCCATCCAAACCGGTGATTCCTAGTAAGAATTGCAACTAAACGTAGCTTCTAAATTAAAGCAGTAGCTGAAGTGTAACTAATCCTGGCTGAGTGTGTGTCCATGTATTTGTACTTCCTCTTCCAACTGCTGTATGGATAATTGACACGTTCAGTCTGAATTTTGTGTTTAAAAAAAATGAAAATTTGCATGACAGTGTATGGTTGTATAGAAAGCTCCCTTCAGCTCTAGGTTTCTTGTTTTTGCTCTCCCCTCTTAAGACCTCCACAATCCAAAATACTGCGTGAGGGCCAGAATCATAAAATGTATGTCACGGGATGTACCGAGGTAGAGGTGAAATCCACAGAAGAAGCTTTTGAAGTGTTTTGGAGAGGTAAATAATCTTAAAATGTAACTTCTTAAATTCAGTAGAGATGTGTAATTACCCTCACTCAGGGTGAAAAAAGAATTCACTTTGCTAAGTGGCAAGTTTTAAATAGAATTCTTTTTTTTTTTTTTTTTTTTTTTTTTTTAACAGGTCAAAAAAAAAGGCGTATTGCAAATACTCAGCTGAATAGAGAATCTAGTCGCTCTCATAGTGTTTTTATAATAAAGTTGGCTCAGGCACCTCTGGATGCTGATGGAGATAATGTGCTACAGGTGAATTGATGAGTAGGCTATTAAAGAACTGTGTGTATGTACATATAAGGTAGAAAAAGTCGCAAACCTTGCAGCAGGGCCTGCTTAACCAGTCACCTTGTCTTGAATATATGCTTCTCCTAGTTAGTCAAACTCTCTAATTCCAACAGAGATCTCAAATTTAATTTCTCTGTTATAAAAGTAGAGCATTACAATGGGGAGTGAAAATACTTGTTGTTTCTCTTAAGCTAAAAAGGTTATTGCTATTGAATACAAAATTGCAAGTGCACTTGTTACATCTGTCTTGTGGCCCAAAACGGAAAGGATTTGAAAAACTTACATATGAAAAAGCTAATAGTGGACATTTTCTTTCATTAGGGATTATAAAAATTCCACCAAACATTTTCTGAAGTTTCATCACGGGGTGTTTAAGTTTGCATACTGGTTGGGGAGTGTAAGGGTTCTCCCCTTTACCCTCACACCTAGAAGGTAGGGAACACAGTGCTAATCATTAGCCTAATGTAACCTCCTTTCTTGTAATAGGAGAAAGAACATATCACTTTAAGCCAGCTGTCCTTGGTTGATCTAGCTGGGAGTGAGAGAACTAATAGAACAAAAGCTGAAGGGAACAGATTGCGTGAAGCAGGTATGTACCACGTTTAGACTGCCCATTAATTGTATATACTAATATATTTGCTCGTATTCAAGTGTTAGTCAGCCTCCTAGGAGAAGGAAAGGCCTGGAGGAATTGAAGTGTACTGTTTTGATTTTTCCATTATGTGGTCTGATGTTCTTAAATCCTCAAGTTTGGAAATTTCTTTAAGTTTGGAAACTTTCTTGATAGTGCTGCAATTCATGAGTACTTCAGACTAATTGGAGCAATTATCTGTAACAAATCTTGCCTAACAAATATTAGAGTCTAAGCGGTTTATTTTTAAGCAAGCCGCTACATAATTTGGGAACATGATCCAAATGGCTGCTTAAGGAGCTCTTTTTTATTTTTAGGAAATATTAATCAGTCACTAATGACATTAAGAACATGTATTGAAGTCCTTCGGGAAAACCAGATGTATGGAACAAATAAGGTATGCAACAGATCATCTGATTGTCTGTCTTTTGATGAAGAGCTGGTTAATGAAAGCTTACTAGATATTTCTTTGTTCAAAGATGGTTCCATACAGAGATTCCAAGCTGACTCATCTGTTCAAGAACTATTTTGATGGCGAGGGAAAAGTGCGTATGATTGTGTGTGTTAATCCCAAAGCTGAGGACTACGAAGAAAGCTTGGTAACTTCTTGTACATTTTTTTTTCTCTTCTTCTCTTTGCCTCTTTCGTGTTTATCATCAAATTACTGCACTTGTTTAGCAGGATATAGGAATGGTAATTTCTGTTGCCTGGACTCCTCATGCACCCAGTGACAACATATTTGATTACATATGCCCACTAAGTCCCACTTTTCCTCTTAAATTGCAACATTACTTGCACATAAAATAGGAAAGATCATCTTATTTGCAAAAGTCCAAAGCCATAGCCGTGTTTAAGTACCTGCGGGAACTTCAGTGCGGGTGCTTGCACGGTCATTTTCGTGGCTTCTTGATGGGGAGGTTGGGGGATGTTACTGGGAAGGTTTTTTGGATGTTCCACTTCATCGAGCACTATTAAGTAGCTCCCAGCTACGTAGCTTGTAATTTTAATGTCTCCTCTAATGCTTTATTGATCTAAAATATTACTTCTGAATTCGCCTTCGGCTTGTTCTGTTTGACTTCATTGTTAAGCTTGTTTTTGTTCCTTTGTAGCAAGTGATGCGGTTTGCAGAAATGACTCAGGAAGTAGAAGTTGCCAGACCTGTTGATAAACCACTCTGTGGCTTAACACCAGGGCAGCGCTTCAGGAACCAGGCCTTCCGAGAGGAGCTCTCCCGGAAGCTGGAGATGCGCGGGGGCCCCGTAAATCGAGGTAAAGCCTCAGGTGCTACATGAGCGCAGCACCTGCTTTTCTCCTTGGGGATGAATGCTTTGGAGAAAACAAATTATCCCCATCTTAAAAGAGCAAAAGAAACTTTTTACCCTTTAGTTCTGCATTATGTATACCCTTGTTCTGCATTATGTATATTTGAGTAGCTCTTTTTATACTGCTGCTCTACTTCTACAATAACTGAGCTTATACTACAAATGCTAGAGTTATTCTTTGTAATTGGTGATGAGTTGCAATCATGGTCTCATTCCTGCAGTTCCTGAAAGGAAATTGTTATACTGAGGATGGTACTTTGATGTTTTCTGTATGCTCAGGGCCTACTGTGGAAAGCAGGAGTTGCCTGGAGGTATTCTAATGTAATGAATCAAGAATGTCATATTTCATATTTCTTCAATACTATCATCTCTTCAGAAAACTTCTAGTTCTCAGCAATTATTCTGTCTACTTCAAAATATTACAGAATTGATGATCTGTGGCTATGTGTTGTCAAATGGAATTTTTCTGTTCTGTAGCTTGTTGACAGACTTTCTTGGCTTTAAATCTTACAGAAACAGAAGAGCAATCTGATTCAGAAATGCTTTTGCAGAGCTTTCCTCCCTTGCCTTCATGTGAACTTTTGGATATTAATGATGATCAAACACTTCCAAAGCTTATTGAAGCCCTGGAAAAACGCCAAAAACTAAAACAAATGTTGTCAGAGAAATTTGCCAAAAACGGTAAGAATTTGAACATCAGTGTTGAACTAGACTTCTGTCACACTTAATACTCTTCAGGGATGTCTTCTGTAGCAACACAAAATAAATACCTTGTCTCAGTTGGTGGTTTAGAAAGCCTTTGTTTGGGGTAGCTGGTGGGGGTGGAAGAACTGTTTTTGGTATTAGTGTGAGAAGATAAAACACTATTTCTTTTGCAGTGCTTTCATTTAAAACTATGCTGCAAGAATTGGAGTCCAGCATCGTATCCAAGGAGAACTATATTCAAGGAAAATTGTCTGAAAAAGAGAAAATAATAGCAGGACAGAAAATGGAGCTGGAACGCCTGGAGAAGAAAACTAAAACTCTGGAATACAAGGTTGGGTGTCTTTTTCTTAAGTTGTCTAAATCTACGAAAGGATTTTCAAATATGTCTCAAACTTAGATGGTTTTGATTGTAAAAAGCATAGCCAAGTCCTTCCTCTTTTTCTCCAGATTGAGATTTTGGAGAAAACCGCTACAATTTACGAAGAAGACAAACGTAATCTCCAGCAAGAACTAGAAAGCAAGAGCCAGAAACTGCAACGTCAAGCTTCAGACAAGCGCCGGCTGGAGGCACGACTGCAAGGCATGGTGGTGGAAACCACCATGAAATGGGAGAAGGAGTGTGTAAGTGCACTGCCGTGCCTGGTAGCACCTTAGCTTCGCTCCTTTATTCATTTCTAAGTGGTCTGGGTGTTTGTTTCTTTTTTTTTTTTTTTTCATTTATTCCTTAAGTAGGATTAAGACTGAAGATCTTTGGTTTTAAATATGGACTTAAACATTTTCAATGTAAATATTTTATAAATACAATATGTTTGAGGATATTTCTCAAGGACTTTTGTGCATCTAGAAGAATGTTCAAACAATTCCTTCATTTCATTCTGATATCCAGAATTTGTTTCTTGAGTTTCTGGCTCTCTAACTTCAGTAGTGATTCTTGTGTTTTGTCCATTGTCATCAGGAGCCTATTGAGTTTCTCCTTTCTCTTTATTGCATACACACTTGCCCAGAGATGTGCTTGACGTGCCATAAGGAAAGGAAACCCGAGGAATTAATACTGCAAGTTGATACTTCAGGACCATTGATAAAACTATAGTTAGACACACTCCCATTTATCTTAATTCAAAAGGCAAATTGTTTGTGACATTAAATATAGTATTGCTCTGGAATTTGGCAAGTCCATTCTTTTTACTTGGTTTGCCACTTTCCAACTGGAAAAAGATTTAAGTACATCTGGAATATATAATATAATTCCATCTGGAAATAATGTAAGCACTTGTCTTTCCAGGAACGGCGTGTAGCAGCAAAGCAGCTGGAAATGCAGAACAAACTTTGGGTCAAAGATGAAAAACTGAAGCAACTGAAGGCCATAGTTACTGAACCAAAGACTGAAAAACCCGAGAGGCCGTCACGGGAGAGAGACAGAGAGAAGCCTGTTCAGAGATCAGTGTCTCCTTCACCAGTATCTGTAAGTTGCCTGCAAAACACTTGAAATGGGGACAAGGATCTTTATAAGAACAAACTGAAATGCAGGCCACCTTTAGTGGTTACAAGAGATTCTTGAGCATAGAATTTTAAATGGCTAATCTTGGAGTTCTTCTCTTTCAGTTGTACTTATCAATATTCTTTATTTGTGCTGCTGTCCTGCAGTGTTCCTAGTGTTGGAAGAATAATAAAATCTTAATGCTGTTGCTGAAACACACTACCTATCGAAAACCATAGGCTGAATTGAACACAATATGCAGCATGGTACTGTTTTACTGGCTTAATTTGACAGTTCTGTATGTTCACTAACTTCTTTCCTATTCTCTCTAGCCTTCTAGTAATGGCATTACTCAGGTCCCTAACAGCCAGCGACTGCTGAGCAACCCACAGGTGCACAGACGTTCTAATTCTTGTAGCAGCATTTCTGTGGCCTCCTGTATTACGGAGTGGGAGCAGAAAATCCCTTCACACAAGCATACCAGTGGCACTCCTAATGCAAGGAATAGACAACAAGAACCAGAGCAAAATAGAAACTATAACGCTTCAGACAGAAGGCGAGGGATGTACTGCACTGGAGTCGTTGAGGTTCACAGACATAGAAATGAGCTAGAAATAGAAGAGGACCAATGCTGCAGGGTTAGTGCTCTCCAAATGAAATGTAGTGTTGTGTAGTCTGACTCAGAAGCTCCTCTTAACTGTTTTTTGGTGTCGAACACACCTAAAACAGATTGGAACTTGCTTCATAATGTAGTTCTCATAGGACAGTGCTATTTCCAAGTAGAATGAATAATGAGGCTCAGCCTGACTGCTTAATTTGACAATTGAGAACTCCTTAAAAGTCATTGCCTATCTCTTGCTAGCACGTAGATAGCTCTTGTAAGGAATTCTAAACTAGCTAGACCTCATTTCTGGCTACGAATGTCCTTGTTTTTCAATTTGTCTGTCTCCTCAGATCTGTCTCACAGTCTGCAATTTGCCATAGTATGTTTGGGCAGCTTAAAAGGTAGTCTTATGAGCCATTTGTGCAACTGTCTATTGGAAATAGTGCTTGGACAAGCATCTCACTTGTCTCAATGTTAAGTTTGCTTTTGGAATGATCTTCCCAAATTCTTGTGCGTGTATTAAAGCAGGGGGGCTTTGTTTACCGTTGGGACACTTTTCCCCACTTTCTTCCTTTAAATAGATGCATACCAATGTTTGTGATGCTTGTCTGTGTTGCATTATATCTCTGTTGTAGTGGTTCAGGAAAATCTCAGATAATTGTACAAAAGTAACAAAATCAGCCTCCTTGAGAGAGCTTCTCAAGGGGAGGAAAGTTTCTCATAGTATGATTCATTTTCAGTAATGTTTCCAAAATTCCTCTTACTTGCTAGCCCTTTGAAGTGAGGGATGTGCTTTTAAGCTAATGCTATTCTAATTAACTAACACATGAACCGCTTTTAGCAGAGTAAAGGGATGTGGTCTCTTTTACAGTAAAATGTACCCAGTAGTAGCGTGCCCTTAGGGCATAACTTCTAAAGCGGCTTGGCAAAACTGTTGTCAAAAAAAAAAAAATCAACAGAAACCAGCTCTTGCTCACTAAAAGGCAAAAAAATCTTAAGGAATTCTTTAGAAGATATATGCTGCTTTCAGGGAGAGTTTTTCATTTATTGTTTTAAGAGCTGCTTCAGATTTGTGAGAGATGTCTCTTGCTAAAAATCATAACCGATGCTCATCACCTAAGGGTACAGCAGATGGGATTAGGACTTACAGATTTGGGTAATGTAAACTCACTATGATTCAGAGAGATCTGTAAAATTAGTCTGCAAATGGAACAGGGAGATAGGAGCAAAAAGGCAACAACTCCCAAAGAAGGGAGTAGAGCTGATCTTTGGCATAGAAGTGTCTTGATAACTTTCAAAGACCTTGAAGAGTCCAATTTTTTTTTTAAGCAAGTTATGGTGGTTATCTGAGTCTTCTATTTTTCATAAGCATCTGACAGTAATGTTTATGAAGACAGTAAAAATACTGGACTTCAGTCACCCCTGTGGGTTTTCAACAGCTGAATTCAGAAGCAGTAGTACTAGCACAGGAGGTATTTCTTCTAGCTCTACTCTATTTAATGAAAAGTACTATGAGGCCTTGCGTCCTTCCGAGATATTAGAAATATCTCTCAAGTATATCCATACTTGGTCTGCTTCCTTTGCTCCACAAAAACTGCTTGTTTGATCCAGGAATGCACCAATGGAAACATTTCAAATTTTTCTCTTTTCAGGTGGGTTAATATGACTACAGCAATTAGTTTTGATTTGGAAACTTGGAGTGCTATGAAAAGTGTTCTTCTTGAGAAAACTTCACTTTGTGTGGAATGCAGCTAATTTGGTAGCAGTTAACTAAAATTGACAAACAATAGAAATTGCCACAGAGTTTAAAAAAAACAAAACAAATAAACAAAAAAAACTTAATCTTATGCAAGGTGCTCAATTGATGAATTCTGGTGATGGATTCAAGGTGACAGATTCTGAAAGTGCTTTAGGAATAAGGTTTTAATTTTCAAACCAATACATTTTAACCAGACCTGAAAAGATCCCTTCTGCTAATGATATTCTTGGAGAAATGTCCTGTGTGCTGATTTCATCCGATTCTCTTCTGCTCCAATCAGAACGCGCCTCCAGTTCGTCTCCGGCACAGACGGTCGCGCTCAGCTGGGGAGAGATGGGTGGACCATAAACCACCTTCTAATCTGCCCACTGAGACGGTCATGCAGCCCCATGTCCCTCACGCCATCACGGTAGCGGCTGCAAGCGAAAAAGCCCTAGCTAAGTGTGACAAGTACATGCTGACACACCAGGAGCTGGCCTCTGATGGGGAGATTGAGACAAAGCTGATTAAGGTAAAGAAAACACCCTCGTGGACGGGGTGTGCTGACTGCCGCAGCTCCTCATCCTCGCCATGCGGTTGTGCTGCAGTCTAGCTAGCGTGCAGGAAGGTACCCCTGACTCATTGTGCCAAGAAGTCCGATTTGAAAGCTTTGTGAAGTTGGATTCAAGGGAGCTTTGGAGTCTCAGAATGCTTTTCTTGAACAGTGTCATTTTTAATATGTTAAAAACTATTGCAAGTTCGTTGTGCTTGAAAGCAATTAAATGCTCCCCTTCCCCCAGTAAAACACAGTAACCTGTTTGCAGTGGAAGTGTCTTAGGTTTGTGTTTGCAGCTAGTTTTATGGAGTCAGTCCTATTGGAGTGATGTTGCTTGCTTTCCACGAGCAGCATGAATAGGCTTGCCTCAGCGGTGGATGTGCGGAATGATCCACAACACTATTTCCAGCATTAAATTGACAAGCAAATTGTTGCAATAGCCTGGGCTTTGAAGGCTCAAAGTACTGTGTGCAATTACTTAAAGCAAACTGGGAGCCCTTTGTAGCTCTCAGTAGGGAACTCTTGGTTCTGGAACCTGAGTTCACTTTTCCTGTAGTTATGGGCCTTCTGGTATTTTATTTTAATTTTGAAAAAGCAAATAACCCTCACTCAAAGCTAAGTTTAGAAGTCTCAGCTGTTTTTCCAAAAGGGAAGCCTTATAATGATGCCAGCATATCTGTTTGTGCTGTGGAATGAAGGTTTGACTGAGACGATGTTGTTTGTGTCTGTAATACAGTTAGTCACTGCTGTTATTCAGGAATTTTTGTCAAGGCAGTCGTTGCTCTCTGTATATGCTTTTTGATCATTGGCATAGATGATGATTCCTCTTTATTTCCCTGTGTGTGGCTGGGGAGGCTGGGGGGCAATGAAGAAGCAGTGTACATATGTTTGCTGGCTCCCAGCCAGTAGGAAGTAACAGCTGACAGCGCTGAAGTTCTTGTGTGAGATCTTGCACTGATAGCCATCGTACTGATTTAATGAATGTAACCTGCTAATTGGTTTTGGCTTCCAGGGCGATGTCTTCAAAACCCGGGGTGGTGGACAGGCTGTCCAGTTCACAGAGATAGAGACTCTAAAGCAAGAATCCCCAACTGGGTGAGTTGTGGTCCTAGTTTTAGGTTCTGACACTGCCTCCTGCCTTTCCAGTAGTACATGGGTAACTTACTTTTGTCCAAATGATTGAACAGATAAGTTTTGCACCTGAATTGAAATTGTTTAGGAGTAACTTGGGGATGGCTTCTTACAGATACTGTATCTGCTGGTAAGGCTAGTCTGCTACTAGGCACAAAGCTTTCTGAAGCATTTCTTTAGATGACATAAAATATATTTGGTTGTATTAAAATCTGCCAAAGTACATGATATTCCCGTAATGTTGTTCTCCCTCCTCCTTTTTCAGCCGAAAGCGTCGATCGTCGCCTTCTGATCCTAGCCCACCAGAAGATGCTGCAGACTCTGAATGGACCGATGTAGAAACCAGAGTAAGCTACAAAGGAAGGGAGGGAGGCATCCCAAGCTTGTGAAAACTTCAGCTATCAGCACAGCTGCAAGTTTTGGGGTGATGGAGACTGACTTTTTTTTTTTCCCAGTGTTCTGTGGCAGTGGAGATGAGGGCAGGATCTACCCTTGGACCTGGATATCAGCATCACGCTCAGCCCAAGTAAGTGCGTCTCATCTGCAGCTGAGTTATCCCTTACTCTTGTCATTACTGGGGTGGCAATGGTGGATAATGCCTGATGGTAAACTTGAATTTCCCAATATTCCGGCTGATACCGTCTGTGTGATTGCCAAAGGCCTCTGTTAAGCAGGCAATGGGGCTCTGGCTGTGTCTGGAGGAAAACTTCCTTTAGTTCAAGCATGTGGGCTAACAACCTGACCTCTCAGGTCTGTCTCGTCATTCCTATCTTGATGGAATGAGTGTTGGTCGCACCCATAAATTGAAGCATACCAAATCAGTCGCAGTTACCTGAAGGAAATCCGAGCAACCCTGCACAAGGAAAGTTAGTGCCCAGTGTTTGAATCTGGTATCTGACAAAACTTTTCTAACAAAATTGCTTCAGATAAAGATAGCTTTGCTAACATAAGTGTTGGAGAACAGAATTCAATATCCAGATTTGGCTTCTTGCAGATAGGTGCTGGCAGTGCTCTGGAAGTGCCCTACTCAACTCAGGGAAGAAAATTTGCAATTTTACAAGCCGTGTTTTACAGGCAGGAGAGTGGGCTGGAGAGGTAAAGAGATTTCTATGAAGCCGAAATCACCCAAATTGATTTAACTTATTATTGAAATAGTGAAGCTGTTCGTTTCTATTATACTTTTGTACCACAGCTGTAGTATTTGAACTTTTGTGTAGTACGTATCTTTATTACATAAATATGGAGCTCTAGTGGAAAGGTATTTCAGGGAGTGCCTGAAACAGGTAATCCCTGTTTCACCCCTGGTCACAAGCATGTGCTTGTCATTAGCTCGGCATATGCTCTGGTACACCTCACCGCAATCTGGGACCTGCTCGTGGCTGCGCTGCTGCTTGCAGCACTGTTGCAGCCTATGAATGCAGTGCTACCTCCTACTTTGTGGAGTGAAACTTGTATTTTCCTGTGCTTATTAAAAGTAATTTTATTCCACAGCTGCTCAAAAAAAAAAAAAGAAAAAATCCAACTATTTGTTAATGAATAACCACTAGCTTAGTCATATTAATTGTAGTGTTTTTCTAGGAAAGGAAATATGTAAAACTTTACATACCTGGAATAGATAAAAAGGCTATTGGCTGTTATGGAGAACTGCTGCTGTGTAACAGCTAAAAGCTGTTTGTGTCTTTTATTTTTCTTTTAGGCGAAGAAAACCATGAGCTTTGTGTGTTACTGCATTGGAACCCTGATTTTGTCAAAGGATGTAATGTACTGCCAGTAATAACGTGATAAACTGCTTTGTTATTACTACATGCTTGTATTTTTATAATGACCTATACCAGGCAATGGTTAAAGGGGAGATGCTTCTCACAAAGCCGAGGAAGGCCGTGCATGTGTAACTTCGATAAACTGGGCAGGTTCTGCCGCTGTGTGCTTTGGACTTTTGAAGATCACCTTTTAAGTACTTCTTTTAAGTATGAACTCTTGTTATTAAGCTGTATCTTTATAAACTGATAACACGAGGCCTCTGCCTTGCTCTTTGTTTTTTAAAGTGCAAAATACTTCAGGTCACAATCCCTTCCTATTCAGGTTCTCTGTTTTGAAGAAACATAAATGCTGCTATTTATTTAGCTGCAGTAATGCACTTTAGGAACATTTCTATGCCATTTCAAATTTATAATAGCTAGCAGCCGCTCAGTGATATGAATTACTCCTTGGAAGAATTAGCTAGTCCTGCCTCTTGCACTGAAAGTGTCATTTAACATGCAAATCAACTTTGAAAACAACTTCGATTTTCATATATTCATAGTGACAAAGCAAGAATACAAAGATAAGTAATGACACCCTACCTACTTCATTGTGTAGGGCAAGCAAATGTTATAAACATTTTAAATCTGTAGATATGGGGTAAGAGGGTAACGTGCTCACAGATGTGGTGAGAATTTATATATAAATGGCTCTGCAAACTTGTTTAAATAAATACTTTAATTCAGTGTCTCTTGTCAAGTGTGTACTTAGTTTCCATAGCTTGGCCTGCTCTTAAGCATTTCAGCATCTTACTCAATATAGCAGAGCTCTGAGCAGATTTGTGGGTTTGAAATGCAGCTTTTGGGATACTTCTGAAATTTCAGCGAAGGAACCTGCTTGTGTTCCCAGATACAAAGTGTTTTGGCAAGCTTATCTTCAAGACTGCAAATTGCTTTTGGGAGCAGTCGGTTCCATTTTGAGTGATTGTCTGCCTCATTAAAAGATATGAAGCACTGAGCTTTTCCAGAATAAGAAAAAACAGCTTTTGTTATTGTAAGTAGTTCAAAAAGCATTTTTTTAAGCCAGATTTTTTTTTTTTTTGAGGAAAAAGTCACCAAATATGAGGACCTGTTTGTAGTTGGTGTAAGCTCATTTCTCTTCAAGGGGTCCATGAAAAGGCTAATATCCTAAGGAAATGTGTCTCCTACTACGTGAGCCTCAGATTCCTGTGTGGAAGGGCTGCCTCGCACCAGTAGCGGTTGGAGCTGGGGCTGCTCTCTGGTGGCAGGAGCAGGCAGGGGCTGAGGCCAGGCACCATCCCCACTTCAGAAAGCCCCTGCCCCAGGTCAGTTCCGCTAGCCTGTGCCCGGAGCAGGCAGGAAGGCTTCGGGGGGCTTGATCTCCGAAAGGAAACCTGCCGTGTCTTCTAGATCTGCTGCTGCTTTTTCCTCTAATTCCATCCTCAGTCCTTGGAGAGCTGTGGAGAACGTGGAAGCCCGAGCTGTGGAACCGCTGGCAAAGAGCAAAGTATTGTCTCTGCCTTGGCCTCTTGCAAGCTCCAGAGCCGAACCAGGACGGCAGCTTCTGAAGACTTGAAACACCTCCCAAAGGTTCATAACTGTCCTTCCTGTGTGGTAGGTACCTGTCTCGGGCGCTTTGCATTAATTTTAAAGCAGTGCCTTTAAACTTGTTGACTGCAGGAAGAAAAAGACGTGATGCTATGTCTGCTGTTAGGAGTTTCCCAAGTCGAGAGAGGGGGAGTCTGGCCCTGTATCCTCTTTAACTGCCAACTGTAGAAAGGTAAATGCTGTAGCAAGCACACATGTACTGAAATAACTTGTTGGGTTGCTGCTTTCCTGCTTGTCTTACCCACTTCTCTGTGAGCTGCTGGGATTATTAGTGGGGAAAAAGGGGGAGCTCTTGCGGGTAAAACCAAAAAAGGAGGGTAAAAAAACATTTGTGTAAATGATATTTCTGTGAGCTTGAGCTGAAAAGGCAAAGGTGTTTTAGCAGCAGCAGGGCTGTGGCGCTGGCAGTGCTGCGGGTGCATGTTAAGCTAATGCCACTAGGTGGTGGGAAATAGCAGTGGTGAGCAGAGCTGCTCCACATCCTGGCTGCTCCGCAGCCTGGGAAGGAGCCTTTCCCCTTCCCTCCTTTCCATACCGCAGAGCCCTGGGACCCGGGCTGGCCCATGCACCGCTCTCCTGCAGGGCTTGCTGCTGCTCTGGGGGAGAAATAGCAATGCAAAGAAGGTGAATAGGCTCCTGCTCCTGTCTCTGCTTAAGTGAATTCCTTTGCATGCACTAAAATAATAAAAATTGACTATTGACAATAAGCAAGCTGTCAAAGGCATTGGCTCCTTAATTGGGATTTGGTCATCACGTCATCAGCATAACTCAGAACGAAAGTATTGCAGGGGAAAGCTGAGAGGGTGACATCAGAAACTGGTATTCAAGCTTGTTAAAGGAAAATACTTAGATGTAGAATGTAGCTTCGGTGAGGTCGCTCAAAAGCGGCGTGCATGAGATGCTCTGAATTCAGAGCTCTCACTGCTGGGTTTATATCGCTTTTTGCAAAGGACATGTGGCCGAAGTGTTTATAGGACAAGATTCAGTACTTGACAAGGCCCAAGGATGGTATTTTTGCAGTAGCTTTGCTCATTAAGAGGTTTGTTGTTTGAAATGAGAATCCCCCTAGGCACAAAGAGACCATCTGCTACAGCTGCCCTGTGTCCATGTGAAGGAGAATTAAAGCAGATCAAGTCCTGGCTAAGGAGGAGATCTGCGGCCTTAGTGCTGTAAGGAAGGGCCGCAGCGGGTAACAAATACCAAAGCTGAGTTTTGGGGGGTTGCTAATTTTGAGGAAGGGAGAAGATGCCCTGGCAATAGTGCTTGGACTTTGGTGGGTGTTTCGAAGTGTTTTCCTGGCCCGGTTTTAACAACACTTCATCCGTGGCGTTGCATTGAGTGCTGCTCAATTGCATTCCAGTGCAGGCGGTCATGTCTTAGCATCTTCTTCACATATTTACTCTCGCACACAGTCCTGGCAGTGTTTACTCTGCAAAGATTCCTCTAAGACGCTGCTAAGCACACAATTTACTCAGCTAACAAGGGCTGGCATTTATTGTGGGGATCTTTGTGTACTTGTCATTCTCTGCTCACCATTGACATTCAGTGGGAAACGCTAAAACAAACAGCAGCGCCCAGGAGGAGCTGCCTGCGCTGCTGCTCCCTTGGGAAAGGGCTCCATGAGGCCGCCCGCTTGGTGTTGGCCGGAGCAGCTTCTCCCAGGCTGCTGGAAGGGAGGGTGGAAAAGTCCCTTTGTTCTGGGAGTCGTCTGTTTGGGAGAAATCTCCTCTTTGGAAATTCAGTGGGTTGTTTCCTTTCTCTGGGCACGTATGCCTGCCTTTGTTTCCCTTGAGTTATGCACTCATGGTGGTTAACCTATTTCCAAAAAAAAAAAACCTTCCTGTTTCTGGAAGCCCAGTGACAAACACAGTGCAAATATATGATAATTTATGTGATTAGATTTTTGAATTTAAACAGAAAAACCTGCAACTCTTCTGTTCAGCAGCATCTCCTGTAAGCCACCTATATTCCCTACAGATCCTTTATCCCTGCCAGCCCTTTGAGCAGCAGGGAGACGCTGTATTCCGGGGAGAGGCTCTGCTCCATTTTGCAAAGCCTTGTAGCCTACTGGTGAGAGATCGTCACTGCTTTTGTTCCAAGCCTTGTATCTGTGATTTCTGGCTCCTACAGCTAGAAGCCAGCAGGAAATTTCAGCACTTCAAGTCTGCTTCATCTCTCCAGCACCAGAGCAGACCTGGCATGCAAAGGATGCTCCAAGGCAAGCAGCAGGAGACAGATCCCAGCCTGTTTGCTCATAGTTACTTCTTTAGCATTACTGACAATGACCCTGCAACTTCAGCACCTGTGCCGCCACCTTCTTTACCTTCCATGGTGGTAATTTCCCCATCGGGCTGCAGTTCTCCTGTCCTTCCTTCCCCCCTGCTCCCAAATAGCGGTTTCCTGTTGGTGGGAGGTGAGGGCTCTGGCCTCTGTCGCTTGCATTGCTTGGATTTTTTTGGCACTATTTTTTGCTGCTTTGCAAAGAAAGTAGAAAATAACCCACGGCGTGAACGTGGAGTCGTGCTGGGCTCTCCTGGGGCTTCCCGGCGCTGGGGCTGCTCTGGATGGCGCGGGCTCTGAACAGGTCACGGCACAGCGAGACTGCAGGAGTCTGGCCCTCATCCTGGTCTCAGTCGGCTCCTGTCGGTTTCCAGCCTTTCCTGTGTTTGGTGGGAGCCATTTGCAGGAGTGGGATCAAAGGTAGGGCCAACAGCAGGAGCTAGCGCCGGTTGTCGGAGCTGGGAGTCACCCTCTGCTTGGACATCCTTTGAAAACATTGATGTCTTGGTGGCACCCGACCTGCTTGCAGATGGCAACGTGTTCACTGGGGGAGCAGGACGGTGGTGAGTGGCAGGGATTTATCCCAGGGGCAAGGGCAGCTCCTTGGAAAATGCTTGGTGCTTGCGGCAACATCCCTGGCCAAAGGACGGGTCTTTATCCCTGTCTAGGAGCAGGGCAGAGGTTTAAAAGGAAACAGCCCCAGTGGCATCTTCCCTTGGTGGCACCGTGAGGCTGTCGTGGGCATTGACCCCACGAGGCAAGCGAGGAAGCGCGCTGCTGCCTGGCCCAGAAATAGAGCTGGGCTCCAGGGTCCCTCCTCACCTAACCTGTGTTCGGCTGCTGTTAAAAATAGCCCACCCGCATGCTAAAATTATATTGTCTCCGATTATATTCCGCTTTGGGTACCTATAAAAAGACGAGTAAAAAGAGTGTTCTTGGGATTTCTTTTCATTATTATTATTTTTGAAATTGTTTAATCTGTGCCTGGCTTTAAAACTCTGATTTCTGGACAGGAATGCCACATTTCAGGCGGCTCTGAAGAAGTCCCTTCTCCCCCCTCCAACAGTCTGATTATTCTGGAGCTTTGGGCTCTTGGGTTTATTTCTAAAATACCACAAACTGATTTTGTTTTATTAGGGGAAAAACCCAGAGTCCATCAAATACAATTCTCTCAGCGAGAGGCCTAATCCTCTTATTTCTACACACTTCTGCATGATTAAATGGCTGGATTATTTAAGCAGCGATTTGTTACTTGATGGCACCATCAAGGAGAGCCGAGGCATAAATATTAGCGTGGGGCACCGGGCTCTGCAATTCCTCGAGCATCCCAGATTTGGGACTTGCATTGGATGCTCCCAGGGGATAAAAATGAGGGCGGGGAGTTCTGATGTGAAATGACTGGGAAACTGTAAATCCCGAGTCCTTTGGAGCAAAGCAGCTGGAACACAGAGCGAATGTTTGTCCAAGCTTAGCTGTCGGGCTGTGCTGTTTCAAGCCCCTGCTCAGCCTCCCCTCCTGCTTCTCATGGATCCAACCTTCAACGCAGACGTGGTGCCAAATAATAAGTAATTAACTTTATCAAATCGACACTGCCGTTTATACCAACATGTCAACGCCGCCTTTACAAACAAGCCGCAGTTGCTATTTGCAGAGTCGGCACCGAGACTGAAGCGGTGGGAGCTCTGGCCACGTTTGCATCAACGAGGAGCGTAAAACCCCGGGGTGAAACAGCCCCTAAACAGGGCCAAACGGCGGCGATTAGAAAAGCCTTCCTGGTTGTTTGTAGGCAAAGCTTGTGGATAATCTCGTTTTTAAATGATGCTTAAATGTAAAAGCAGGTTTTAGTGATGCTTAAGCAGGAGGAGAGGTTGGGCTGCAGCGCTGGGAGCCCGGCCTGGTTTTCCACCCTGCTCTGGAGGTCTGAGCCTGTCACCTCGGGTTTTATAACGAAAGTAAATCACAAATGGGAAAATGTGGCTCTGGGTCAGGAGAAGATGCCAAGCTCCTGATGGATTTACATGCATATAAAAAAAAAAAAAGTGAAAATTTGCCAACGGGGAGGCTCCTTAGAAAAATTTCCAGTGTAAAATGAGTCTGTGTTTACTCTCACGCATGGGAACAAGAGCGCCCGGCGCTGGCGGCAAGGCCAGGGCTCCGGCTCCCATGTGGGAGACAAAGTTACTCATTTACCACCCGCGTCCTCACGCGGAGGTGAACGCGCCCATGGGGATGGAGCTGCAATAAATAGGATAAATTCCTGCTTACACAGTAAATCCTTGGGGATAGGGGGAAAAGATGGGAGGAGGAGGAAGGCAGCTTCATGCACCGAGGCCGCTGTTCGGGGTTCGATGCACCCAAACTTGCGCTGTTTGCAAATGTGCTTTTTGTTTTGACCCTGTCCTAGGTGGGACTAAAAGAAAACTCCACCTATTAACCTCATGCAGGGCAATAACTACATTGGCGCTATAATCTTAATCTCTTATGGCGTGCACATCTGGATGAGTAATTCAGGGGAAAAAATATAAGCCGCGGCTAAGCGGCCTCGGCCCAGGCGAGGAGGTGGCCGCGGGCGCACGCGGCTCCGTCCCCAGCTCCTTGTAGCGGTGTTGACTCTACGGCACCTACACTTTGTTCTCTCGCGGGGCAGGACAGCCGCTAAGTGCTGCTAAAACAAACATCACGCGGCTCCGGCGCGCTCGAACAGCGGCTTAGCCGCTCCCGGCGAGCTTGTCCTTGCTGTTTGCTCTAGGACACGGTGTTTTTCCCTCCCTGCTGTATTTATCCTGCGCTCCGGATAGTGGGAGTGAGAGGGCGCACAGAGTAAACGCCGCTTCCCTTTGCTTTTTTTTCTATTTTTTCCCTCCGGGTTGATTCTCCTTGCAGCGTTTGCAGCTTGGCTGCTTCCCTTCTTCTCTCGGCACCTTTTTGCACCCAAAATGACCCAAGGCGAGGTGATGAGACATAAGTGCTGCCAATGGAATCAGCGGTCTGAGCTATTCCCTGTGCCTGTGATCTCAAGCTGCTCTCAATATTTCTGCATAAATAATAAAAGTGCTAAAAGAGGTAGCTGGGGCTGAAGGTGCCCAGAGAAACCTGGTCTTGGAGTGGGGGCAACAGAGCAAATTGTGCCCGGGATGTACTAGGAATCCTCAGGCGCTGCGGCCGCTGAATTATTATTAAAGTTAAATGTTTTCCCACTTCCCTCCTCCTGGCCGGGATGATGCTTCGGCCTTGGAGCTGTCCCGGCCTCCCAAGCGATAACCGGGCGGTCACTGGCACCGCGCGCAGCGTCGGTTTCCTTGGTCTCTGCAATCAAAAGCCATTTATAGCAAATGTGTTTGCTTTGTGCTGAATTACCCGCGATGCTGCCAAGTACAATCGCACCAGCTGCTAATTAGAGTTTAGCTTTTATTACCAAAAACTCTGCTCTGTTGATATGGAAAATGGGAGTAGAAAGACGTTTAACCTTTTGTGATGTGAGAATAAATGGTGACTTCTTGGTTTAATCAAATAATCTGTTTATCTGGATGTCGGGGTGTCTGAGCATGCGGGGTTGCTAGCGGTGCTAGCCGGTGCTCAGTGGGCGCTTTGGGCCCCGAACCCCCATCTCCAGGGCCGTTTTTGGGGGTGTTTCTCGCTGCCCATGCAGACTCCTGTGCCTGCCCCTCGAGAAAACCCAATTGCACCTCGTTTTCTTCTGGTGTCGGCCTGGCACTTCTTCTTTAAACATTGGGCGGCACGAAGCGCGCGGAGCGCGGAGCGCCGTCTCCGAGAGAGCGCCGGGCTTGTCACGGCTGTTTACTTACGCTCTCGCACTGTTTGTGCAGGCAGAAGTCTCGATCTCGTATTTATCTCCTCTTAAAACAGCTACAGTTTATAGTTCAAACACATTAATCATTTCCAAGCCTTTAAAGGGCTTTTAAGTGGAGACACTGGTTTTGTTTGCCTTTTAATTTTTATTTCAAGTCTCCCTTCCGAAGCAGAAGGCAAGTGCTTTAAAGGACACGCAGGGAGGGGGACGGCGGGGATGTAAGCGCGGGCGCAAGGAGAGGCTGCTCGGGAGCCCAGGGCTTGGTGCTTGACTTGGCCAAGTCACTTGGGTCTCTCCTTGGCATGGGTTGTGGCCTTGGGTCTTTGCCGTGCTGCCACATTGCACGGGATAGCGCTGCTGATCTTGCACCCAAAAGATGCAAGTCAAGATGCACCCAAAAAAGCCAAGTCCCCAAAGCCGAAGTGCATCCCAGCAGTGCGGTAGCACCTGCCCTTGGGTTCCTGGTGAGCAAGAGGTGCTCGAGTGAAGATGCGTTTTGCAAAACTGCCCCAACATAAGGGAGGTGTGAGATGCTGCTCTGCACAGTGGCTTGGCCTGGGAGCACTTGCTGCTCCCGTCCTTGGAGCCCCGTCTGGATGCTGCGAACAAGCCCAGATGTGCAGGCTGATCCCACCTGCATCCGCCCGGGAAACACGCGGCCCTGCAGAGCTGGAGGAGGTTTCCTGCCCGGGCCGCTTGCCAGGTGAGCCTGGGTGGAGGGACATTTGCACCACTTACTGGTGTGAAATAAAAAGCAATCGCGTGGGGAGGGCCTGGAGAGCTCTGGGCTTGGGAACAGCACCTGGCTCGGAGCTGCTCCCCGCAGCACTGCAGCTTTGCAGCCCAGCGAGGAAATCCCAACATGGATTTGCTCCCAGCACTGTGCTCACCTCTGCCGGAGGGACCCTACTCCAACCCGTCCTGTTTTGTGGAAGCTAAAACAGACTTGCTTGCTCTGAAGTTTTCCAAGGACATCCTTGGGATGCACTTCTTGCTGATGCAAGGGCTGAAAGATGTTCTGCAGGCTGCAATGCTCCATGCACTGCAAAACAGCCCTGGAGCGTGGCGCTGACTTGGCTTTCAGGCGCTCCGTGACCCGCAGCCCCAAGGAGGGACTTTGGCCCTTCAGCATCTCCTGTCGCAGAGGGAAGAGAACAAGTGCAGCGTGACCGCAAACACCTCCCCTCCCCAGCGCTCTCCCTTCCCTTTCCATAATGCTCCAAGTGCCTTTAGGAAGTGCCTTCCAACAAGCAGCTTTTCCTCCCCGGTGTTTGCAGTCCCCTAAAGTTTTGCCCTGCAGCGTTATCAAGGTAACGGTGCTTAGGAAGGAAGGACGAAGGCTGGAGCTGCTGGAAGCATCCCAGAACGGTGGTTTGCTGGGGATGAGCACCCAGGCCCTCCTTAAGCAAGAGGAGCAACTTTGCTTTCCATGCCAAGGTGTTTTTTTCTTTTTTTTTTTTTACCCCAACACCTTATCCCCTGCTAAATGGAGCCAGTTTGCCCAGGGGAGGGAGCAGAGCTCCCTTGCACCTTCCTTTCGGGAATCTGCCCTTTGGCCTTCCCGCGGCGCCTGCTGCTCGCGCGGCCCCGCACCTGTAACAAATCCCTTTTCCATAAGATGTCACTGTGGCCCCGCGCTCGCTCATCGCGCGCGGTCGCGGCCGCGGGAGGCGCGGGCAGCTCTTTGCGGGGCTGTCGGCAGCTCCCGGCTTGTTGACGATTTCTTCGCTTGCGGAGAGGTGGCTGTTTGGGCAGCATCCTGGCTCATCTGCCTCACGGGATATAACGAAATGGAGCGGATAAAACACAGTGATGGGGCTTTGGACAACTGTCGGCATTCCCGAGGCGTGGACACAGGTAGGAAATGCTTCCAGGGGGCTTGGGCGATGCTTCCCAGTGCCGAAGGGCAGGCAAAGGCTCTGCCAAGGGCTCCGGGGCCTGGCACATCCCTCCTTCCCGTGCAAGCGGCTCGCTCGGAGAGTCCCACTCCTGCATGATCCTCTTCTCCTCTCTGTTTTCAATTCAATATTTAAATCCAGTAATGCATACAATAAGCTGCATGTCTGGGATTAATATAATATTATACGTTTCTTGAAAGCCTCTCGGATCCCTTGGTTAATTTAATCTTTTATTAACATTAACTAGCTCGAGCGGCGTCCAGCGAGCCTGAGCTTTCCAGCACCAACAGATGAAAGAGATGGACACGCAGCAGCGGGCGGGCTCCTCCTGCGCGCAGCACAGCGCCCGGCGCCGGCCCCGCTCCGCTCGGTCCCGCTCCGCTCGGTCCCGCTCCTCTCTGCCCCGGCTCTGCCCTCGCTCGGCCCCGCTCCGCTCGGCCCCGCTGCGCTCTGCCCCGGCCCCGCTCCCCTCTGCCCCGCTCCCCTCTGCCCCGCTCCGCCCCGTTCTGCCCCGCTCCGCCCCGTTCTGCCCCGCTCTGCCCCCGTCCCGTCCCTTTCCGCTCCGCTCTGCCCCTGCCCCGCTCCACCCGCCGCCTCAAGGCGAGTCATGAATTCCTGGGCCGCCGCGGCAGCGACGTTTGCAAAACGCTGTAAAACGGGAGCGATGGTGCTCTGGAGCAGGGCTGCTCTGACCTTAATCCCATTAATCCCACAGGTATTCCCAGGAATTTCCTTTTCCATCGCCTTCCCCAGGTAGTGCTTACCCTGGCCCTGGGCTCGCTCTCGCTTCTCTCTCCGTTGAAGCCTCCTGAACCTGTGCGTTTTCTGCTCGCTTCCCCTCCCTTGGCATGGTGTTTGTGTTTGGAGCCCGCGGGACGTGTTCGATGGGGCCATGGGTTTGGCCTCGGGGCTCCTTTGCATTTGCTTCTTCCTTAATGCAAAGTCCTGCAAAAACATGGGCTGGTGGAAAGGAAAATACGCCGAAAGGAGCAGTGCGAGCGATGCAGCAGTGCCAGCACCTTGCAAGGACAAACAGCGGCTGCTGCAAGGAAATGCCCCCAGGTGCCCATGGCGAGATCGGTGCAGTTGAGGCTGCAAATGCAGCACGGAGGCACGAGGGTTGCGACTGTCCTACGAAGAGAAAGCAGCGGTCGGCTCCGAAGGCCGTGGGCCGCTTCTCCAAGCTGCGCTGGGAAGCGAATTCCAGGGACCTGTGGTCTCCTCGCTGAGATCTGTGCCACGGCCGGCCCTGGTGTTTTCCAAACCTCAGATGTTTATGTTGGGCTAATAAAAGTTACAAGAAGAGAAAGAGAAAGATGTAATGAAATCAGGCCGCGCGAAAGCCAAAAACCTGAGCAGAAACGTCAGATCTGGAGCCGCGGCAGCTGCGAGGAAGCCGGGCTGAAACGGGTGGCTCTGGACCAGAGGCTGCAGCGGGGCCCGGGGCCCGCAGAGCTCCGCACTCGGCCCCCTCCGACCGCCTTCCTGGTGACGCTGCCCATTTCCCGCGGGAATTTGAGTTTTTCAGGTATGGGCGGAAAAAAAAATGCAGCCCAGGGAAAAATAAAATGGCTTTTGCGCCTATGTGGGGCACGTTGCTAATTAGCACAGGGAATCTCCGCACGAGGCCTCCCAGCACCCGTGGCAAACCTCAGCGGTACCCGGGTTGGGATGCTGGGGGAATATTGAGGAGATCCGCTAAAGTCTGGGCAAATCTGTGCAGACATTCGGGATTTAGTGCTGAGGATGGTCCTGCAGACGTTGTCCCAACGTTTTCCATGCCATGCTGCTCCCAAGCTGCTCTCATTCCCGCATTTCTTGCTCAGCGCTCGCAGGAACCCCCCGGGGCGCTTGGTGCCTCCCAGCACATTCAGGCCTGAAAATTCCTGGACTTCTGAGCCAAACTCTTGTGTTTCTGGGCAATACCACCCTCCCCCTGCCCCATCCACCCTCAAAACCATCCCCTTGGAAGGGAGGATCCCGTTACATCCTACCCTTTAATTTGCACTTGGTGCATCCTTGGCACGAGCCTGCCGGGGACACATCGAGATAAGTCGTCCCCCGTTAACATCAGCAGGAAGTTTTTATGGGCTTGATGCAAAATACCCCCGGGACAAACCGTGTCTATCTTGGAGAAGGAGGAAGAGCTTGGAGGCCCCAGACCGGCGGTGCAGGACACAGGGCCATGGATGCGGAGGTTGCATCTCACCCTCCTTCCTGGAGGAGGATCTTCCTAAGATCATTCCTTGGAAAACCCAAAATTCAGCTGCCACCTTGGCACGTCGGGGAAGGGCAAATCCACCTCCTTGGCAGATCATAATGATACACATTAGCCACCCAATTTAGTGAAAAATATTGTTTTCTCCTAATTAAGCAAATTGTTGTGAGCGAGGTCGCTGACTCCCGGGGAAGTTGCAGTTTCTGCCTTCCAGACTTGCTGACAAGAGCGCAGATTTATCTCCAGTTCACATCGCTGGAGACGGTGCTTGGGGTTTTATTACCACATGCAACTTTCTGGATGCCACCAAGAGATTAATGAGGAATCGAGGGCGGGGGTGCGAGGAGTTCAGCAGCGGCCTATGCATGCCAAATATTAATTATATTTCATTTCATATGCAGATGATGCAATCAGCCGCACAGCTCCGCAGATAACGCCTCTGTCTGGGTTGTTTTTTGACCTTGGGAGGCCGCGGTTTTCCCCCTCTTCCTCCCACAGAGCAGGATTTGCAGCTGAATTGCGCTCCGGGCCGGCCGTCAGCAGCGATTCCTGCTGCTCCGCAGGGTGCATCAGTCCCACTCTTACAAGGACTGACTGGGAAAGCGGCCGGGTCGGGAAGGCTGCTGCCCGGCACCGGCCTCGCCTCGCGTGGCTGAATGGGGAGGAAAACTCTTGCCCATCACATATATGTGGATGTACATGTGTGCGTTTATATGTATATATGCATCAAAATGTATATATAGAAATATATTTAGAATATAAATAGAATATATGTGTGTATGTATATAAAACATATATAGATGCCTATGTCTGTGCAATAAGAGTGTCTTTAAGTGCCCAAAAATGGAGCTAGTAAAGAGTGTGAATTTTCTTAATATTCCAGCTGTGCAGCCCCGGGCCGGAATTCCAGCTTTTTATTAAAACATGACTCAAAGCCCTTGTCCCTAGTGCTGTATTTTTCTTCCTTTAAGCTCTCGGTGCTCACGAGCGTCATCACCGCGGCCGATCCCAGAGCTCTCCCAGATGCCGGGAAGCGGCCGCAGGTCGCAAGGAGCAGCGGTGGAACCACACTGGGGCTGAGTTTCCATGGAAAAGAAAAAAGATTTCATGCTAAAAACTTCCCTTTTTTTTTTCCCCCCCAGTCTTTTGCACCCTCAGTTTCTAATTTTTCTTACGATTTTCAGGTTAGAGTCCCAAGGAGCAGCTTGGTGTTAGCGGCCCTTTTGCTTAGTGCAAATTGCAGGAAGGACACTTGTCCTTCTTGACCAGTGCCTTTTGTCCCGTTTCCCATAAATTCTTCCCAGACGAGCATCCCAGTCGGGAATGCTCCCATCCTGATGGATTTAGCCCCAAACACGTGACTCCCGGCGCTCGCTGCCCCCAGCCGATGCCTTTCAGCCGCGTTCCATGGAGCCGCGCACCGGCTCCGCAAGAACCTATTTAGCACATAATGGATTCAGCGTGTCCTGCATTCCCGGCGGAGGTGCGGGCGTTTTCCCAGCCCTCCTGATTCACGCAGCCTTGTTTTTTCCATGCACGACTTTATTTCCCCCCTCCTGTGCTCGCAAACAGACAAGATAGCTTAAGAGCTCTTATCTGCAAAAGAAGAAAAAAATAGTCTTAATCCCCATTTAATAACATAATATCAGCAGGTAACATGTTCAATATGGCAAAGGAGCTTCAGCACCAGGTCAATAGGGTAGCTATAACTTTTAGCAATAAACAAAGCCTGCTTTTAATTACTTCTGTGAAATTGCTTCATCCATCCATGATTAAATATTCATTCCGTGTAACTAGACAGTTTCTTTGTATATGGATCCATATTAAATTTAGCTGGCATCCTGCCCACACAACACATCTAATAAATTCCTTTTAATGTGCTGCAGCTTTGAAGACGTTTTTTCCCTCCCCTCCTCCCCCTCTCTAATTTGTATAAATAGCAGAGCCTCCGCCTTACCTGGGCCACGGAGCATTTGGGATGCACATGGAAGCCCCCAGAAAGGGAAATGCCGGAATTTGGGGGAGACAGGGGAGAAATAAACCCTCTGATCACACGGTGATGGATCTGCTAGGGGAAAAAGTGACTCTCAGGCCTTGTTTTTTCACGGGCCTGCCAGCTAACTACTTTGGCAGCCTGTGCAAGAGGAAAAAAAATCCCTCCTTTTAAAGTAAAGCCAGGGCTGATGTAAATATTTATGTAATATTTTATTACAATCTGAATTTACTTCTTGATTGAAAACATTTCCTAGAAACCTTCTGGAAAATCAAATTAATATGTAATTTAAGTGCCTCGGTTGCTGCTCGCAGCGGTGTCCCCGGGACGGCCCGTGCCCAGAGCGGGGCCCTGGGTTCGCCCTCAGGACACTCCGTGATGCCGAGTTTGGATGGGAACTGCATGGAAAACGGCAGCACGAATGCAGGAGAGGGGTGGTGTGCATGCGTGTGCATGCATGTGCACGCGTGTGCACGTGTGTGCAAGCACGTGCATGTGTGTGTGCACGGGCTGCAAGCACAGGAGAACCGCGGGGAATTGCTTAGCATCTGTTAATGCTAAAGACTCTCCAGGGTGAATCTAATGTCCCCGGCAGTGAGTGTTTCCCATGTGCTAAATCAGAGCTGGGCTTCACTAAACCCAACAACTTCTCCTATAGCGCCATGCAAAACGAATCCGTGTAAGTGTGAGCGAGCGGAGCTGCCCGAGCTGCTCCGCGCGTCCCCGCGAGCGCCTGCGAAGGCGTCCGGCTCCACCCGTGAGCTTCCCGATGGGAAAACCCTTTGTCAAAGCAAATAGTAGGATCGATTCGTGTGACTCTAAATGCTGGGGACGGGAACAGGGGCTTGTGTGCCACCTCTACGTGCGCTTCTCTTCTTGGAAAATGTGTCATTTTAAACTAAAAGAAGTCGAGTCAAAAGGCATCTGGGACACTTCTCCAATGCGGAAAGCAAATGTACAGAGTGTGCTTTGTTACAGAGGAGATTAGTCTGAAATAGCTCCCTCTGCTTTTTTTCTTTTTTTTTTTCATTAACGTTCTAGCAGCTTTATGAAATTGTTGGGTTTTACGGCGCTACTGCATAGGCTCATAGCAATGCAGGCGGCCCCTGGGATTTGGGATGGGAAGGATGAGCTGGAGGAGCCAGCTCGAAGATCAGTGATGCCGTGAGCAGGGGACCTCGGCCTTCACGGGCTCCCGCATCCCACTGCTGCATCCCAGGGTTGCATCCCGCTGGTGCACCCTGAGATTGCATCGCACTGATGCATCCTGCTGGTGCATCCCGCTGATACATCCCAGCAGCCCCGCTCCCGGCACAGCCCATCCCTGCGTGCCCACATTTGCATTTCTGCTGCAAACCCTCTTTATTGATCCTGAAAATTGAATGAAATAGCTGCCGGATTATAAAATTAATAATGTATTTGTTTCTGCCATCAGGACGGCATTGTTTAATGAAATCTAATTTGGCAGAACATAATTACTCCATTAAAAAAAAAAAGAAAAAATCTCTTAAATAATCAAAATCTGCACTGATAAAGCTAAAGCCAATTAGACTTCCCAACGCATCAGCCGAAACACTGATTTGGCTCGTACTTTTAGAGCTCTCCTTAGGCTTTTTTCCTTGCCGGCGCTGGGGAGCCGTGGACCGGATCGGGAGCCGGAGGGGCTGGCAGGACGCTGCGGCTGCCGCTGGCAGCCACTTTTTCCTAGGAACAGCCCCGTTTCTGGTTGAATCCACAATATCAATTAGGAACGCGGCGCCTGTTCCGGACACGCTGCGGTGGCGGCGGCTGCGCTGAGCGGGTGCCCATCTCGTGCTCGGGGTTTTCCAGTCAAAGCAAACGGGTATTTGCGCTTACAAAGAACTGGCGCCACTCATGCTTGTGAGACGTTATTTTTCACTGCACGGGGCAAGAAACTGCAGATTCCTTAAATCCTGGTGCTAAATTTGCTTATAAGGAACCAGAGGATTTGCAATAGGGCCCCAAGACCGGCACGCCACTTAGCTCACCTTAAAACATTGCATCCGTTAGTAGGAAAATAATGCCAAACTTTGCAAAGATAATTTCATCTTTTTAATATCACTGGGAAGTCTGGGGAGATTCTCTAATTTTGCAGTCATGCCAGGATTGCCAGGGCTGCAAAATTAGAGCGGTTGCTTTTGCACCCAAGTAGTTTTAGGAGAGATTTCGTGTCCCCTCGCATCTGTAGGGCCCAATCCTCCATCAGTCAGTAGAGCTAAAAATGAGAGGGTTTGAAAGTGAATTAAGGGCAGAAAGGCAAATTGAGCTGCTTTTGCACCCCGGAATTGGGAAAGGCCAGCAGTGGGTGCAGCGTTGCGGTTAGTGTTGCTTTGTTGGACTGGATGGTGGAAGGGGCGAAAACATAGAAATAAACTCTGTTTGAACTGGATTGTTGCATTTTGTGTTGGTTTCCATGTTTCTACATTAACTCTTTCCATTATTCGGGGATCTGTGCAGAGAAGGTGGTGCTAGAGGAGCCAGCCTGCTCGCTCCTGCACAGAGCGCCTGTATCCAGAGCGGGGAATTGGCTTCGTGTTCTGCCATAGCCTTCTTTTAACAACAAAAAAAAGCATTTTTTTTTTTTTTTTTATTAAAACCACATTTCTGGGCAGAAACTGGCAAATTTGGAGAGCTTGGGGGCTGGTTCAAGAGCCCTAGAGGTCTCCGTGCCTCCGGGCACAGGTCCCTAGGAGCCTCCCTGGCTCAAATTCGCAGGGGATTGGCCGTGCCCGTTCTGCTAGCAAAACACGCACGTAATTGCCCGGCTAATTGGCATTGCTGACTACCAGAACTGCCCGTGGAGGACAGGTAAGTGTGGGGAAAATGTGACCCCCGCTCGCTGCGTGCGCCGAGACCCGATTCCAGCTTGGCCACGCATTGCCCGAGGGATTCTGCCCTGGGATTTGCATCCCGTGAGGCTGCGCGGGAGAGACCGGAGCTTTCTGAGGCTTTGATGCTCCAGGCGAGCAGTTAAGTAGCTTTACCCTTATTTATTTTCATTGCGGTAACTCTGCTGCTCCAGAAATGGCCAGAAAGTTCAAACTGCTCCAGATTAGGAAAAGTTAGAGCATCACCCAGGGCAGGCAGCACAAATTCTTTTCCTGCATATCTTCTCTATTGGCTAAACCCATGAAAATTGGATTTATGCGAGGCACGCTAGGGAGGCCTCAGCTCCTGTATTGCTACCAGCTGCTGCCGCTGCGCGCTCGCGCACGCAGGACCCGGCTGCAAAGCACCGGCTTGGAACAGTCTGGCCTGCAGTTCTGCTGGTTTGGGTTTGAAACGCGCAGAAAACCACTTGCTGGGGGAAGCGAGGAGGGTTTTATCGCAGAGGCAAGGTGCATGTGCATGTGCATGTGCATGTGCATGTGCATGTGCATGTGCATGCCGGCACACCGCTCCGCACGTCCCGGAGGGCTTCCCCAGAGCTGGGCATGGTCCAGCTTCCAAACCTGGCTGCACAACACGCTGTGACCGCAACTGCCCACGGCCCCGACGTAAAAACTAATGCTGGTTTTCCATAAGAGATGGCAGAGCTAATGGCTTTTTGGATGGCAGGGTGTGCTTGGCGCTCCTGCTCTTGCTCAGAGCCCTGCCGCTCGCTCCGGGCTGCACCGTTGCAAGGGGTCTACAAACCCTGCTCGCTTTTCCCTGCAAACCCTGCTCGCTTTTCCCTGCATCCCCGGGAAGAGCCGGAGCGGCCGGGCTCGCGTGCTCTGCTGAGTGTGGGCTGGTGGGAAAGGGGCGCTCCTGCAGCTTAATAATTAATTGGGGCTTTGCTTAAGTCCCTCACCAGGCCGATGATTCATCAGGTGCGTCCCTGTGCTGTGTACACTGCAATTTTTATTAGCAGGTACTTCTGGAGCACAAAGCGGGTTGTTACCTGCTTGTGTTCAAACACAGCGCTAGTTACCAGGTATCATGGGTCAATACACAGGCATAAAACAGTCCCTGCTCTTCCCCTGCAATGATTAACCCATCTATCAACAGTGTCTGTTTAATGTCTTCCACTATAAACAGTCGCTATTTGCGACTATAGCCAGATGGGCAGATAATTTAAAGCGTAACTTGGAATCTATTTTAGTTTTTAGAAGCCTGACTTAAAAAAAAAAAAAGGAAAATTTCACAGAAATGCCCATGCAATCACACGCCTAATTTGTGTGCGTAATTACCTTGATTACATGTGTGCTTGTGGTAACTGTCACCGCAGATGGCACTTAGCTGCATGAGTGGTCACTTGTGCATGCAGAGCTGCTCCGCGCCCGCACCAGGGTAATGACACGTGCGAAGGCAGCGCGTCCCGCGGCGGCCGCTCCGCACGGGCTCCGCTGCCCATGGGGGTGCGGGGCATCCAGCTGTGCTGGGGGGGGCTCCAGGCATCCAGCTGTGCTGGGGTTGGGGCTCGGGGCATCCAGCTGTGGTGGGGATGGAGGTCCAGGGCATCCAGCTGTGCTGGGCCTGGGTGCTCAGGGCATCCAGCTGTGCTGCGGTTGGGGCTCCAGGCATCCAGCTGTGCTGGGGATGGAGGTCCAGGGCATCCAGCTGTGCTGGGTTTGGGTGCTTGGAATACCCAGATGTGCTGGGGCTGTGTGTTTGGAGCGTCCACCAGCAAGGGGCTGTGTGTCCACGGCATCCAGCTGTGCTGGAACTGGGTGTCCACGGAATCCAGCTGTGCTGGGCTCCGGGGCTCAGGGCATCCATCTCCATCTCCAAAGGGGCTGGGCGCTCATGGCCAGCTGTGCTGGGGCAGGTGCTCACAGCATCCAGCTGTGCTGGGGCTGGGTGTTTGCAGCATGCGGCTGTGTCAGGGCTGGGTGTTCCCAGCATCCAGCTGTGCTTGGCCTCGGGACTCAGGGCATCCAGCTGTGCTGGGGCTGGTGCTCAGGGTATCCAGCTCCATCTCCACAGGGGCTGGGTGCTTGGAGCATCCAGCTGTGCTGGGCCTGGGTGCTCAGGGCATCCAGCTGTGCTGTGGCTGGGTATCCGCAGCATCCAGCTGTGTCAGGGCTGGGTATCCGCAGCATCCAGCTGTGTCGGGCCTGGCTGCCCGCGGCTGCATTTCAGGCCCAAGCGGTGCTGCCGAGGTGTCACCCATCCCTTCGCCAGGACACACGTCCTCCTCCGGGCTCTTCCCCGGCAGCAGGCCCGGCGTTCCCGGAGCGGCCCCCTTGGCACACGGCTCCGCAGCGGCCGGAGCCTCCCCCCGGCTCGGCCGGGCTCTGTGCCTGCCCCACGCGCCTGGCAGGATTAAAGACGCGCAGAGTGACCGTGCGGGGAGGCGAGCGCCGCTTCGGGGACAGTCTCTCTCCAAGTTATTACTAATTTTTATTGCTGCATGGATTTAGAGATTTGGCAGAAGATAAATTCCAAACAGACACCCATTACCAAGCCGCCAGCGTAGCTTAAAGATAACATTTACATTCTCGCGGTGTTTATACATATCTGATCCCACTCAATCTGCTCCCTGTGCAAACTTTTTGCCACCTTCAGAGGGATCAATACCTACATCAAAGGTTATGTGAAGGTGGCCAGATTCTTTTAAGCTGTTTGCACAGCCTGCAGTTTGCTGTGCTAACACAGCCCGGTACTTCTTCCAATCACTCTGTTTGCCTTGTATTAGGGCTGTTTGCTGAAACACCTAGCAGAATCCAATCGAGGACAGACTTTCTAAACATTTGGTCACATCTGTCAATCAATAACGCCAATCGGTTTCCTGATACAAACAGCAAACCCTGCCAAAGCCAATATTTGCCCAAACTTTTACTGACTCTTGCTGGTTTAAAACAGTAAAAGGCAACCGAGCAGACACTGGTGCACGAAGGTTCTCACTAATATTTAACTCTGTGCAAACAAAGCAATAATTCCAGCAATGGAAGGAGCAAAGACAAACAGTGTAATTATTGTCCCCTTTTTATTTGAGGTAATTTGCTTAAATGTACAGCTATTATCTGTTAATACGGGGTGGTGCAGCGCGCTGGCCGCGCTCGCCCGCACATGCTCGCCCGCAGCGCCGGCTCTTGAACCTTGCCCCGTGTTTGCACAGGTGAGCGCGGAGCAAACACGCGATGTTATCAGCGGGCGGAAAACACCTGACTCAAAAACAAAAACGGGAACAAGGAAAAGGACTCCCAGGGCTCTGCGCAAATCTGCGCTGACCTCTTTGCTCGGACGCCCGCGGCCTGCGCGCTGGCTAAAGCGCTGTTTGGTGCGGAGAGCTGCAATGGTGCAATTCCCACCGGCTTGCAATCCGGCCCGAGGGACGGGAATTGCATGCAGTGTTCCTGCAGAGATGCTCCCGCAGGGAAGCTGGACCCCCTGCCTGCATCCCGTGCACGCTGGCCGGGACTTCGCTCCTCTCCACGTCCCGCCTCGATCAGCCCTCGATCAGCTTATCTAGCTCGCAGATCAAAAATCAGCATTATTGGGCTCGTTCCTCCTCATCGCGCTTATCGCTGCGAAGTTCCCGCAGACACGGGGGCAAATCACGGCACTGCCGCGTTCCAGGCGGCAACACCATCATTCCCGAAGGATGCTCAGGGTGCTCCTCTCACGGAGCGATTATCCCAGCGCGCTTGGGGCTGCTCTTTGCTCAGTGCCAACCACGGGCGCATCCCGCCGGAGGAAGCTCCGGGACGGCCGCTTGGCACCTGCGGGGCACGGCAGGTTCCCAAGGGCGGCACAGGGAGGGAGACGCGCATGGAATCGCTCCGTGAGCCGCGGCTCGCTGGGAGGCCCCAGCGAGCGTGACTCAGCGCGCTCCCACGCGCTGCCTTGCCCGGGCCTGTCTCCGGCACGGCTGGAATGACGCTCCGGCGGCTGCATCCCGGGATCGCTCGCCGGGCTGCCGCGGTGGGAACCGCTCTGCTTTGCCTCCGCGCCGGGTGGCACCCGCGTTGCACCAGCACCAGCGGCTGGACCTTGCACAAGCGAGCGGGAATGAATCAGCGCTTGCAGCCGGGGCTCCGGAGGCGGCTCCGGATGCCATCCCGCTGAGTGCAGGGAAACCCAGGCCCCGCTCGCGACGGAGGTTGCAAAATGTCTCCGTTGAGAAAGCGGGGCCGAACTGCCCGGCCGCGAGCGCCGTGTTGGACCCTCCTCATCCTCCTCCTGCCCAGGCCGGGCGCTGCCTTGGGCCTTAGCAGGGGGGTATCCCGCGCGTCCCGACCTGTTCCGCATGGGGAAAGGGCTGTGGGGCCACAAGCCCCGAATCTGGGAGCCCCAACCCCCTTTCTGCATAGGGAGCAGCCTACAGGGACCCTGGTGCAAATGCTGGGGTGCGAATTGTGCTTGTCTGTCTGGGCTTTAACCTCTGTGCTGAGTCTCAGAGAGGGCCAGAGGAGCATAAGAAAGAAAAATTTTAAAATGTCCCTCTTTTTTTGCTTTAAGTTATGGGCGTGTTGGAGCTGGGCGCAGTGGCCGGGCACAGTGATGCCCTTTCTCTCCCTTTCCCCAGGGCAGATGCAACTGTGACCGTGGTGGCAAATGCAGAGGAAACACCCGGAGGTGGCGGCGCACGAGCAACCCCCGAGCGCAGGGGCTTGTGCAGCCCCAGGGCTGCATGCTTGCATGCAACTCCAGGGCTGCATGCTTGCATGCAACCCCGCTGCAGAGCTCACCATGGGGGCCTTCGTGCACGGAGGAAGGACCGTCGGGACGGTGACTTGGGCAGGAAACCCTTGTCCTCCTGCACGCCAGGGCCGCGCGGCGAGCTCGCATGCATCTTGCATGCTGCAGCTTGCAGCGAGGGAACGCGGCTGGAGCGCTGCCGGCAAAGCCTCGCGGAGAACCCCCTCGCCGCGGCCTCCAGACCGCGGCAGGCTAATTGCAGCTAATTATGAGCTGTAATTGCCTGAGCGCGGTGCGGGGCTTTGACCGGAGTAATAACTGGGGACACCGGCTCCGGCGGGCCGGGCCGGGCCGTGCGTGTCCGCCGGGGCCGTGCGCTCAGCCCCGCTCCAGCGCCGGGTCCATCGCTTGAGCCCCACATTGCAAGGAGTCGCTGGGAATTAATCCGAGCCCCACGGCAGGACACGACGCTTCCAACTTGAGCAAGAAAAACCTGCAGCAGGCGCTGGAAGTGCCCCAAAGAGGCAACGCTCGGGCTGGGAGGGGGACAGGGCTTGTTTAGGGCTTGTTTAATTGTTTTATTCATTAAAAGGGATGATGCAAAGCGCACCGGGAGTTGGCACATCCCGCCCTCGAGGAATCCGCGCAGGCTTTTGGGGAAAGACGTGTGAGTAACCGAGTCTCCTGGCTGCAGACGATGCAAACTCCCCCAAACTGGCCAAGCTCCCGCGGCTGCCTCCCGCCGGCAGCGGCGCTCCGAGCCGGAGCAGCCTGCGTTCATCCGGAGCCGGCAATCCCGGAGAACCGCCCGGTTAGGACGCCCGGTGCATTCTCACGCACGCAACGGCTGCCTCGGTGGCACAGAGGCATCGGCGCTGGGATTTCCTTCTTTTTTGTTCTCTTTTTCTTTTTTTTTTCCTTTTTGCCTTTGGCAAAAATTCCGACATTGATGCAATGTTTGTAAAGCAGCGTGAGAGCTGGCATCAAAGGCTCTACCTAAGCACAAAGCGTAACTGAAGTCGGCGTGATGGGCTCTATAGAAATACATATATAATAACACCAACAATAATAATAATAATAATAGCAATAATAGCGTTAATAACAGGCTGTGCCTCGCCGGCGAGCAGACCTGAGGCCCCGGCGCACCCAGGGCAGGCTCGCGAGGAGCAGGGAGTTTCAGCCTGCCTGTTGTTTTAAGGCTAATGCTGTGTAATAGCACCGAAACTGGCAGCGTGGCCGGGCATGGATGCGGCCCAGGAGGGCGATGAGCACCAGGCAAAGAAGGAGCCGCGGAGCAGAGGCTCCGGCATCCCTGCTCTACACACCAGCTCTGAGAGGCTCCAAAGACCAGAACCGCCTCTAAAAACCCAACCGGGGCTCTGCACTCGCATCGCAGCCGCCTTGCAATCCATAAGCAACGCCGGTGCGCAGCTGCAGGGCGCAAAGCTGCCGCGCACGCGGGAAGCGAAGCAAAACGCTCCTGCAAAGCGGCACAACCGCCCCGCGCCCTTGGCCAGGGCGGGCAGCGCATCCAGCGGTGGCACTGGGCGGGATGAGCAGTGTTCCGCCCCATGCCAGCGGCGCTATCCCCGCGCGGCCGGCGGCTCGTCCGCGCTCGCCGTTATCGCCGCGCGGCTCCGGCGCTCGGCAAACACGCGGGGAAGAGCGCGGCTCAATAGCGGCAGTGTTGGGCGGCAGAGTCAATATTAGCCGAGCAAACAAAGCAAATCAAGAGTTGCTATTTGCGTAGCCATGAGTATTTGTGTGCTCTGCTGCTGAACAGGGTACTTTGGAATAACATAGAAAAAAAGAAAAATAAGCACTTTCGTGGAGGCGGGGAAGGGTTGTTATTTGGGTAAAGAAGGCAGCTTTTATTAAAGGCTCTGGCTGCTGCTTCCTCCAGTGCCTCGATGGTCCCCGGGGCTGCCGGTCGCTTTCCAAAGGATCCACAGGTGCGACCCGGGTGCCCACAACCCTGTAGCCTCCTTCCCATTGGGCATTTTATGGGAGGAAATGCAAAACATCCACCCCAAACACGCTGCTCCGCTCTGCAAGCACCGAGCGCGCTGGCGGTGCCGATGCAGCCAGGGCTGATGCTGCTCGGAATAATTAAATCCGCATGACAAATGTAGCTGCATTAATTTTATTTATCTTGAGTGGGTTAACAGGAGCCAGCAGTGGAAAAAGTAATTATTTTGCTTCTGGGGTGCTGGGAGTTGCTGATTTGGAAACCCTCTTTGAGACATATTCCTCATATTCCTTGAATGTGGAATAACAGCATGCGATGCATACGAGGAGCTAATACAGTGCATAAAAATGAACATAATTTCCGAAAAATGGAATTAATGAGGCAATGAGACTGTTTTAATGAGCGCGAGGTCTGCAGTAAATGTCACTGCGCCAATGTCTTTATTGTGAATTATAATGTGCATTTTAGAAAACACCGTCTTGCTGCAAGCCAGAGGGAAGGAGGCGAGGGCGGCCGGATGCCTGGGTGATGGGCACCCAGGGGAGACGGGGGCATTTCTCACTGTGCTGTTTTTCTCTTCATTTTTTTGGTTGTCGATCCAGTAAAATGCAACCCTGCAGTTCAGGCTGGGGTGCCGAGCGTCCCGGCGAGGCAGCTCCGTGCTCTCCTTCCCAAGGAATGGGCTTCTCGGAGCACCATCCGCCCGGCTGCGGGAACGCGGCTCTGCCATCGCCGCAAATCCCCTTGCGCAACACTCGCCTGGACCCCTCCGATCCTGACATCTGCGTGATGTTTAATCGCTTTTTTTTGACAAAGGATATGGAAAAATTGACAGAGAGTTTAATCCATCAAACGCCGGCCTTTGGTGAGCGTGTTTAGATAGAGCTTCCATGCCAGCGGCTCTTAATTTTTCTTGCTGCTCTGGCAAGGATAAGGACAAATATTTATATTCCAGGCACACAAGACGGCTTTCGCATTGTTTTCATGTTTAACCGATTTCAAATGAACTAAGATGGCTCTTAATGTGGTTACAAGAATTTGCCATTAATTTTCACTTAAAATTGGATCCAGCTTGCTCCATGCCTGTAATATATTAAAGTTAATAACGATTTGTTTGGGAAAGGCAGCGCTTGCTGCTGGCCGGCGGGCGCGCGCTTGCTTGGGGGAAACAGCGGATTCCTATGACATTTAAATGATAATCAAACCATGGGTATCATTCCCATTTTTTTGCTAGTGCCATGGGAAGAGAACACACCATCCTGTCCCACTTTTTGCCAAAAAACCTGCTTTAACTACATGGTCCATGATGGAGAAGAGGACAGCAAGCACGTGCAAGGGATTTCCAGGAAAAATACAGATAAGGATTCTTGGGAGCATCCTTATCTGGGATACTCGTGGGAGCATCTGGCCACAGGCTTCGGGGCAGGAGTGGGAGCAAGCCCAGGATATTCCACTTACACATTTAATAAAAGGAATAAAATATCAGAAGTGCAGGAGTCCCTTTAATAATTCAGCACCTCCAAGTTGTTTCATTACCTTAATATCTGTGGAAATTGCCAGCAGCACCTGACACCTCTCCCCGCTCGCTGGCGGATCCAGAGGGGCCGGGAGGCAGCAGGATGCGTCCCTGCCCTCGTTACGCCCGTCACGGCGCTGCGTGGATGGAGCGAGAATCCCGCTGCTCATCCCCGCGCATCCGCGCGCCGTGACGGAGGGAGAGTCGGAGCGCCAGAACCCCAACCTGGAAGAGCTGCCGGGAAGGGGAAAGGATGCGGAGCACGAGGAGGGCGCCCGAGTCACCCACAGCACCGCTGCAGACACCGTTATTCGCAGAGCCATCGGCAGGGTGACGCTTTGCCCAACTTTTCTGCTATTTTTGTATTTTGAAGCCCGGGAAATGGGAGGAACTGAGTGAAAATGCCTGCAGTGGGTATTTTTCTGCATTAATTGAAACCGTTGGTGGTATCTGGTGGCAGCACGGAGAGGGCTGGGCTCTCCGCAGTGACGTGGCCTGCGCAGGCGCCGGTGCCCGCGCTGGCCTCCGTTGCTTGCCGGAGGCTGCTGAGTCCCTCCTGCCCCTTGCAGCCCTCACCACGTGCACCTACCCGGGATGCACCCGCGACCCATCACCTGCAAAGCAAAGACATCCTCATCGCTCATTAGATGCAATTAGCTCTAGGAGTAGCGCGACGGGGCTCTTGCAAGGGCATCCATGAGCACCAGGTCATTAATGAATATTTTTCTTTGCATTAATCAAGCAGCCTTAAAACTGAGCAATGCCAGCGCGTGGCATTAGGTGGCCTCTTGCTGCAGAGCCCCTGCAAGCAACTGGGCTGCACTGAGCGAGATGCAGGCACAGGTGCAAAACAGAGGAGGGCTTCTTATTAGGAGGGCTTCAATTATTCTGCTTATTTCTTTAGCAGAAAAGACACCAAAACTAGTGTCAGGTGAAGTGTTGAGTTTTTATTTAGTTCCTCACCTTAGGCGGATGCATTTCATCTGCCTCCAACTGAAATATTTCAGTGCAGTTCAGTTTTTTTTTTTATCCCTTTCTAAATGACATCAACTGTATTTGAATATATTTGAAAATCAGAAAAGTCACCCTATTTAAAATGAAATAATAAAAAAAAAAAAACCAGTTTTCCCAAGCTGTGGTGAAGAATCGGCGTTGGTGCAAAGGGAAGAGGTGGCCGCAGTTGGAGGAGCCCCGTGAGGGGCTGGTGCAGCTGAAAATGGGGCAGAATCCAAGGAAAAGGGTCAATGCAGGAGCCCGCCCAAAAGGAACTCTTGGAAGTGGAGGGAGGTGCTAATGTTTGAGGGAAATTGAAATTCCAGCCATGAAATTGCCGCTCGTTTATCATCACCAAGCACCTTAGGAAGGGAGGAAACGCAGCGTTAAGCCGTGTTGCTCTTTAAACACTTATGATCTCTGGAAAGGGGTGTCGCATTGGGGCTCTCCTGTACGCACCCCAGGAAAGATAACAGAGAATTCCGGACAGGAGCTGGGAAGCGCTGGGAAGGGCTGGGAAGCACTGGGAAGCATTGGGAAGCATTGGGAAGCATTGGGAAGAGCTGGCCACCTGTGCGGCAGGTCTTGCACCGCAGCATCGCCGTTAACTGCTTGTGGCCAACCACAAGGAAAGGAGGGAAAAAGAGGGAAAAAAAGAAAGGAAACAACCAAACACCCCCCCTCGAATGATCGGGGAACATAAATTATCGAGAACTGGCAAGGAATGAAAGTGTTGCGTGGTCCCCTGACAGCAATGGGATGAATAACTGATGATGATTAGTTAAATCATAACATTGCTCATGCCATGCATAAGTGATGAGCCAACTGCTCGCGATGCCCTGATGAGATGCAGCGCTCCTCGCTTTCTATCATTCCCACTTTGTAGCCCCAAAGAAACTACCACATTTCTGCATTTTTGTGTTATCTGGCACATCAAGCAATGCGACAATGAATATATATTGACCTTATTATAGCAGCCGGCTGCTTGTGCCAGAAGCAACCAGGCATACTTTGCACAAATTAAAGCTGTCAGCATGTAATTTATGGTTCATTGCAAAAGAGGAGCAGAACTCTGAGGGGAACATTGTGGTTTGGGAAGCAGGTAGGTAGGCAGATGAATTGCATGATAAAATATCTTGCTAATGATGTGATGTTAAAGCTGAAGTGTCGTTTTCATTCTGTTTTGCACATTTTTTAGTTATTTCTTGCTCGAGATGATTTTTTCCCCCTCCACATTGCTTTTTTCTTTCTTTCTTTCTTTCTTTTTTTTTTTTTTTTTTTTTTTTTTCCGTTTTCTTTCCTTTTCCACAAGCTGCATTGCTGGTTATCCCCGGGCAGGGTGGAGGAGGCGGGAGAGCTTCCGAGCAAGCGGCACGGGGCTGCATGGGAGATGCATCCCATTGCTGCGGATTTGGGGAAAAGGAAGCGAAAGCGACACCGGGTCTTTCATCCCTTTTTGCTCCCCTGTCCTCCAGTGGCAGAAGGAGAAGAAAGAAACAAAGGAAAGGAGCCCAAATGGGAGAAACGCCGGGAGAGGTTTGCTCCCCGGATCGGAGGGACAGGGCGCTTTGCAGGACACGCGCACGGTTGCTCTGCCTCGCAAGGGGGCTCTCCCCAGCACAATGAATAAACGATAAAATAATTAAATTCCGAAATAAAACGTCCCTGAATTATTCCAGGGCTCACCTAGGGGTGGCTGTGAGTCACAGGCAGAGCATCGCTGCTGCGCTGCGGGAAACCCAGCGCTGCCAAGGGAAACAGGCGACGAGGCGAAGCGCCCCGCGCTCCCCGTGCGCTGGCGAGCGCGGCACCCGCAGGGCTGCACGGCTGCTTTATTTTGCCCCAATAGGTTGTGCCGGGGGAGAAGAGGACCCCGCCGGTGCCAGGACCTGCGGGAGGGCCGCACGGGGTGCAATGCGTGCGGCGAGCGCGGGAGAGCGTCCCCGGCACCGCTGGCGGGCCAAGGCTTGCGGAGCGAGCTGAGCGCGCCCGGGGCGATGGGGCTCCTGCTCTCTGCTCCGGCTGCTCTTCCCATGGGACGCGCTGCTGCAGGAGTGCTGGGATCCCTCAGGACCCTGCAAGCGCTGCAAGCTGCAGCTCTCTTTGCAGCAACGCGGGACACAAGCTCCCAGGTGGGAAACTGCAGCGACTGCAACGTCAGCCTGTGCCGAGGAAACTTCTCCTGTGCAGAGGGGCTGCCCGTCACCGTCACCTTGGGCCTGCAGAGAGGAGCAGCACGGCCATCGCGCCGGTCCTGCAGCTCATCCCAAGGCAGCGCCTTGCAGGCAGAGGGGAAGTGCATGGATTTATCCCGACTGACGAACCGAATGAGCGCAGCGCTGGGGGGAGCGGAGCAGCCTCCTGCTGCTCGCTCGGCGCTCCTTGCACCTCTTCCAGGGAATTCGCGCCACGGAAACTGTGGTTTCCTTGAGGCGAGCGCAGGTTTGCTGCGTGCCGGCGCTGCCTTTGAAGCGAGCAGCTCCTTGCAGCCGGTGACAGCTCGGCAGCGAGCGCGGTGGCAGCGTTCACGAACTATTAGTGTTAAATTATTCCAACAAAAGCAGGCCTTGATGTTGCGCTGGAGCTGATAACTTGGGGATGTGTTTGAAGGGGATGAAAGCGCTGCCTTCAAAGGGCGGCTGCGCTCGCGCCCGGTGCGCCGCTGCGCGCTAACCGTTTTTGCAACGGCGGCGCCATTCTGGAGGCTAATTAGCAAGGCTTTGAGCCTCGTGATTTGCTAACTGTGCACTAAAAATAATTAAAAAAAAAGTCAGCGCAGGCTGAAGATTCCTTGGCTTCAGATGCATGCTGGAAAAGGGGGATTTTGCAACAGAGGTGCCGGTAACTTTGAGGATGGTTGGATGGATGGATGGGTGGGTGGATGGATGGGTGGATGAATGGATGGATGGATGGATGGATGGATGGATGGATGGATGGATGGAGGGAGGGATGGAGATGCATCCTGCATAGCATGAGGCTGCACCCCGCTCAACATGGTGCTGCATCCCGCATGGCACTGTGCTGCATCCTGCTTGGTGCAAGGCTGCATCCTGCACAGCACGGAGCTGCATCCTGCACGGCACGATGCGGCTGCATCCTGCATGGCGAGGAGCTGCACCTCACGGAGCTGCATCCCGCACAGTGCAAGGCTACATCCTGCACGGCACAGAGCTGCATCCTGCACGGCATGGCCCTGCACCCTGCACGGCACAGAGCTGCATCCCGTCCAGCCCAGCCCCTCATCCCGCCCGGCTCCGCATCCCGCCCGGCTCCGCATCCCGCCCGGCCGGGCGCTGACCGCCGGCAGAAGTCGCCCTCTGCGAAGCGGAGGCTGCGGCCGCCTGGCTTTGTGTCGCCTGACACGGAGCTGGGGCTAAATCCACGCGGCTGCGCTCGCTGGCAGTGACAGCCTCGAGGAGGCAGAAGTGCATTCCTTTTCCAGCGCAATAAAGATAAGATGGAAAAAAAGTTTCCTGGTGGATTAGCACCCTTGAGGTACTTCAAGCTGTCACTTATAATATGCAAGATCCACAGCTTGACCTCTGCTGTGCTCCAGGGGAGGGAAGGAAATGGAAGGAAAAAAAGGGTTTAATAGGGTCCCTTCTGCAAGCACGTGGTGTGCACAAATCAAGCCGTAACGCCCAGAATTTACCCGCTAATTAGCTTTATAAACACGCGATTCAGCCGAGGTAACAAAAGCTGTAATTTAGAATTTGACACCGTCTCCCATTCGCGGGGGCCGGCGGGAGGGGAGGGTTATTAATAGCAGGAATAAGAGTTTGTGTTTTCCCTCTCCGCGGCGCTTGGGAGGGGGGCGGATGACCTCAGCGTGAAGAAACTTTATTTTCGACCGCCGCTTGATTTATGTGGGGAATCTGTTGCATGATTAGCGCCTATCATCAATAACGGCGCAGCGCCGGCTGACAGCTGCTGAGCGCAACGGAGGAACCCTGCGAAGCAAATAGCTACAAATTTCCCTGACAGCCCTGCTTCGATTACACCGCGTCAGCTGCCAAAATACCCGTTATTACAGGCACCGAGTGCCACGAATAGCTAAGCAGAAGCAGCACGGGCTGCAAACAGGAGGGGGGGATGTTAACACCCCCAGCGCTGCCCTCGGCAGCTCCCGGCCGGGGGCAGCAGCACTAATTGCGGGTTGATAACCCGTCCTCCCGGCTGCACGCGGTGGGTTATTCTTAGGGGGGATGTAAAGGCGATATGGGAATAAATGTGCAATCTGCTCGTTGACTGGCGCCGGCTCCGATCCGGCAGCCCTGGAAAAGCGGATCCCTTGCGAGGGCTGTGGGAAGCACCGGGGCTCTGCCCCGACCCCATCCCGCTGCATCTCCCGCTCCTGCTTGCAACTGGGGCAAAAATGAGCAGGTAACGCTGCGTCTGGAGCCCCTCTTTGGAAAAGGATTGCAGAAAATGAATGTACCAGCCGCAGCCACTGCAAAAGGCTGCAGAAATCCACCTGCAGCCTCTGCGAGGAGCCGCGGCCTCCGGCGAGGCCACAGCTGAGCTCAGCGCGCTCAGCGCTCGCGGGGAGCTCGCCAAGGGCCTTGCGCAAAAATTACAAAGCAGACGGTTTCGCCTGATAGACCTGCAAAACATGAGGCCTTTTGCAGCCTTTCCACGGGGAACAAAGGCCAGTTGCTCAGTCAACCCCCTAGTTGATGCACTTGGCTGTGGCTGCGCGGGGGCTCTTCCCATCTTACCCAGAGCCTCAGGACACGGCGGATGGAAAGAACATTGCCCAGGGTTCTCTCCAGGAAAGGGATTTTTCCAAAGATGGGGATGTTTTGAATTTAGACTTTCATGTCAAGTTTTGTGCCAGGGTTACTATTCAGCTTTGTTTTGAGGGTTGGTTGTTTTATGGTTTTGGAAGCCACATAACATGCGCTGGCCAGGGCACTGCTGGTGAAACCTGGTTTGCATCCAAGAGCGACGTGTCCGAGCAGGAATGTTTTGGGGAAGAGCCTCTGCAGGATGTTTCCAAAGGGAACGCTTTGGTGTTCAAGGAGAGACAGGTTTGCCCTGAAAACCAGGAACTTTTGCTTTGATGCCTTCGTATTGCGGACAGGCTCCCAGCCCCGCTCCCTTTCCCAGGTGGAGCAAGCACGGATTTAGGAATGCAGGAAGCTGCCTTGCAGCGGAGATGTTGCCCTGGGTGTATAGAAAGGGTGTCTGTTATCTAGAGGTCAATGAGACAAGACATTTCATCTTTTTTCTTAAAAACTTGCAAATTTTTCTTTTCTTTCTTGTTTGGTTTGAAGATACATCCCAAAGCTGGGTAACTCATAGGTATAAGCGACCACTTTCTGAGCAGGGTTTTTCTTCTCTTCCAGGACACGTCAGTGCTGTTGGGCACTGGCACCAGGCTGAGAAGCAGCCCAGGGTCTAACACCTTTCCCGGGATGTTGCGAGCTCCAGGTGGGAAGGTGCAAGGATGGCTGAGACACACAGGCCAAGTGCCTCTTTGCAAACCACGTATAAGAATGCAAGCCAATACCCCTTTGCAAGCCAAATATCCCTTTGCAAGCCACATGCCCCTTTGCAAGCCACATATCCCTTTGCAAGCCACATATCCCTTTGCAAACCACATCCCCCTTTGCAAACCACCTACCCACTGCAGACTGCTTGCCCCATTGCAAGCCGCATTCACCCCGTGGCGGCTGCTGTGCATCAGTGGGGACCCGCCAGGCTGCACCACCCTGGAGACCCAGTTCTCATCACTTTCTGCTGGAAGCTCCCCAAGTGCCAATGAAACCTTTACAAGTTCAGGCGTACCTGGACGCAAGGAAAGAAAATTTTTCTCGTAAGGGTGAACTCGCAGGGAATGTGTTGCTAGAGACTGCGGTATTGCAGAACACAGCTCGAAGGGAGGCGAGCGCCGCTGCCCCAGTGCGGGGTGCTTTGCCAGGCTCCAGTTTCTCTCGGCTTCCCTTTTAAAATAATTAAAGTGTCGGCTCTGGTTCACGGGCTGGTCAATGTTTTAATTCCTCCCTAACTTTATAAGGCAATTTCATGAATTATACAGTGTGGTAACAGAAGGAGCTAAATAAAGATGCAACACTAGCTGTGTTTAATAAATACACCCCTGCCATCCATGGAAGCTATTTGCAAGTCAAAAAATATGGCACATGATGCTCTAGCTGTCGATTGTAAATTTTTTAGATTACAGCTAGGTCAGCACTATTTTATGCTAAATCCCACCAACTAAAAATAAAGGGAGGCTGTGGAGGGGCCGGGCGGGCACCGCGCCGGGGAGCTCCCAGCTCGCCCGTGCTCCTCGTCCCACGCCGGCCACTCTCCCCGCAGAGACAAAATCCCGGGAAATCCACGGGCTCGTGCGGGAGATGCCCTCAGGATCCGCAGTGATGGTGAGACTCTTCCAGGGAGAGCCGGACGCCTGCTCCGGGCAGGGTGCAGGAGCGGGGCCGAGGTGCTACGGGCAGCCTGGGGACCTTTGGGAAGCAGGTGGATCTGCTGTAGCTCTTAGTCCCTCCGCGGGCCTTTTTCCTTTGAGGCTTTGCAAACCGGCACTTGTGCAACGTGCCAGGATGGGGCTTTTAATAAAAAGGCATCTCAGTTTGAGCGCATTTTTGCAACTTGGCTCTGCTCCTGTGTGGCAACCAGAGAAGACACGAGCAGGGGCCACCTCGACTTGCCTTAAACTGGGCTCTTCTAAACCAGTGACATCAGCCCTGGCGCCTCCTCCAGCGGAGCCACTTTTTCCTTGCACATTAAAGATATCCCTTCCGCTTTTCCAATGCAAAGGCAGCAAACAACTGGAATGTGTCCTGGGGGGAAACTACCAGGAAACAGCCTGTGGTCCTGGACAGACTGTGGCATATGTTCCATTACCTGCTGGAAGACAGTTGCTGTGTGCTAGGGAATATTTGTAACGCGGAGCTGTTTACAGCTCCCTGGCTCTTCCTCGCAAGCTTGCAGCCCAAAAGGCGTTAATAAAGTAGCCCCAATGCACCGAATGATTTATAGAGCTGTAATTCAGTAAATAGGGCCTAAACCTTTAAAGATTTATTTGTTTTCCAACTAAAAGGCATCCTAGTGGTACGCCACGTATACACCAGGTAGGCTAATTAAGCTATATATATATAAAATAAATTGTCTTGTGGGCAACGGGCCCGTACATGGGCTGAGTTTGGTCATCGTGTTTTCTGAGAGGTTTCGTCTTCCATCCCCCTAGAATTTTGGCTCTGACGGCTTCCAGGGCACATGTGTCCCCTCTGCCTCCGTTTTAGCGCCTCAGCCTGGAACTGGGAATTGCCTTCAGCTTTCTTTTCCAGCGCTGCCTTTGGAGACCCCTTCAGCACAGCAGCCCCCGGAGCACCCCCGTCTGCCAAGCCCCTCCTTCACTTTTGGGCCTTTTTCTGATGGTTTTAAGCTGGGTCCCCTTTCCCTTTTTCCTGTGGGAGGAATCCCAAAGATGAAGGTTTCTGCTAGTGCCTTGATTTTCCCTCCCTTCCTTTTCTCTTCTGGATGTCAGAGAATACAAATCCCTGGCACCCCCATCAGCCTGCAGCGTTTGAGCCTCTGCAGGGCTGGGATCCTGGGATCTGGGCGGTTTCCCCCTCGCTCACAGCCGAAGCTGGGATGCAGTGGGTCAGACTGGCTCCATCGGCTCCGCCGCCGCTCCCTCCTCTCCTATTCACACTGTGCATTTCTCCTGGCTCTTGGAAATTTTGCCTGTGCACGTAAGCAGCTTCCTCTCCTTTCCGTCCAGATGCCGCAGCTCTCTGAGCTGCTTGTTTCATTCCGGCTCCGCAGGCTGCAGCACTCGGAGCAGTGCTCCTACAGAAATCCATGCAAAGCCATCCGCGATCCCGTGCTCCGGGTGGATAACGGGATTGCCGCGCGGGGCAGCCTCAGGCCTCGGCTGCCTCTTCTGCCTCCACACTCCAAGAGGCTCAGGAAGGAGCTGCAGAGGCCCTGGAGCTGATCCCGAGCGCTCCAGCCCTCCCTGGCTTGGGAAGAGCCGGCTTTCCTCGCGGGGATCCCTTGACACCAAGAAAACCAACACTTGGAGAATAAAGTCAGTCCAGAGGACTGGGGGCCAGAGGCGGGTTCTGCGCAGCGCCGTTTACTCCAGGTTATGATTTTCCTCAGGATTTTCCTGTCAGCCGGTGCCATGGTGATTCCCCATCCAGACGCTGTGTTCCTGAGCACTGGATCAACCTCCCGTTGAGACTGGCATCCCATCCACAAGCCCTGGCCAAGCTGCGGCTTGCAGGGAAAACCTGCCAGCTCCAGCAGTGCCAGCGGCTGCGGACACCCGCCTCTAAATGCACTTGACATTTTTTTCCCCCGTTTTTTATTTTTTTAAGAGAAAGCAGCCTGACTCCCATCTGGCAGCTCAAGTGCAGCCAGTGCCATGGAGCACATCTCCAAAGCAGGGGGCACCTGTGAAATAAATCCTTCGATTGCTTCCCCTCCGGCAAGAGGAGTCCTTGGGAGCTGGTTTTGGCCATGGGGCTGCCACTCACCTGATTTATGATCCCTGCTCGGCACATGGATGCTGCACCGGGGGAAGAGCATCCCTTGGAAGCACCAGGGTTTGGGCTGGGTGCGCATCAAAAGGAGCTGAGAAAGGAAAAACCTGTGGCAGAGAAAGAGGAAGACAAAAACAGACAAGCTGAGGGTGCTTGCGAATCGTAGAATCATTGTGGTTGGAAAAGACCTCCAAGATCATCAAGTCCACCGTAAACACATGAGAAGTGAAGGTGCAACACAACGAGATGGATGCCCTGGAACCGGAACGGAAACCTGCAGAGCAACAGGAACTCTGCATCTCTGGATAAGAAAACATAGGACTTAAAATAACATATATTTTAATAATTTAGTTAAAATAGTTTAATTATTATTTAATAATAATTAAATATTACCCACCTGCTGGGTACCAGCATCGGCCCCTGCTCAGGCTTTGCCGCTGCTGCAGCTCATTAGGGAACAGGGAGACCTGGGACTCCCTCCTGGTGGCTGCTCTTCCTCCCCATCCTTGATTTGAAAATTAAATTTCGATTTTAAAGCTGCTTTCAGCCTGTGAGCTCAGTGGCCAAGTGGGGCTTTAGCCACGGAGCAGCTCCCGGCAGCTGCTGCGAGCTCAAGGACCCAGCAAAACCTCGTGTTTTTGCCCAGAGCAATTCCAAGCAATTCGGAAATGGTTTCGGTGGCTGCTTCGGCGCTTGGATCCCGAGCGGGAGGGAGGGAAGTGCAGGACTCGGATGTTGCCCCTGCAGTGATAGTTTGCAGGCGGCTAAGTCCGACAAGGTCCCATTGACCCTCTCCTTCAAATAGAAAGATTCAGTTAAAACTGAGCATTAAAATGGCTAAAACTCCCCTGGCTGGCCCTTATTTTTAGCACTGGAGGTTTGCAGGCGGGAAAGCGCCAGGGCCGGGGTCTGCATCCCGGCATCTCCCACATCCCTTTCCCACCATTGCCGAGTAGTTGTCCCTGTGGATCAGGTCTCCGGCTGAATTCCCTCCCTCCTGGAACCAGTGTCGCTGTGAGGCTCCAATTTATATACCTGGCTTAGCCCAAAAACATTAGCTTAACATTATCACCGGATAAGTCAACAAATACGGAAAAATCTACCGAGGTTACATTTTACCCACTTTTCTTGCACCTTTGGAGATGAAACTCCCGCTCTGCTGTGAAGTTGTAGTGATTTATTGGCGGGCTGAGGGGCCGGGTTCTCAAATACTGCATCCTTGGGATGCTGGCAACCTTGCTTCCTATAAATCTCAACCAGGATTTCTTAGCCCTTTTATGCCAGCTGCTTTCATGTATTCAGAACCTTTTTCCGTGCGGTAGCCTATGAAAATATTGAAACGATGCCCAGAGCAACACCAGGATATGAAGGGGAAAACTTTAAGATGTTTTGTAACTATTTTTTAACAGAACCTGCCAAATCTTAATTTTTCCAGTTTACAAGTAAGAGCCTCTAACCATCTGTTTGCTGTCAACTGATGTTTGTTTGGAAAGGAATTTTATTATTTTTTTCCATCTTGCACTCCTGTTCTTACAACTAGTTTACTGAACTTCATAAATGTCAGCTTTCACGGTTGTTTTGCAAGGCAGTTATGATTTAGGATTTAATCAAAATTGAGCAGTCAGTGTCTTTAATCAATCTGAATGGAGATCAAAAACAAAGAAGCGGAGACTGGGAGAAAAAAAAAAAAAAGAACGTTTTATGTATCCCAGCAGTCTTTGAAAGAGCCTTATTGCCACCATAATGGCTACCAGGAATCATTAGAGTAGAGTTTAAAAAAAATCCTCCAAAATTGCACGTTGCAAAGATAAAAAAGGGCTCACTCATTTTAAGTCTGTAAAGGCAACTTCAGCATTTTATCTCATCATGGATTAAGAGCCATCAGCATCACCCGCTCCCACCTCTGGCAGGCGCAACCGTTCCAGAGCCCTTTGCTGGGAATGCTGCGCGTCAGCACATCCTGGTGCCCGGATCAGGGCACCATCAGCATTCCCGACGCAGGGAAGCGAGGAAGCACTGCTCATCTCCCACCAGCGATCACCAATTTCCCTCCTCGCGGCATATTAAGATATAGGTGCGCGCACAGCTTTCCAATGGCAAGGGACGGCTGGATGCATCCATGTTCCCAGCCCACTCCGCCACCGGGTCCCATCCATAACACCCCTGTGGGATGGAGAATTTTGCGTTATTTGCACCAGGTGGTCACAGAAAAAGCAAGAGATCCCGATGGGAAGGAAGGGATCTGGGATGGCGGCGGCTTGGGCCCGTGTCTTCGACACCTCGCCCAGACACGGCGGGTCCCGAGAACCCCGTTAGCAGGGGCTCCATGGAGAGCAGAACCCCCCCGAGCACCGAGGAGTAAAACAAGAGCTTGAGATAGGTCAGCTCACTCTGGATTGTTATATATTTTTAACTAGCTTTACTAGATTTTACCTAAAAAATTTACTTTGCAACCAAATTCCAGCGAGCTTTGTGAAGACATGAGCTCTTTCTTTCCCAATCCATAACAATCCATCCCTTCCCTTGACATCCCTGGCAGAATTCCCCCGGGAGCCACAGGGCAGAGAGGGGACTCAGCACTATGGGCACCCTTTGACAGGCTATTTCAGGTTTCCATAGTCCAAATCCACTGGATGCATCACCAGAATTTGGGATTCATCACCAGATTCGGGATTTCCTCATCCATGGATCAAATTGTAGCATTTTTTTTTAAACGGGCAAATGGTTTGGGATGGGTGGGAGCACTGGAAAAAATCACATTCCAGCAGTGCCCTGGCTAAGGAGATGCCATCGCCCAACCTCAGCGCGTTGAGTAGCTGCTCGCAGGAACAGGAAACAAATTCCTGCTTGGTTTTAATGTGCTGCTCTGCGTTTAGTGGTGCAGTCTGGCAGAGGAGGAAGAAAAGCTGCTGGAACAGGAGCTGGTTGTCACCAAACAAATGTCTCCTCTCTTTTTTTTTACAAGAACATCTCACTTTTGCTGCAGCATCCACTTCCGATAAATGTTTTGATTTAGCCTCGGTGCTCATGTAGCAACAGGAAAACATCATCCCATGGTCATGTTCTATTCCATTTGAAATTATCTCTTGGATGAGGCACAGGAAAGAGCAGATTCAAGCTGTAAACAAAAGCCCCATTTGCCTCCTTACGCGTGTCCCGTTGTCATCCCCTGCGGAGGATGGAGATGGGGTGGGAGAAGGGAGATGCAGGGAGCGAGGGGGGTCCTGCCTCGTCCCCCCTGCAAGACCCGGGGGACATCCAGGGTCACCGGCATTTAGTGGCCCTGCTGTGGGGATCCGGGATGGGAGAGGGTGGCTCTGGCGATGCTGCTCTTTGCAAATCCCTTGAGAAATGAGCGGGTTGCACATCCCCTCCTCGGTCCCACGGAAGCAGCAGCGCTGTCTCGGTGGAGGCCTTTGCACCCCACTGGGGCAGGAAAACTCCACCCTCTCCCCGGAGCCCAGGGAAGGAGAAATACAAATTAAACCATCCAAATCCTAGACCATGAAGCTCTGAACTGCAGGGTTTCAGCTCCTGAGAGTTAAGTAGGACAATGTCACATTAGTTTCTAAAAGATGCTGCTGGCAGAAATTGCAGATACTGCTAGGCCGTTTGGAGATGAAGGTTTCCTTGTGACCTGTCTGAACTTATTTGAACGGATCGAGCAAGAAATAGGGCAAATGCTGCATGTTAAAGCACTGCAGAGCCATCGTGTCTTGTCTCCTGGTGCCTCTGGACAGGTTCTGCTTGGGATACCTGTGCAAGACCCTCCTTAGGTCTATCCTGAACTGCAGATCTGCATGTCCTGGGGTTTGCAAAGGCTTTTCCAAGTGGAAAGTGGGAATCTGTGTCATACAGATGCGCCCACGGGTCAACAGGGCACGTGCAATTGCATTAAAGACCATGGGCAGGTTCTTGCCTCCGGCTCTCGGGCCGTGGTGGCAACGGTGATCTCTAACCAATGCAACTGCTCTGTGGTTTCCTCTAATCCTGTAATTCTCATTCCAGTTAAAACTAAGCTGATTTTTATTTCCTCTTGCAGGCCTTTTTGGAAGCACAAGCTGCGGGTGGCAGGGGGCACATAGCACAAGGGGACATAGCACAGGCATCACACCTGGGCCTGGGAGCATTGGGGAAATGCAAACTGATTGCAATCAGGTTGCAAATGGGTTGCAAATGGGTTGCAATCAGGTTACAAATGGGTTGCAAGGGGTTGCAATCAGGAGTGAGCAGGGGAAGCCTTTCGGTGTCAGAGCTGCAGCACAGATCACACAGGTGGGCATCTCGCTTTGTGTTCCTGCTGATGGATGGTCTCCATCTGGCTTGCAAGCTGGCAAATCCTGACCCTAGTGCCCATCAGTAACCAGTGATTGCCTGACATTCCCTGCTCTTATCGCTGCTATTCCCTGTTTTCCATTAGAGAAAGCTTCTCCTGCTGAAGCCGAGTGCTGTCTATAATTAGAGCGTTGGAATCTGCTCCAGCTAGGTTAGGGTGCTGGCAAATGTTACCCGCTCCAGGAAATAAGGGGGTTTATTCCTGCCTGAAGCCCCGGCTCCGTGTCGCCTGGCCCTGCAACAAACAGCCCACTTGATGCTGCTTCTACTCTATAAAATTCCTTCTGAATCTAGGGAAATGGGTTTTTAAAATCAGTTTTAAAGGCCTCGGGGGGCTCCGCATATTCTCCCAGGCCTTCCTCTTTATTTGTCCCCTTATTGTAATCCGCTCTGCTTGTGATGTATTGGCGTAGCCGCACATCTGGCTCTCATCACACCTTCTGTTGACTCTGTGCTCAACAAAAGCGCGGAGATGAGTCCCAGATGTGCCGGTGTGTCCGTGCTCCGTCAGCCGCAGACGTTTATGGGGGGAATAAACAGAGGTGGGTTTTAAAGCCAGGGGACTAAGTGTTACTTTTAGGGTAGGGGCACGCAGGGGCTTGCATGTGTGTGTCTCACACGGCTTCCTTGGAAAGGCCTGATTTTCCTGGTAGGAAAAAAAAAAAAAAAAAAAAAAGGAGCCTTTCAGGGCTCCAGTGGGTTTTCTTGCTGGTTGATTTTAGCTTAAAATATGCACATATGTAAGGTAGGCCACAAATACCAAGCGAGCTGTGAAGTGGTGCCCTCCTCATTAACAGCACCCTTGTGATTGCTGTTTGGGTCGTTTTGGTTTAATTCCTGTTTTAATTCCGGCCATCGTGTGCTGGCTCACTATTTCACCACCTGAGGCAATAATCCATAGGTGCTGACTTGGGCTGGATCAGGGTGTGTTCCGAGGGCTTCTGCCATCCTGGTGCTCTCCACCTTTGCCTTTTTGCCAGTCTCTGGCCGGCACCTCCTGCGCCACAATAAAACACGTTGCAGAGACCAAATCCATGCTGCTGTCCGGAAACATTGCAGGGTGAGTTTTTCCCAGGAACTTCCTCCTGGATGAGCCCTCAGGACACCGGAGTGGGTTTGGTTTCATCCCGTGTGCCAAAGGAACAGCAGGCAGGTTCTGCTGTTTTTAGCAGGTCCAAATGCCTGATTCTCGAGCTCTTTGATGCTCCGAGCATGGATGCAGCTTTTGTCCTTCTTCTCACCATGGATATCATGTGTTTATCTAAAAAAGAATCCATTTTTCATTACTGGGGGTTGGGGGCTGCTTGGCTGGCCCGGCAGAGGAAGGGGAAGCTCCTGTCGCGGTGTCTCTCCGGAGGGTCCCTTTAAACTGCCCTTTGCCGGCCCGTGGGTCGGACACAGCCGCTCTCCTGCCCGGAGCGTTTCTGTCCACAGCGAGCACGTCCAGAGGAGCCGCAGATTCCTCCAAGGCAGAAGAATCTGTTTTCATCTGGCTTTCTCCTTTGATGCGCCTTTATGTTAAGGGTCTAAGTGTTCTTTAAAAAATTCTCTCCCTGTTGGAGAAGTTAAGTGTGTTTTTATTTTTATTTATTTATTTATTTCCTGCTTTCCTATTTCTTCTGGATTTCCTTCCACAAAGCTCCCCGGTGGCTCTTTCTGAGTTCCTGAGCCTAGATGCTTTACCCAACCCGAGGAAAAGGCTGAGAACATCTGTAGTTTCCAAGGGTGGTTCTCAAAAATGCATCATGTCAAATTATTTGCCTCAATGGCTGGGGATTCCCAGGAGAATCACCGACTCTTAACGACAACAGAAAATTAAGAAAAATCCATGTCTGTGGCTTGTTGGAGTGCTGGGATCCACAGATTCATGTCAGTTTTGAGGACAACTCTGTGCTCTGCTTCAAATGATCTGAAGTCCCTCTTTTCTGAACTTCAGAGTCAACCACCCTGCCAATTTACTGCTTATAAGATGGTAAAATGCAAAATGTAACAGTAATGTGTGCTTAGGGCTGTGTCCGGATCACTTTACCCTTGCTGCTCTTGCTCGTGTTCACCATGCAAACTCCAGCTGTGTGTTTGACAGTTCCTCCTTGTCTCTTTTCCTACGTGCACCCTTACTTTGTCCAAGGGTACGAGATGGTTCACACTGAGCATGAGGCAGAGGCGGGTAGGGACCTGCTGTCTTGCTGTATAACCCGTTCCCTGGTGTCTTTACAGAAGCGCAGCCCCCTTGGTTATGGGCTTCACTCTGTCACACTGTGACCCAGGACGATGGGACTTCGTTTGAAAGCGCCTGGGTGCAGGACTTGCTCGTGCTCTGTACCCACCTGGTAGAGCCATGATGCCCTCTGCAACATCCAGACCCAATTTCCCAGGATCCTGATGACCCTGGCCCACCCCTGCGCCCTCCAAAACGGTGCATTTTGGGTGCCCCTGGTTGAAATCCCCGTTGCACCGAGTGATGCTGCAGGAGGAAAGCAGGGTGGGTTTGTTTGCACCAAGGACCTCCGGCTCCGCACTCGGAGTCCCTGCCGTGCCATCCTGCTCTGCCCTGGGGCCCGCGCCGCTCCACAGGAAGCCCCAGGGACCAGCGCTCCCCATCGATTGCTGCTGCTGGAAAACAGGGCACCGAGAGATGCATAAATGTGTAATGCAGCTCTCATGTATTATTTACCAGCTAATGCTTTTGTTTGTCTGGAACTGGCCTGGTTTTTGGTTAGCTGACAGGTCTCTCTCTTCACCGCTGCTCAGGCGCAGGGTTGTGCGGCGCTGGTGGCTGGATGTCCTGCCCCAATGGTCACCGGGGCTGCAGAAGCAGCATCCATGGTGTCCCAGTGTCCAAGGAGCATCCTTTGGGATGCACAGCCTGCATGTCCTAGTATTGCAGCGTTGCACAAGGCACAAAGTGTTGGCAGGTGCACAGGGGTTGCAGACAGGAGGGAACTCGCTGCTGCATCAACTCTGGCCCCTTGTCCCTCTTTGCTGCTTCATCTTTCAGACTGGGAGCGTTTTGAACAGAGATGTTTGGAAACGTGTGGCTTTCTGTGCTTTAAAGAACAGGTCCCCTCACCTCTTTCTTGCATGTGGGCTTGATTTTTAATTAGCTTTTTAAGATGTATTTTTAAACCTCTTTTTTCCCCCCTTTATGGAGTTTGCTCACATTTTTATCTTAGCTTAGGATGCACAAAGCTTGACTATTTTGTTCTCAGAGACAGCTGGATGATCAAGGTTTTTACAGTCTACTAAATTATTAAAGGAAACTCAGTTACTCACTAAATATTATTGCTTCCATACTGTCAGGGAGAAGATCACAGTAATATTTTGTTAATTCAAACATCTTTCTCTTTCTCTGAGGCTGCTGATGACAGGTAAAGAGCTTGCATAATATACAAAGGTGCTCGTTACGGAAGGAGGACATAATTAATTTTAGCAGTAGCAATAAGTCATTGCCACATGCAAAGAAGCGTCAGGGAAGCGAGCTGGGCTGGGAGAGTCTCTGCGGCTCCGTTGACGTTTTTGATGAATCATTGGGATAATGGGGTCTGCGTGGCTAAGGCGGCTGCCTGCGCGAGCTCCTCGCGGCAGGGCCGCGCGCTTCCCGCTGCATCCCGCCTGGCTTCCCTGCTGGAGAGGCATTGGAGAGCCCTGAGGGCTGGCAGTGCCACCCGTCTGGAGCGGGGGACATCCAGCCCCTCGCCCGAACAGGGGCGAGGAGCGAGGATGAGGAGAGCGGCCTTCGCAGGCGCTCAGCTGGTGTCAGCTCCGTGATTTTCCCTCCAAGCTGTGGGGTTATGGGAGCACCGGTGATGGTGTCGTGGGACAGATATCCCCTGTGATAGCGGGAACCGCCGCGCGCAGCGGTGCTGGGCAGGAACAAAACAGCCGGCACGCTGAGCACGAACAGCCAGAGAGAGGATTCAGCGGGATGAGCAAAACCCCCAAGGAGGCTTCGCTGGTGCCCTGCGTGGGCATCCCCGGGGCGCCCGGCACCTGGACACGGTGCATCCCTCACAGCATCATCCCACGTTTGCACCCTGCAGGTGCCGCTGGACTCATCCCGCAGCTCCGGCGGGGCCGCCGCAAGTTGTGTTTTCACACCAATGTTTGGGGTTTTTTCTTTTTCTTTTTCTTTTTTTTTAAGTCATTACAAGCTAAACAGTTGAAATAGTCTTCAAGGTGAAATCTGCTTTTCATTACTCTGTAAGGGCACCGCGGCTTCATTTTCATAAGTTACATTACCATATGCAGCATTATAGTGCTTTGCTCCGCTACATATTGTCAACATTAAATAACCTCTTTTTGTGGTTACATCATAAAAATTCTTCAGATCTTGGAAGCAGGCTGTGAATATTTGCATATGTATATCTTTAATTTTCACAGAACAGGCTGGCTACCAGATGGGTGAACCAAATAAGCCTCCAACATTTATCTGAAAGTTCGACGTTTTCCTGTGTTGTTAACCGCAAAGGAAACTAGGTGGTTTTCCACCACGCTGAGCCGCTGCCAGTTCCTAACCTTAGAATATTTTCACAGGGAAGGGGGAGGCAGAGGGGGCTTTTTCCCTCAAACCAGATGGCCGTATGGAATCAATAAAAGGCAGTTTCCAAAGTTTGTTTACTTAACATTGAATATAATATGCCTTTGTGGTCCCTTTGCACAGCAGAAGAATGCGAGCCGGCAAGTGGGCTAATGAGCGCGCGGGCGGGACGCGGCGCTGCCCCGCTCCTCGGTTTTCGCTTTGCCTCGGCATCGCCGCTCCCAGCGCCGGCGAGAGCACCCCGGGGTGCCCTGCAAGCCCCCAGACCTGCAGTTCTGGCCCCCGAAACCTTCAGTCCATAGCAGGGAGCTTGCAGATCTGCTCGAAGGGGCACCCCAGGCTCGCAAGGGGAGGGTCCTCACCAGCGCACGGGGCAGGACCCTCTTTTTCCATCTGCAATTCCAGCCTTTGGGGTGCGATGCTTCGCGCCCCGCTCTCGGCCGTGTCCCCAAAACCTTAGCAAAAAGGAGGCTCCGCGCTCCGCTGCGGATCAGAGCAACCGCAGGCTTGTAAGGTATTAATCTTGTGCCGTAATTATGTTTAAGCATCCCAGATTATCTGAGCAGTACAGCAAAAACAATGTAGCCTTGTCTTTAAAACATAGACTCTCATTACGGAGATCTGTCGTCTGTTAATTCATTAGAGCCCTGACAAAAAGAACTGAGATCAAAACTATTTTAAATGATTCCTGATGACACACAATGGTAAATTTCAGCTATTATTCCGGAAATGTAGCCATAATTCTTTCTGCTGGATTCTACAAGGGCCCTTCCTCTGATATTAATTGACTTCTAAGTAGTTGCATGTGTTGTTTTTGTGTTACTGCTCAGATCTCCTAGTTGAAATGCACAGCTATTTGAGCAAGAAGCCTTGTACTTGTTAAATTGATATATCAGACTTTTAACAATAGTATATATTTTACAGAACCGTGCTGTGTGACTGGGGCTGCAAGAGCCGTAAGAGCTGCAGCCGGAGAGGGGACGAACAGCACGAACCCGCTGAAACGCAGAACGTCAGTTGTGCTCAGCTTAGTGGTGTGAAATGTTTTGTGCCTTTTTTTTTTTTTCTTCTTGAGACAAAGAATGAAAAGCTTAAAAAATATAAAAAATTAATTGTTCTCAGAAGATTCAAGGCAGAATTTGAAAGCTGATTCAGGTTTTATTTTGCTTTTTTCATTTTTATGGCATTTCGTGGCATCTCGGCAGATGCAGTTGCTTGCACTGCAGATGAAGCTGCAGGCAGCACCAAATGCTTTCTTGTATCAGAAACAACAGGAAGGGAGCTGATTCGAAGCAGATATTGCTAATGATTTTATTTGCAAAAACAATACTACTGTTGTTCAAAGCGATATGTAGACACTGTGGAGCAATTGTCTCCCACACTTTGCTCTATGTCCCAGCATATCTTCCTGCAGAAAGTTTTGTTCAAATGTGATATCCTGAGAAATGTCAGCGCGCTGCTGTTCTGGGGATGCTGGCCAGACTTGAGCCGGTTTGTGAGCTCTTGCTCTGGAGTTAACGTTTTTCAGGATTTCTCCTGCCCAAGAGCGACCTCCTGGAATCTTCATTTGGAAGTCGAGGGGGTTCGTTAGCAGGTTTGCTGCTGTGGTTGCTCCTGGGCTGCTAAACGTCCCTGGATTGTCCCAAGGGGTGTGAAACCTCATAGTGATGGAAAGAAGAAGCCGAATGCGGTTTCGTCCCCTGTGGCTCTGTCCGATGCGGGAGCCTCGGGAGCGGAGCGGTGTGTGCCCTGCAGCCGATGCTTTTCCCATGACGGAGGTTCCAGAAACGACTTCCTCTCGGAGCCGAGCTCTCCCTGCTGCTCTCCCTCCGCCGGGATCCGTTCGGGGCGGTTCTTGGCATCGCTGCTGGGATGCTGGATGCCGGCCATGCTGCGTGACACGGCTGCTGGGAGAGAGGGAGGAGAAGAGTGTCCTGGTGTGGAATTCCGCAATCCAAAGTTTTCCGTGGATTCCGTGCAGTGGTGGGAGAATGCCGGGAATGCTGGTGTGGTCCCAAAGCATCCCGCCTCCTGAGGAGTGATGCGTTCCGACCACTCTGGACATCAGGAAGATGCCAGGTTTGGCAGGAGGCTGCAACCCATCCCTTCCTCCCGCGTGACCGGCCACCTCCACAGCTTCCCAGCCTTTCCCAGGACACCCGACGCAGCCTCTGGGCTTTTCATGGAGAGGCCTCAAAGCACTAGGAAAAGTGGCTTTGTGAGTTGCCAAAAAAATTTATTTTATTCCACTAAAAGTCTGCTCTGTACTTTTTCCAAGCAAAGTATATGAAAATCTTGCTTAAATGATGCGTGAGTTTCTTATGAATTGGGCTGAGAGCCGGTAAATTGCTGCGTTTAATTAAATACCTCGATTTACTGAACTTGAGGAGAAGCCAAGTATAGCGAACAGACCATTTTTATGAATTATGAGAAGATGAGAAAATCGACAATGAGCCGTAAAGGACTGTAGGAGCGCAAAAAAAAAAAAAAAAAAGGGTATTTGAATGCTTTTTTTGTAACAGTGCAGCAAGGTGTCCCAAGGCATTTCTGGGCACTTCCCAGAATCCCAGATCGGGCTCCAGACAAATCCGTCATGTTAATCAGCGTCACGTTTGCTTTCCATAGCGCTGTCGATCTGCTGCATCCTCCCCGTTGCTGCGGAGCCGGGGGCTGAGACAGCTGGATAAGGGCTCGGATACCTTCTCGGGGCGCCTGGAAAGCAGCAGATGAGGCGAGGTGGAGCAAAAGGGCTCGAGGTGGAGGCTGAGCAAGGGAGCGGGGAGCTCGCACCAAACACTGCGGGATGGGAGCGGAGGCTGCTGCGTGGGATGCAGGATGCTGCCGGAGGAGATGCTGGGCCTGCGCACGGCCCCCGCCGGCACCTCCTTAGGTGCCTTTTCCACCTTCTTTCCACCATCCTGAAAGAGGCCGAACTCAAGGGGGAAATTCTCCTCTCGGTGCTTATATGAATGAAATGAGAGTGCCTGGGGAAGAGGGCAGAGACGGAGTTGTCCCCGCTTGCTTTGTGCTCGCTGTCACGAGCCTCCCGCTGCTGGAGACGCGGATCTGCATGCCCGGGGCATCCCGCGACGCTGCCCCGCTTACAGCTCCGTCCCCGCAGACAGAGGATGCTCGTGGAGCGCCGGAGCCGTGAAAGGCGCCGGGAACACGATGCCAGAGGCTGCACTTCTGCACTGCAGCCAGCGCTGACCTTGCCCTTCTGCGCATTAGAGCAGGACCCCGGCCCAGCGGGACTGCACTTTCCAGCGCCGTTCCCTATAGAAATCCCAAGGGACGAGAGCCGGGGGCAGGGACACTCGCATCCACTTCATTTATCTTCAGCGGCTGCTACCTCGCTGTGCTGGAGCATAACTCTTGCGGGCATAATTCAGTGTCTTTGCACTTTGCGGTACTTTAAATAGCACAGCCAAGCGGGGAAATAATTATTCTTTTTGGTTGGCTGGGATTGATTCTAAATCTGCCCAAGCAGCCGCTGCTCGGGGACTCGCAGTGCTGGAGTCAGCGATCCTCTGACTTTGCAGCTTCGCAAGGGGACGAGCGCTCGGGTTCTTTTCTTTTTTAACAGTATATAATGACAAAGATATAAACCTGTGGCAGCCCTGGAGCACAAAGAAAGGCAGCGAGGCTGCTTGTTCTGCTGGCTGTGACCCACGAGAGGTTGTCACAACTTTCCTTGCGTTGGTAAAACTGTCCCAGGGAGCTGCGATGGCTCTGGGGAAAGGTAAGGCCCTGCTTTGGCTGGCCCTGCTGCTTCACTATATATATTTCATGCATATATATACGCGTGTATGTGTGTGTGCGTGTATATATATATGTATATATATATGTATGCTCCAAACTGCACTGCTGCGATTTGCACTCAGAGATGAGTTTCTGTGCAAATAAGAGGAGATGAGCATTGGCCCCCAGACTGCAGCCTGGGCTCCCAATCCCGCCGAGCTGCGTGAGGGGGTCCCGAGGGCCGGGATGGCTCTGCGAGCAGAGCTGCCGATGCAGTGGAAATACCCAGGAGAAGGGCCGGAACAGCAAGCGTAGGGATGCGACAGGAACAGGAGTGAAAATAACGCCCAGTGTTGCCTGGCTGAGTGTAAACAAACAGCAAACATCTCCCCAAATACACAGGGCGAGCGGGAGAGCGACCGCATCCACAAATAATTATATAATTATAGATTACGGCCCCCCGGGAGGGGGGGCTGCTGTAACTAAGTGCTTATCAGGGAATTGGCTGCAGCAGGAAGAGTCATTGGATCCGTGTGTCCTTGGAGAGCTCCGGGATCCGGGACCTGCGGGTGCCAGTGAAAATAGCTGCAAAAATGTCGAGCAGCGCATTTACAGGCTGCTGTATCCTTTTTTTTTTTTTTT
>VZSV01000075.1:35273-62130 GCA_013398735.1 Nothocercus julius | reverse complement strand
ATATATGTATATATATATATATGTATGCTCCAAACTGCACTGCTGCGATTTGCACTCAGAGATGAGTTTCTGTGCAAAGAAGCAGGAGATGAGCAATGTCGAGCAGCGCATTTACAGGCTGCTGTATCCTTTTTTTTTTTTTTTTCTTTTGAGATGCTCTGATTATGAGCCAGGCTTTTAAAGACGGGAAGTGCCCAGCAGATGAGAGCATCAATCATTTCTTTTATAAGCTCTTGAAGATTCTCGCGAATCATTTTATTACTTCGATAGCAGCCTTCCTGGGAAGGCCATAAATCTGGCAGCGAGTCGGGGCGAAGACGGGCGCGTTACGTGTCCGGGCTCATTGCAAAGGGCTCCGAGCATGCGGGACACAATGGGAGCAGGGCTGCCTATCCGCAGCCGCACGCTATGTGTATATATATGTGTATATATATATTTCATTGAATTGCACTGACTTCTGCAGTACCATAACGAGGTACATTTACCCAAAGTCCACTAAATGCAAGGGGCCTGGGCAAAAGGTCTCTCGTGTCCTGCGCCAGTTTATTGGAGTGATATCCTGGCTGCAGTGGGAACATCCTTGGGAAACAGATATATTAAAAACACCCTATAATTCCGCAGCGCTCGACAGAGCCGCTGTTTCCCGTGGCAAGTATCTAGGCAGCCTGGCCGTCTTGCTTTGCAAGGGTCTCTTGCTTCTCGAGATAACCTCGGCACTGCCCAAAGCCACAGGAATGCGTGAAATTAGTTCTGAGATAAAATGCAAATAGCTGGAGCCACTAGGATCTATGAACCTCAAGAACGTCTGGGCATTTGTCTTTGATACCTTCGCTGTGATGGTGGCAAACGCTTCTTTTCCCCATTAATCCCAGTCTAAAGTGAGGTCGCCCACGTAGGGTTGGGCCCTCGGAGCGCTGCAGAGCCAAGTCACCGGCTGCGTCGTCTCTTGGGCCATCTTTTTCCCTCTAAATCGGCAGTGTTTGAATTCTCTGGATGTCTCGATGTACGTCTCATCCAAACTGTTAGTAAACAGCGGCTCCCTGGCAGACGCTGGGGACATGAAGCTAATCAACAGATTAAGAGACACATAAACCGGGGGATTTACTTAAGAACAACAAGCTTGGCTGACTGGAGATTTTTTTTGAATATGTTGCCCCCCACTTTTCCTGGCTGTTTTGCCTATACTATGGCTATTCCTCATTTGTGCCGATTTCATACAAACTGCTTGCTATGGAAGCGAAATTTTTGAAACAAAGTGGGTCAAAACAAAGTGGTAAATGTTATCCTAGAGATGTGAGCTGGCGGCCATCCCTAATAAGATATCCCTAATATCCCTCATACCCCTAATGGCGTGTGCGTATGGATATGCATATAAAACATGTATGAAAAGCCATGTAAATAATGCACCAGCCGCATGGATATGCGTGCACACAGGTAGCAGGGGAAGGGTATCATTTTATGGTCCGTGGAGGTGATCCTGGCATAAGGAGCGGTGACATTGGTCCCCTGCAGCCGCGTGGTGAGACGGAGCCTGTTTCCTGCTGAGCAGCAAGTGCCTATTTTTCCAGGAAAGTAAAATATTCTACATAACAGGAAACACTCTATCAGATGTTGGCCTTTCCTAACGTTGAATCTGATAGGGTTATTAATGCATCTTTCCTGTTATTCAAATACTCTTTTCCACCATGCAAAAAAAAAAGTATTTTTGTTGAGCAGTTATTAAAGTGCCAGTTTTAGCCATTTTCATCCCTCACTAAAGGGCTCTCCAAGAGTGATTTGATAGATGAACGCCCTGATAGCTGTTTGCCGTATGTCTGAGTGGAAGATCCATGCGCAAGCGAGCGGAGCATCAGAACGTGCAAGCGCGAGGCGGTTGGATAGTGGAGCCGTCTCTCGTCACGCAGCTCCCTGTTTGTTTCCCTGCTGGTTTTTATTCTGTTTTTCTCTCTTTCCCTGGGAAGTGCTGTGCTCACTGGTGTCTGTGCAAGGGGCACTGCAGTGTCTGGGAGCGCTCAATGCTGTGACCCGTCCTCCCGGCCCCAAAGAAAACAGCAGCAAGGAAAGGCAGGACCTGGCTGGCTCGGGAAGAGGGAGGGTGGCGGAGGCTTTAGCTGCCCCCAGGTCTCCTTATCATATGGATATGCACTTGGTGACTTGCAGGGTGCATTCGGGTGCTGAGTGAAAGGCTCCTCTGCTTGCAAAATTCCGTAGTTGGAATAGGAGCCGGCATTCCCTGGCCAAGTAGCCCCCCCTGCTCTGTGCCTTCTCCCGACCTTGGGCAAAAATCTAGGGATTTTGGGGAGGTTTGAGCCTCCCTAGGGCCTCGGATCCATGCAGGCTGGCAGGGCGGTCGCTGCCGTCCTGACACTCACTGCAAAGTTTTGCCCTGGCTCCAGTTTGTCTCAGCGTGGGCAGAACAAATGCGCCCAGCGAGAGCCGGATCCCGTGTCCTGGAGAGCGCGCGAAGGGAGGCGCAGCCAGGGAGCAGCTCCTCGCGCGCCGGCGCTCCCAGCCCGCGACCAGCCCCGCTGCCCGGCGGGAACAGACTCAGCGCTCATTCACGGCTGCAATCATCTCCCTGTTACAGCATTAGGAAGGAATGAGCACCAAAAGCCATTATAATTAAGATCTCTCCAGAGCTGACAGTGGAAATAGATGGCATGTGGAACTGGAGCGCGGCGGCTCAGCTGTTTCTCTTCTAGCTGTCACTGGAAAATTACAGAGGCTGACAATCATATTTTTAACGCAGCGGGGCTAAGTAATGTATATCCACCTCGTGCTGGGGAGCGAGGGGGAAACGGGGGTTAGCGCAGGAAAAGCGCCTCCCTTGGCACGGTGGGGGCTTGTCCTGCACGTCCCTTCTCCTGCTCTGGCTCTGCCCCGGCGCCTTTCACATGGATGAAAGCGCCCAGCTTTGCCGCACGGGCCGCTCTGGTGTCACGACGTGACGCTGCGCCTTGTGCTGTTCCTGTGCGTCGTCTGGGCGCGAGCGCCCCATCTGCTCCGTCTGGGAACTTCTGCTGCCGTTCCTTACCCTAAATGAGGGCCGCCCGGGACTGCCCATGGCCTGTCCCTGCTGAGGAGCCCAGGGCATCCAGACGGAGCGACGGGGGCTCGTGGAGACAACGTGTACGTTAGGACCTGCGGTTCTTCATACCGAGACCGGCTTGCCCAACAGCGACGTGCAGCCTGCACCGGTCACCGATGGGTTCCCAACAGTTTCCCAACACGGAGCCTCCTCCCCGGCCCTGACCTCGCAGCCCGGAGGCCCTTCTGCAATGCAGGTAACGAGGGCAAGTTAGTGGGAAAGCAGTTTCAGGTCTGTCTCTGTCCCTGCCTTCCGGGGCTGTTTCGCAAGCCTGGGGCTGGGCGATGCGATGGGGCGACGGAGGAGCCTCTTCGCAGGCAGAGCGCCCGGGACGTCCCTTGCACTGCTCGTTGCGCACTGCAGACCCGAAACCACCGTGTCCTATCTACGTTTTCCACCGGCAGCTGGCATTAAAGCTATTTCTTTTAAAAGACGGATGTTGTCTCATTGCAGCACACCGGATTGGGTTTCCTCTCGCCGCATACCTCCGCGATCGCGTATGTTATTTAAAGAAACAGGGCTTGCTAAATTATACTTTCTTACCCCACAACATAATATACTATAAACACTGTTGGGCTGGTCCTTTTTCTTTTTCTTTTTATGGTCTGGGCTTTTAAAAAAAGGTCTTATTTAAAATGTAGCATATAGGTGAGGAATGGCTCCATCCCTGGTTTATTTCGACGCGCTGGTATTTTCCAGTGCCGCAGAAGCACTGGTTTGTGCGGAAGATGCTTACGGGGTTTTTCCTGGCACGCCAGGGATATGCCAGCGACTGGCTGGTGTAATGCGACTAAGAGCACTCGGTCTCGCCTGCGGGCAGGCAGCAACCCGATAGCAGGGCAGGATACACACGCATTAGCCGCCGTATTATTGTGCGGATCTCTCTATAATCACTTTTTATCAGAGGCGTGCGCTTCTGTTGCCCAGAAAATAACCATCTGCCATGAACAGGCAAGTAATGGCTTTGCTAGGGAGGAAAAGGCTGGAATGAGGCTGCTCCTAATGCTTTTATGCACCGAGATGCCTAATGGGTGGAAGCGCAGGCGTCTCGCGGGGCCGCGGCTCACCCGCCTGCTCTCTGTCCGCTTGCAGCTCGCTGCAGCCTGGGGCGCGTCCGCGGCCGCGCAGGGAGCCCGCGTCACCCGGACCGCTGCCCCGCGCGCCCGGCGCCGTGAACAACCAGCTGACCTCATTTTTCACCTGCATGGATGAATCCGAGCACGGGCTTGAGATCCGGATCAGCCAAATGGCTTGGGACCACAGGGAATATTTTAGAGAATCCCCCCTTCACCACAATGGGGAAAAGATTCAAAGCCCAGCTACCCTGTTCTTGAGAGCTGGCATCGTGCAAAAGTTTCTCTCTAAGCTAGAAATGAATTACTGATGCAATTACTCATTCTCATTTAAATCTCTACATAATAGGATTTAAATAACAGTATTCAGACTGTCAACAGTTTACACAATAATTTGGATTCTGAACTTTGTACCTCTATTTTCTCATGCAGAAGTAATTGAAACTCATCCATTCTAAGTGACAATTGTAGATGAGTATCGCTGCTTTTCTGCTGCACATGTGCATTATCTGAATATATTAAATCACTTACTCAATTTTAATTTAATTTGAATGATTAAGCAGTTACTCGACTGTAATTGTTTGTGTTGAGACATCTCCTGTGTGAAAACAGAGCAGAGGCACAATGAGGAAAACACGGGTTTCGCGGACCTGCCTGATCCTCTCCTGCGTGGCCGAGGGCACTGGGACCCTCTCCGGCGCTCTGCCTGCCGGGATGACGCTGGGAGAGCTGGATAGACCCCGGCAGCGCTGCGGATACTCGCATCCGGAACGGCTGGGGTGGTGCTCTTGTGCAACCTCCTTCGGCTCTTGCATCTCACGTTCGTGTGCAGCTGATGCTTCCTTATTGCAGCTGGAGCATCAGATACCATGTCCCCGTCTGCCTCGGGGTTTGTGGCTTTTCTCCCAGGGTTTCTGCTCTGCTCACCCTGCTCTTTGTTCGGCTATTAGGAATGTGGAACCAGCTGGAGCCCATCCCAGGTTGTCTTTTGATACCAGAGTAATGAGTTAGTGGAAATCCAGACAACCCCACGGGCCCTCCCACGTGTTCCCTTCATGGACACGGATCCGCACAGGTCCGTGGAGCCGGTGAAGCCACCTCTGTGCCCTCCAGCTTGCAGTTTGTCTGGCCCTGGTTGCTGCGACCTTGGTGGTGTCAGTGGCTCAGGATGCTTTGCATAGGGATAGGAGCCAGGATACGATTCCCAGATCAAAATTGAAACCTTCGCTTTAAAAACCTCTCCATTTAAACACTTAAGTGCTTCTGCCTTTGAGCTGGCTTCACACACAGGTGACTGTGCGGTCCCTGCAGCCCTGGCTCGTGGTGCACATCGCTCCAGGACGCGCAGCGCGTCCCCGGAGCGGGGCATGCAATCTGCCGGCTGCAAACACATCCGTAGCAAAATCATGGACTTTGCCAAAGGATTTAATTCCTGGATATTTTATTGTTTATTGCTACAGAAGAAAGTCCGGAGAGGAGCACCTGGGAGACTGGTACCTCCTGTGATGAGAGACAGGCTGGCAGGGCAGGTGCGGAGAAGGTGCTGGAGATGCGCAGGGGGGTTCCCGTCCTGGCCCAGCTGGGATTCGGGACAGCCCTGGCAAGGGAATGGAGTTGAAGCTGGTTTGGGGGCATTTAGGGTCATTCTTCTCCATAAAGTTCAATGCTGGTGTGTGTGACACATGCTATTCCCCATCCTGCTCCCTCTGTGTTCCTCCATGTTTCCATATTTTATCCCACTGTCCTATTCCAGAGACATATCCCAGATGTTGGACATTTCTTGAAGCGCAAAATCCCTGACTGGGAGCTCAGGAAGAAGGAGAGGGTCCCGTGAAAACCCCTTCCAGGCCGTCGGGAAGAGCCTTCCCCGAGCCACAGCGCAGCCCCCGGCTGCATCAAAACCGCTCGCGTGCTTTTCCAGAGGTCTGCGGGGAAGGGAAAGCGGCCTCGGGGTTTGAGGCTCCCTAGGGCCCCCGAGCCGCTGCCGGAGCGGCCCACGCGGGAGCTGGCGGTTCGGCTGCACGCGGCCGACTGCGCCGGGAGCACGGCCGGTGCTGCTCGCCGGGCCACGGCACCGCATCCGAGCGGGATTTATGGCTGCGCCTCCCACCCGGGACGCGTCCGAGGTCCCGAGTTGCCGGTAGCAGCGTGCGGATCCCTGCGGATAACTCCTTAAGCTGCCTTCTGAGCCCTGCGTATGGGGTTTTGGTTGCGGGGACCTGGGACGCAGGGAAGCTGAAAGGAGGGAAAACTGCAAAGAAATCCCCCCAGAGAGGAAGATGAAGAGGTCCAAGTCCTGGAGACAGTACCTGGGGCTATGAGGGACAGCAGGATACGTTTCTTCTTGCAGCTTTTCCATGAGGATTCAGCACCTCCAATGGCTCATGCGGGATTCCTCCCTCACCCCAAGCAGCCTCAGGAAAACCCCACGCACCAGGTGTACCAGAAACCCAGTATTTCCCTTAATTCCTCCCAGAATTACTTGGACACGTTGAAAAAATTAAATTACCTGGGATATGAGGTCGCAGCAGCAAACTCTGGCAACACGAGCTCCTCACCCAGGGTCCTGGCAGGTTTCTCCACAAGCCTTCGGCACCTTATGGAATTACGGAATAGCCGGGAAGGGCTGGAGCTTGTTCTCTCCGGGAGGAGGCAGCGTGGGCTTCGCTCGGGGGCAGCAAATGCTCCTTGCCTTCTCCTGACCCTCCCAAGCACTTGCTCATTTTTTTTTAAGGGAAAAATCCCATTTGTCCTAATAGGCTGTTAATGATGGATGCCACCGGGCTGGCCGAGGCCTCAGGAGGACGCGGGGGCTATTTTTGCAGTTAACATCAGTGTCCGGCCTCTGTGCCCGGCTCTGGGTGGTCGAGGGGCAGCGGGTCGGGAGCGTCATGGTGTTTTCCCAGCTCAGCCCACCTGCGTTTTGTTTCTTTCTTGCTCTTGCTGCTCAGCTCCATTAATCTTCCTGGCATCAATTTTGTGATGCTCTCCCGTGTAATCTGTTCTGCACCACCGTGCCTGCGTTTTATTTCTCCTTCCTTGGCTCTCGTTGGCTTCCCAGCGAGCTGGACGCACGGGCGCTCCCGGGTGCGGAGCCGCGCGCGGACCTCGAGCACTCGCTCCGCTCAACGGAGCTCCGATGGCGCGCGCTCCGGTGACACGGCTCGCCCGGGGCCCTGCTGCTCTCCGTGCACCGCTCCAGCATAGGGATGGCTGCTCCAGTGCAGCTGATCCAGATGCTCTCGGAGCCCAGGAAATCGGGAGAAGAGTCCTGGGCCACGGCTCCTTTTAACGACACCTCGTGCAGAAGCTCTCGCCAGCCTGGGCAGAGCCGGTCTCCGCTTTGGCCCATTTGGGCACTAAAACGGGACGGCTGCAGCCGCCAAGGCGCCGTTCTGCAAGGCACGGGCTGAGCACGGACCCCTCGAGGCTCTTTGAGGAGAAGGCCCTAGGTGGCATCGGGCATTCCCAGCCGGAGCCGCCGCGCAAAACGGCAGCAAAAATAAATCTGGCTAATCCCCAGGAATGACCCAGCACAACAGGAGCCCGGGGATGGTGGGGAGATTAAAATCCCGGGTAGTGTTACACCACTTGGAAGGGCTGAGATTTACTTGGAAACCGAATCACATTAATTAGCATTCTGCTAATGGCTGTTTTGTATAAATATAGTGTTCCTTAATACCAGCACGAGTTGCAGGTTGACGTATTTAGATCGTTGATATCAAAGCCATTAACACCTCTCCTCGGTAAACCTATTCTCAGCCGGGGCTGCAAATGGGATTCTCCTGAGCCAATCAATCTTGCTAAAGCCCGGGCAGAGCCTGTTGATCTTTAGCCGCGGAGCGGCTGCAGCTTCCCAGAAATGTGCTTGCATCTGTCAAAATTATAAGCAGCTGGCAGCAGAGGCAAAGGTCGTATTTGCTGCTCGTGTGAAAATAGGATCCCGGGACAAGAAATGCTGTTTAGCGGCGTATCAGTTCTGGGCTTGCTATTAAAGGTGCGGTGTAATGTGTGTATGTGCGTGCGCCTTCGTGTAGGCATTCGTACACATGTCAGTTATATATTTATATGTAAAATTTCTCACATATGCCCTGTGGTCCTGGAGATTTTCCAGGGCTTATTAAAACTTAGTCACATCAAAGGATGGGAAAGGTCTGGCAGAGTTTAGGAACTTGGAGAGCTTAACAATTATTTTGCACTAATTCACTCCTAATTTATCATCTGCTGTTGCCCTGATTAAAAGCACCCCCCTTTGCTAGTGGCGGTGGAGGTAATGGGCTGCTTTGCAAACCCTTTTTTGGCAGTTTCAGCAAGGCAGGGGAAGAGGCAGCTCCCTTTTTTGCAAGAAAGCTGTGCATATTAGCAGAGTAATTACTGCAGTTACTGCAGCTAACACTGCCGCGCTGCAGCGGGCAGTACGGGGTGAGCACCGACCGCAGAGAACGCTCCTGATGCACGGGAATATTTTGTGACATGGGATAAAGTGCGTGTCAGCAAGATGCATTTTTTTTTTCTTTTTTCTGTTTTATTTCCCTGATTTTATTTTTATTTTTTTTCCATGCTGGTGGGAGAGGAGCGGATCAGGGCCTTATGAGCGTGCGGGGGATCTCCAGCCTCCTCTCCTGCGTCGAATCGGCCCCTGTCTGGCCGCAGGGCTGGTACTCGACCCGGTGCTCGCGCTGCAAAGCCGGGCGAGCGCCGTTTCGTCCGCGGTTATTATTAGATGGTGGTGACAGGGCGGGAGCGGCGGGAGCCCAACTTCCACAGCGTGCGAACAGGGGTTTGTTCGCCCGTGTGGTTTAAGGCCACCATCTCTGCTCGGGCGGTTCAATTTGAAATTGTAAATCATTAAGTTATCGGAGTCAGAGTGCCTGCCATTCCCACGTCAGGGACAGCGAGCGGATGCTCAGCACCTGCGGAGCTGGGTAGTGCCGGTCTCGGCCAACATCCCGGTGAACGTCCCAGTGAGTGTCCAGGTGAGCGTCCCGGTGAGCATCCCGGTGAGCGTCCCGTGAACATCCCGGTGAGCATCCCGGTGAGCATCCCGGTGAGCGTCCCGTGAACATCCCAGTGAGCATCCCGGTGAACATCCCGGTGAACATCCCAGTGAGCGTCCCGGTGAGCGTCCTGGTGAGCATCCCAGTGGGCATCCCGGTGAACATCCCGGTGAACATCCCAGTGAGCATCCCGGTGAACATCCCGGTGAACATCCCAGTGGGCATCCCGGTGAGCGTCCCGGTGAGCATCCCGGTGAGCGTCCCGTGAGCATCCCGGTGAGCGTCCCGGTGAGCGTCCCGTGAGCATCCTGGTGAGTGTCCCGGTGAACGTCCCAGTGAGCATCCCGGTGAGCGTCCCGTGAGCATCCCAGTGAGCATCCTGGTGAGTGTCCCGGTGAACATCCCAGTGAACGTCCCAGTGAGCATCCCGGTGAACATCCCGGTGAGCGTCCCAGTGAGCGTCCCGTCAGCGTCCCAGTGAGCGTCCCGGTGAGCATCCCGGTGAACGTCCCAGTGAGCATCCCAGTGAGCATCCCGTGAGCATCCCGGTGAGCGTCCCGGTGAGTGTCCCAGTGAACGTCCCGGTGAACGTCCCGGTGAGCGTCCCGGTGAACATCCCGGTGAACATCCCGGCTGGTCCGCGGAGCAGAATACCTGGGCTCTTCCCCTACTTTCTCTCTTCTGGCTTTTCTAGCACCGAGTAACACTGCCACATCCCTGGATTCACAGCTGCAAAATGGCACCATCGCCATTTCTGTTTCCAGAAAACCCCTCCTTCCCCCTTGGAAAATTCCCTCCTTGGGCCGCTTTTGAGCGACGAGCGGTGCCCACGTGCTGAGGGAGGCCCCAGTGCTGGGGCCACCGGTCACAGCTCCCCACAAGCCGCGGGCTGCAGCAGGGAAAGGAGCAAGAACAAGCCCCGAGGCAGCCCGGCCCCGGCTTCGCTTTATGAAACCCAGCTCCCAGAGCGAGGAACTGATGCGTTCCTCTTCCTCCGCCTCCCGTTTATCGTGGCTGAGCTGGCAGATAAGGTACGCACAACGCGTATATCTTAGCGGGGAGAGCAGTTTAATTTCAGGCAAGGTTATCTAATAAAAGTGATTATTCTGACCCCTCGCTGCGGAGAGTCCCGGCCCTTTCAGCGAGAGCATCATTTGACTTGCATGGAAACCTGCTCCGCTGAGGACCCCGGGAAGGCGGCGCGCCGTGCCGCGGGAGCGCGTTAACACGGCCCCGCGGCCCCCGCGCAGAGCCGCAGCCCGCGAGACGGCGGCGAAATTCCCTGCGGAGCGCCGCGGGATGCCGGGCAAGCCGGCGGAGCTGCCGGGCTGCGGCGAGCGCCTGCTCTGAGAGGGGGGCCCTTTCCTTATTTTTTTCGATTGGAGATTGCACTTATAATAAAATCCACGCTTGGCTGATGGATTTTAAATAACACTTATCTCATGGATCAAGCCAGACGATGCGTAACGCTTAGTTCCCAGCGTAGAACATTTTTATTTTAATTATTCTTAGCTTCTCTTTCGGGGGTTTGCTAGCAGCCCGCTCTTCCTCCTGCAGCTGCTGAGATTGCAAGCGAAGGTTTTTGTACCTTCACGTACCTTCCTTCTCTCAAGCCAGAAAGACCATAAATCTACCTAAACAGATGAAATTGCAGTTGTCTCGCCTTGGTCCCCGTTCTGCACCCATGTTAAATGTATCCTTAGAACGCATTCAGGAAACCTCTCCTAAATCTCGACTCGATGTTTGCTCACGCTTTACCCATCAGTCGTCCTGAACCCGCTCTGCACCCACCAATGTGCAGCCATTGTGCTCCACTCCTCTCCAAACCGTTGCTTATCTCACCCAAGTCTCCCCAAAATGGAAACACTGTCCTTGGAAGGGAATAAATAGGGATAATTTATATATCTTTATTGCGGGGACTTGCTGCTAAGCAGAGCGTTCCTGGGAAGCTCTAAGAGGTGGCTTTGCTGCGTTGCTCTATCTGCATTCCAGGCACAAAACACATTTCAATTACGCCAAGCAGCGTGAGCAGGAGAGGTGGAATTTGTGCTGGCAGCTCCTCGGCGCAGCAGAGAGCCAGCCTTGTTTGCATTGCCGGCCAATCCCTCTGCCAGCGCTGTTAATTCGCACCGAACTCCCTTTAATTCCATTCCGAGATTCCCGTCCCGCCCTCCTCCCGTGCCTGCAAATCACCTGAACACCAGAGGTGCTGGGTGTGCGGCGCCCGGGGCGCGTGCGACGGTCGTCGCTGCGGGCACCGCGTGCCGGCGCCTGTACAGCTTCCCACGCACAGTCCGCTCGCGGTGTGCGGCACAGGCGGCCTCAGCTCGGCCTGTTTCACATGAAACGTTGAAGTTCTACCTGCTTGTGGAAAATCGGAGCCCTTCTGTAGGTATTGCAGCTGCTGAGTGCTTGGTCCCTCTGGAAAAACGTGTCTAAATCCAACGCTCTTCCAAGAGAGTCTGTCTTGTCAAAGGGCCAATAAAGCCTCTATTCTGCTTTCATGTGAAAATACAGCAGATCTTGCAGGGATGCAGGAGATCTAAGGGCGCGTGGAGGCGAGAGGGAGCCACCGAGCGCTGTACGCGTCCCGGGAGAGGCAGTCCATGGCAGCGTGTAGACAAGGTGACAGGAATGTGACATCCTGTCCTCTTGCTGGGGTGTCCCCATCGTGCCATCACCATGGGGTGCTCTTGTTGGGGTGTCCCCATCCTACCATCGCCATGGGATGCTCTTTCTGGGGTGTCCCCATCGTGCCATCACCATGGGGTGCTCTTGTTGGGGTGTCCCCATCCTACCATCGCCATGGGGCGCCCTTGCAGCGTGTCCCGATCATGTTATCGCCATGGGGTGCTCTTGCTGGGATGTCCCCATCCAACCATGGCCATGGGATGCTCTTATTGGGATATCCCCATCGTGTCATCACCATGGGGTGCTCTTGTTGTGGTGTTCCCATCCTACCATCGCCACGGGATGCTCTTATTGAGGTGTCCCCATTGTGCCATCGCCATGGGGTGCTCCTTCTGGGGTGTCCCCATCCCGCCATCGCCATGGGGTGCCCTTTCAGCATGTCCGCATCACGTCGTCGCCGTGGGGGTGCTCTTGCTGGCCTGTCCCCATCCTACCATTGCCATGGGATGCTCTTTCTGGGGTGTCCCCATCCTACCATCGCCATGGGGTGCTCTTTCTGGGGTGTCCCCATCCCGCCATCGCCATGGGGGGCCCTTGCAGCGTGTCCCCATCACGTTGTCGCCATGGGGTGCTCTTGCTGGCCTGTCCCCACCGTGCCATTGGCACGGCGTGCTGGGTTCGCGGGAGGCTCTGGCTGTTTCCCTGCCCTCGGCAGGCGCTCGCAGGCCGTGACGAGCTCGGGTGCTCTTTGCAGCCGCCGCGTCCCGCGGTGCCCGGGACTCGCGCGCTCTCCCGCCGCACGCGGGCTGCCTCCGGCCTCGGCCGAGCTCCGCCGCGCTGCTGCCTTCCGCGTGCTTCCTGCTCGCTTGCCAACGGAGCATCTTCCAGCGCGAGAGGGACCCTCGGGGTCACATCTCCTGCTGCACCGAGCGCCAGCAGCCAAACCTTGCTGAGGGTTTGCGGGCACCACGGCCACCTGTGCAGGGCTCTAGGGAGAGCCCAGGGCGATGCTGCTGCCCAGATCTGGCCTTTTGCCTTGCAATGATCCTTTTGCATCTCCCTGCGCTTCCCAAACCGGCACCTTCGGAGCAAACGTTGGGAATCACTTTCCATCCATTTGAGAGTGCAGGACCCCGCGCGCCCTCCGAGCCGCCACGTCCCCCCGCTGCACACGCCGCCTGCAAGATCTAGCAGCAACTGCTTTAAAAACACACTAAAAACAGAAAATTTATGTAGCGTGACCCAAATTGAATTATACATTACAGCACTATAATTGATTTTTTAGAAGAGAGATTAAATTTATTTTATGCCTCACTAACTAACAGCTAGATTTACCTAATTGCTTAGAGTGCAGAGTTAGTATGATTCATTAAACCCCATCCATGCCTGGGTACATTACACTGTGACTAAAGCTTCCCTGCTTGGAGCAATTAAAGTGGAGAAACTTGGGGCCTCGTAAGTAATTGAATATAACAATGCAGCTCGGGATGTCTTATTAACTTCTGCAAGCAAAAAACACCCATTCCCTCTGTCCTCCAGTGAATCATTTTGTGAATTTTTCTGACTGGCACTGTTTGCTCCTGTTGCCAAAAAAATAATAAGAAAAATTATATATATGTGATACAGATTTCATGCCTGGCTTCACAGTTTAATTTTATCAATCATAACATTTTTTAAAAAATGACAGCAGTGAGGAGACATCCCCTCTACTCCAAGGAGAGGCATTTTGGGTAGAGCCTAGTATCATCTGGTAATTATAGACACATTGCAAAAATAAAGGTAGCAGTTTAATAAAACAGGAGTAGGGGAAAAAGTACCATTGTAGCTGGCAGGAGAAAATTAGAATTGTTTGTCAGCATTTAATGAAATCCCGCCTCAACATGAATGGCAGGGATGAGGAGCATCCCCTCTCTCCGCAGGAATAAATCCTGCCCCCGCGTAGTTATTCCTACCGGTGCCGCATCCCTGGCGGGGCCTGGAAATGTTGTCGTGATGCCTTGATTTCCCGCTCGCGCCCTGCTCTGGGGTTGGGAGCCTCGCGTCCCCGCGGGACGCGGCAGCGCCGGGATGGAGCCGCTGGTGCCAGCCCCGGCGGGGACGGTTCCACCGCGCGGGTTTATCTGCTTTTAAATAGCTTGGCCTAGATCTCACTCCGTCTCATTTGCAGATTTCATTTTATTTCGCCAGTAGAACTATTAGGAAAAATGTCCTGATTTATTATAATCTCTTATCAACAGCACAGCCTATTTAAATGCTAACTATGTCCTAGTGCCTTTTTTCCCCCAGCTCTGAGGCTTTCCAAGGCACAACACAGACTCCTGAGTCTGAAACGCCGCTTTCTCGGGGGCTGCGCATAACCCAGCACCCCCCTGCACCAGCATTGCCGATCCCGGCAGTAAATTTGGGGTCAGCAAGAAACTTCTGTCTCTACAGCAGGAAATAACAAGGTGTTTTCGCCAGGAGTGGCCTTGGGTAGCTGCAACGTGCAATGGGTTTTTGCTTTAATTTTAAGTGCTGCAAGTTCGTTGTGTCCAGGAGCGGCTCCTGCTCGGCGCAATGCTAATGGAAAGCAAAGCGAGCATGCATTTTATTGCCCCCAAATCAGCTGGGTGGGATTCCGGGCTTTGGAGGTGCCTGTATCCCTGGTTTGCTGGTCTCTCCCAAGGGGCTCCTTCATTAAAAAGGCACGAGGCTGGTGGGGTGGCAAAAATTAGCTGCGAGGGAGTGGAGGCTGCTCGTTAGGAGGATGAAGCGGATAACGATGATCCCTGTGCGCCGTGCAGCTCCTGGGCTTTTTTCCTTAAAAAAAAAAAAAAGAAAGAAAGAAAAAGATCAAGGGTTGCGTTTAACAAAACGTGTTGCCCTTTCTGCCTGTACACAGAGCCCCCCCGCAGCAGGGCTGGGGAGGGAGAACATCATTAAGGAATAACGAAGGGCCTCGCGAGGGACCCGTCCGCATCTCGGTACTGCAGAGCCTAATTAGGGCCCAGAGATAACGATGGAGCGTTCGGTGGATGCATTTGCATGGGCTCGAGCCTGTGCAGGGGGTGAAAGTAATTTATTATGCTTACCAAGGGGAAGCCCTGCCGAGGGGAGCAGACCCCGCGGGGGTGCCTGTCCCACGCACACCGTGCCCTGCGGCTCTGCAAGGAGCCCGGCCCACGTTCGGGCGAAGCTTCAGATCCTTTACATTGCCCAGGCTGCAGCTTTGCTCTGTGCAGAGGGGGACGCGGCAGAGCTTCTCCTCCAAAGCACTTGCTTATCGGTAGCATTTTGCCTCCTTTCGGTGCCTCTCCCCATGCAGCGCATCCCTGCCGTGCCGGCAGCTCTTCCGACGGCCAACGGCTCCTGGGAAGGGACTTTTCTGCAGAGGAGGCTCTGCCGAGCTGACCAAAACCTCAACAACCTGCCTGTTCTCCCCTCTCCAGGCACAGCTCCTGACTTGGAGACTTCTTGCCTAATGAACCTGTTTCACTATTAATGGCAAACAGGTAAACACGTTTCATCAGGCCAACTCCTCCGGAGCAAAACCGCGGCCGGGTTAATTGGATGCAAGTGGTTGGGTTTGTTCTGCTGTCTCCGCTGGCGTTTTTTTTGATGCTCTGCTAGAATGAAAAATATTGCCTGTGTTTGCAAATTGCTGGAGACGTTTTGTTCCAGGCACAACAGGGTTTTCCTGTGGCTGCGGCCGCCCTTGGTCGGGAGTTGGCGATGGCTGCGGCTCCTAGCGGGGAGCGCGGAGGGATGGAGCTCGGCATTCCTGCAAGGAATCCTGAAGGACTGCTGCAATATAAAATATAACATGCATTCATAATAATAACATATAAATAGTGATAAAAGTATGATTTTTTACAATGTAAAATTGCACTGTTGCTCTTCTAGCTTTGCTTATGAACCCAGAAGGAACCTAATGTGGGGAAGGTTTCCAGTGAAGTCACCAGATATTTGGCCTGAGGAAGGATGTGGGGATGAGACGCTGGGATAAAGTTGGAAGAGGACTCCCGCCCCAGGCCCAGCCACCTCATATCCCTGTGGGATACCCCAGAGCTCCGTGCCCAGAGCATTCCCATTCCTGACCGAGGGGCAGCTGGGTTGACCCGGGGGGACTTTGTGCTCTGTAATTGCACACTGAATAATCACACACATCCCATCCCATGAACTCTTTGGAGCTCTTTTAATACAGCAGCGACTTCTAGAAATGTGGATAACATGCAGAGCAGCTGCAGAGGGTAATAACCCTGGTTTTCTGCTGCAATTGCTCAGAAAGAGATGTGAAACCGCCCCATTAACTGCCCTGGCCCTATCCGCAGGACATCAGGGAAGGGCAGGGGTCCAGTTGCTCTTCGGCTGTTCATATTTTGGGCCGAGCGCGCTCTGTGATGTAGAGGTTTGGTCTACAACACGTCTGCCTTAATGAACTATAACAGCACAGAAGGTAATTACGTTTTTGTCTAGACCTGTCTAAGACCGTCAACAGCACCTCATTACTTTACAGATTGTTAATGTTGTTGGCAGAAGTTGAAGATCCTCCTTGGAACAAAAAAAATCAAATTTATTCTCTGTTGCAGCGTACTTTAGCTGATGATAAATGATAAATAGGGGCTTGTGGCTAATTAGACCTTGCTTTGTCCAGAGGCAGATACATAACCGTAAACCGAACCAAGATAAAAGGAAGAGGGGAAATGGCAGTGAACTCACATGAGGTTTCTTTTAAAGATCATTACAAGCTTCAGGAAAATTAGGGAGCAAAACTGCTGCTGTTGTGTCAGCAGGTCTGCTCTGCAGAGCGGCATCGCACTCCGCTGGCGGGAGGCCCTGTGGGGATTACTTATGTGATTTCTTTTTTCTTTCATTTTTGCATGTAGCAAATCTGATAAGGAGGGGGATAACCCCAGCCGGGCTTCCTATCAATGCTTTCCCAATTGCAATGTGCATGGTGCAGATATTAATGATTTGGGTTTTTTTTTTTTTCCACATTTCTGTCCTCATCCCTGCCATGGTACCGAGCACAGGAGCCCCAAACCCTGCCGGGCTAACGCCCTTGTGCCACGGGGATGCTCAGAAGAGGACGCGGGTGGGCAGAGCCGCCCTTACGGAAACCGACTGCGGGCTGAGGAAGCGAGGGCGGGTGCTGGGCAGGAGGGCGGCTTGGGCAGGCTGTCTGTCTGTCCGTCTGTCCGGAGGCGGAGCGGGCAGGGGGGAGCTGCCCTTGCCCTGTCCATGCGAGCGCCACGAGAGCGAGGACGGCGTCGCGAGCTGACACTGATGGACTCGCTGGGCATGTGATGGATGGCAGCGGCCTTGGAAGCTGCCAGGAGCCATTTCCATCTCCGCCTGGCTGGGAAAGAGGAGCACACGGGGCCGGGGACGTGGCGGGGACACCCTCCCTGCGCCTGGCGCTTCAGGGCTCCCAAGCATTAACATCTGCAGTTCTGCAAACGGGACCAGCTCGTTCTGGAGGGGATGGATGTGGGAAGCTCCTCTGGCCGTGCCAGACCTGCAGCTCCACATCCCGGAGCATCCCGGCTGGGCCTCCACGTCCCATCCGTCCAGACCATGGAGTGCTCCCGGAGGGAGGGGTGGCAGGATGTGCCGCGGCGGCCGGGCAGACTCCGTGCAGCATCAGCAATAGGAAAGGGTGCATGTGCAGTAGGAGACAAGCAAACCATCCTCATCCCCGCACAATCCGTGGGAGAGGTGCGACCGGGCCGATGTTTATCCCACAGGCTGGAAGCTTGGCCAATAATGAGGGTTTTCCCACAACACAACCGTGGATGGGGTAAGGGTGGCCGCTCGTTGCTCCCAGGGTTCGGTCACTTTGCCAACATTGCTCTATGGGAACGTGCAAGGAACAGATGGGGCTGAGAGGTGGGTGTCCTCAGAACTGGAATTTCTCTTAGCAGGAGGTGGGCTATCCTAGGGCAGGATAAAATGCAGGTTGAGTCAGGGAGCTTAGAGCCTTTCCGATAACGAATTTCACATGTTCTGGTTTGATAATTGTGGTCCAGGTGCCCTGCATTTCACCTGAAGTGACAGAGCTGCTGGGCAGGCAGGTCTGTGCCAGGTCCAGTTGCCAGGTGATAAATTCCCACCCAGAGTCCTATCCAAGTGCTGCTGGGGCTGGAGGAGCTGAGGGCTGCCTGCTTCCAATGGCACCGCGTCTCATGCAGAGAGATCCCTCTAAAGCAAGGGATCCCCGCCTCGGTTTTCATCACGGACCCTGCAGAGCTGGGCGTGCGGGAGGAATTCCCTAGAAATCCGAAGGTACGGATTGCTCCTTGCTCCTCCTGACCCTCTCTTTGCCTCTGCTGGGAATTTAGGAAGTTGGAGGCAGCACAAGCTGCTCATCTCTGTGCCTCAATCTGATTGCAAGTTGTTTATCTGAGCTGTGGAAAGAAAACCAGGGGAAAAAAATCAAACGGTAGTAGTGGGATTCATTAAAGTGTTTTTTATTCCTGCTCTGCTTTCCTGGTACTCACACAATCCTCGCGGCTGTGCGGTGCCCGCTCCTCACTCTGACTGGGGGGGATCAACGTTCCTTAGGTAGGAAACACTATTCCGCTGCCTCTTTTTCAATCTCAGGGCTGGTTTTAGTGAGTGTGATCGCCCTGAATTGTTCTCTGCAGGAAAGTATTCATTTTAATGGGCTATTGAGCTCAGATAACAAATTTTAAATTATAACGCACATGACCTTGGCCAATTTAGACTTAATCTAAAACGCCGAATGGCTGTTACAGTGAAGGGCTGGGAGAGCAGCCGGCTGCGGCGTTCCCGTCTAAGGCAGCCCTTGGGGTGAAGGGAGGAGGCCTCGGGATGCAGCCTCATGAAACGCAGCATCCCCAGGGCGCCCGCGCAGGTGGAGGCTGCAGAGAGGCCGACCTGGAGCACAGGGCGAAGGGAGAGGCTCCCGAATGACGGTGAGTGGCCAATCCATGCGGATGAGTCTTCTCCGGCATGAGGAGGTCCCGCCACACAGGAGCAGGTGCTGTAGGGGCCAGGGATGGCTTAAACATCGCGATATTAAATGGAGATAAACAGGGATCTGCATGCTGGTGTGTGCCCCAGCCCCGCACCGGGGTGAGCAGCAATCCCGGATCCAGCGGAAAGGCTGCGTCCCTGCGGAGCTGCACAGGAGCCGGCCCATGCAGGGCAGACTCATCCAGCCGTTTAGGACCAAGGCACTTGGCTGGGCTGTTGCCATCCCGCTCCGATGCGGATACCATGCCCATCACTGCGGTGCCCGAGGTCTTGCTGTAATTCATTTAGCAGCTTCACTTAATATCTGCCACTCGTCTGTCGTCCTGTCCTCTGCCAAGGAGAGCCGTCCCTGGTCACGTGTTTTGGTTTGGGGTTATTTTGAGCTGTTTTGGCACCCTGAGCATCCCAGCACACTGAGAGGGGCCAGGGCAGAGCCCGCATGTGTTGGGTGCCGCTCCTTGGGAGTTAAGGAGTGGTCGAGGCAGGTGGCAGTGCCGGTGCCAGCATCCCGAGGGCCGCGCTTGCACTTACGGAGATGTTACCAGCTGCTCTTCGCCGCCTCTTGCCTCTTCCAGAGCCAAAGTGATTAGGTTGCGTTCCCAGAGGATGCACGGGCTCCTTGGAGCTTTATGAGCATCCACAGCCTGGCTGGGGGAACAGCAAAATGGAAATGAGAGGAATGGCTCTGCTTTTTTTTTTTTTTAAGACTATTTGGGGATTGCGGAGACCCTGGGGAGGGTGAGGGTGGCTGCCCGTGCTGCCCGGCGGGGCTCGCGCGCTCGGGAATGCCGTGCGCTCGGAACCGCCCGCGCCGCGCGAGCGGAGCCGCGATGCTCTGCGGAGTGTGGTTAATGAAAACATCAGCTCGGGCCTCCGACGCAGGGCAGCCATGTATGATAAAATGAGGTTCCTGAAACACTTCAGAGCATAAACCATCTGGTCTGCTGCGATGTACTAACAGCTCTGACTAATTTTTAATGCAGGTTTTATGACGGATATGCACATCATGTTATCCATGCATAAGGAAGATACAGCCGAGCTGCACTTTGAACTGAACTGACTGATGATGAATTTGTCTCCCATTTTAATTACTTTCTGTACATTAAAGGTGTAGTGGACCATGTGAAGTGCTTTGTCTGCCTTATCCCCTCCGTGTCCCCGCGCTTCCTTCGAGCGCTGGAGCTGCCTCTGCTCCCTTATCTGCAGCGACGGGTGCGCGCCGCAAAAAGGAGGCAGATCAAGTAAAAAACTGCCTCAAATAGGATTTGGGCAATAAACACATTGGGCCACCAGTAACAAGTGCGTTTCATGAGGTTAATTAGTTCTTATTAATTATGTCCCTTGAAATTTTCTCCAGCCCGTGTGGCAGGGATTGGTGCTGTTTTGTGCAGAGAACGCACCATTTCAGTCAGCACAAATCAAGGCAGGAACTAGAACTGCACAGGGCTCAGACCGGAGTCTGCCTTGTGCTCACACACTCGCAGCTGCCTCTTGTCAGTCTCTTTCTCTTGAAGTTGATATAATGCTTTAAAAATTCATTAAAAACATGTTTATTTATTTAACGCAGCCCCAAAGCGGAACCATTTATCCGAGCAAGGCCCAGGCATGAGGGATGTTGTTAAAATGGGGCTGCCGTTTGTGAGGCTGACCCATGCCGGGCGCGATCAACCCCAATAAGACCCAGCCTGGACTTTTGCCCACTTTTCACGGAGTTTCTAGGCCTGGCCTGTGCATCTTTGCCCCTCTCCGGATGGTGATGATATCCATAGAAGTTACCCTGTTTCCTGGGAGGAGGGACAGTTTCTGAAAGATGTTGTTTCTCCTAGCAAAGTCCTAATGGTTGTTTAAAGGTTCAGTTTGGCAGGTCCACAACACAATTTCTCTAACATTTTCCATCTTTTGGAAAGAAAAAGATGAATTAGAAGCTTTTTCCTTCCTTCTCCGAGCACGTGAAACAGAGCGACCTGTGCGTGTGTCCTACAGCCTCCCGGCCCCTCTCTGCTGCGGACGGTTCCTCTTGCTGGAAGCCCAGCAAGCCCTGTCTCGGAGCAGCGCTGGGAGCACCTTGGAAACGCAGGTACATCCATGGCTTCCAGCAAGAATTTCACTCGGATTTCATGAGATTTGGCTGCCGAGGAGGGGACACGAGTGCTCGCTGGGTCCCGGCACAAGGCTGCCCTGCAAGGAGCATCCAGCAACGGCCACGATGGGAACGTGGTGGAGCCGGGTTCCTGGCTGGGAAATTAGGGAACCTAGGGGAGCATCAGCTTTTAGGGCAAGGGCACCAAAACTCCCTGGGGGCTGCTACTCCTCTCTGTCTCCCTTCCCGTGGTGTTCGAAGTGGGACAGGCTGGTGATTGCAAGTGCATTAACGAATGACTTCAGTGCTTTATTTTAAAATTCATTTGCAGACTGATCACGATTCCCCGGGATGCCGTCACCGGCTGGGGGTGAATAAGCTTTCCCGTCACCAGAGAAGTGTGCTTGGCTGCTCAGGGTGTTGGTTTTGATGCTCTCAGCATTGCATGGGTTTTACTCATTGATTGGCCATCTGAAGCACTTTAAATGGGAGAGTGATAAATAATGAATAACGTGTTTCTTTAAATGAATCTCCAGACGTGCTGAATTTCACAAGCCTTTGGGGATTCGCTGGTATTGGAACAAATAAGGCAGTGGTCATCCCAGGACTTGAGGAAAGGCTACACCGTGGCCATGCGGTGAGCAGGAGCAGATAAAACACACCATGCTTTAGTTCAGGGTAGCCACAGATCACTTCCTACGTTATCTGGCCAGCTCCAAATGGAGGCTTATATTCTAGCCTCACCTTGGGGAAAAAAAGATCAATAATGAGATGGGGATGGTGACTGAGCGGCAGAGAAAGAACCTACACACAGCAGATCAATCGCGGGGAAAGAAATCCCTCTAAGTGGAAGGAATTAAAAGCCAGGCTGTTGTTTTATTGGGTGTTCATTTAGTCTTGCTAACAAGCAGTCTGTTTTCTGCACTTTTCCTGGAGGGTTTTAATTTGAACTTTCTCTTCTGCATTTCAGCTCTGTGGTTCCCGCAGATCCCAGCTAAGCGAGCATTGGAACAGCCTCCTCAGACCCACCTTAAGTGGGGCTGTTCTTTCATTAGGAGCAATGAGGGTAAGCTCATACTTAAAGCCATGAGCTGATGGATTCAGGCAGGTTTGTCTAGACTGCACTTGAGTCTCACATGCGGATATTAGATGCATCTCCACTGCTATGTGCAACTTCAGACAGCTGCTGCATTTGCATAGCCTGTTCCTTAGTGCAAACAGCATGCAGATTTTCCAAGCTTCTTTGGGGAATACCTCACAGTTGGCTTTGTTTAGGAAAAATATTTATTCAAGCTATAGTTGCTGAGTGTGCAACGGGTCTGATGCTTTGGGGAGCTCTGGGTGCTGCAGACTCTCTGAGGGAGCCCATTAAACACGATGTATCCCCAAAATTTGGGCACTGTTGGAGCATAGCACCTGCCGTGCTGCTGGCCTGCCCATTAGAGAGATTGGGGTTTTCTGGACTCTGTGCCCAAGCTGGAGTGCTAACAAGTTAACAAAGTGCCCAGACTCTAATCAGAGGGAATTTCTGCTATTTTGGGGGGTCCAAAGTGAAAGAAGTGCTAAGTGGCCATGATGAGCCAAAAGGCACATCCAAGTGTGTGTGGGTTTTTTTTTGTTTTGTTTTGTTTTTTTTTTTCTTTTTCTTCCTCTCTCTCTCCTCTGCTTTTAAACAAATCATAGTTGGGCAACAACAACAACAAGAAGAGCAAAGAAGGCTGCAGAGGATGGGTGCTGCTCAGACAAGTTTCAGGTCCCAGGTAATTGCTCCTCTGCCCATCTCTGCCTTAGAGACCCACGAGCCCCAAGGGGAGCCGGGAGCGGGTTCTCCCACTCTGCTGGAAAGAGAGAGGGAAACATCATTTGGATGCATAATTTGGGGCTGCATGCAAATCAGCAACGTTATTCAAATCAGTCTGTTTGCATCCGTGGGGTTAAGGCTGGGCTGTATGGGGATCCAGAAATGTTGCTTTCCTGCAGCCTCCAGTTCAGATTGGAAAAACAGAAGGTGGAAAGAGAAGAGGAAGGAGAGGGTGAGGAACCAGCTTTTCCTTCTCCGTGCAGGAGGACAGCGTGGGAAGGGGCTCTGGGAAAAATATGGGCTGTGACACTTAGGGAATGTCCTTGCTGCGCTGATGCCCATGCAAGTGCTGGTGGGGACCAACCCTGTGCTGGGAGCCAGGATAAGGACGGTGCTGGCTCATTGGATTTGCCACTGGATTTACGATGTCATTTGGGCTCTTAGTATCAGTTGGAATAGGTGAGTTTTCCCTCTAGTGCGTTCTGAAATTCAGGATGACGTGAACAGTTTTTAGGTATTTATGTAGCCCCACGCACCGGAGCACAGTGGGGAATGCTGCAGGTTCGGGATGACCAGGAGCAGGCAGAAGGATAAGGGTGGACTACAGATCCCTCCTCCTTCGCATGACCTTTTATTTGGGTCAGAAATGGGCCTGACCTTCCCTGTGTCACTACACATTTCCTGTTTTCTTGAGGGACCCAGGATGAAAACTGTCATGGGAATGGTTATTCTCCCTTGTCCAAGCTGGGCAGGCGAGACCTTCCATTGGGGAGGGCATTCCCACGGGATTCCCGACCCAGTTCTATACACACACCAGTGGTTTAAATCATCCGAGCACTTAGCTGAACTGAACATAATCTCCAAACTCTTTGCCATCAGCCCATTTCTATTCACTGCTCTAAATTTTAGATTTTATTGTTACATAAGGATAATGCTGCTTTCCACGTTGGGACTTGTTCTCCTAATCGGACTTAAACACTACAAATGTGTGTGTGTATATATACATATATATATATATATATATATAAAAAATACACGCTCCCCTGCAATTACACCCAGGGTGCTTCGTCTGCCCATGAAGTTGCTGCAACTGGACAAGCTCATTGCCTGAAAGAGCAAAGAATGGACCCAAACCGTGTCAGATCCTCAGCAGCTCCGCCATCCCCAGGGAGACGCTGCAGCTCACCCAGGATGCTTCCTGGGTTTCCCCATCCCCACCTCGGACGGAAATGGACTGGAATTGTTATGGGAGAGGTATACACACAGGGAGCATCCAGAGAAAGCCGTGGGTAAGTGAGGATGGGAGGAAAGTTATTCCCACCCCCCGGGGCTGTGCAGGGGGGCAAGGCCATGAAGTCATAGCAAATGGGCTGGGTATGAAATCTGGCTAAAATGGTGTGGCCGTAAGCTGAAAGTGCACGTGTAAAAACCACTCGAAAGCCGAGCAAAAAGGCTGGCTTGTCTCTGGAACAAACTGCACGCGCGGGGGCGCGGGGGCGTCCGTCTCTGCGTGCGTCCAGATGGCACCGTTTGGGCTGGCAGTGCGGCCAGGCTCATCAGCATTTTAAAAAAAAATGCAAAAAAAGCCTGCAAACGCTGGTTTTTCCATGGGTGTTTTTCCCCCTCCGCACGCAGCCCGTGGGGGAAGCGGCGCGCGCTCCGTCGGCATCGCTCCGGCTCTGCGGCAGCCAGCGCGGAGCGCGGCCAAGCCAGGAAAGTCTGACAATGAAAGGATTCCATCATCACTCTCGCGCACATTTCCTAATGCTTGTTTGAGTGCCGGCACATCTGGGAGAGATACATTTTACGCTCCTGGAGTCATTTGCTTTGGCTGCACGAAGACATTTGAGCAATGCGCCGCGCTGAGAATTAGAGCCTGTGTGGGCCAAGGCGCTGTTGAAATTGGAAGTGTGAGGAGGGAATTATTTTAAAAGTGCATGACAAGTAATTAACAGCTTCCTGAAAAGTAGAACCAGTTGAAATTTTTACTTGAGTTTTTTTTTTGGTAAGAAAAATGGCTTTTAGAACAAATCTCTTCTCTTTAGCTCCGTTCTTGTTTCTACTGAGAATTTGGGAGGTTTTCTTAAAATAAATAAATAAAAATAATTCTTAAAGAAACAAATGTCTTTTTAAAAAAAAAAAAGGCAAAAACAAATGCTGTGATATTTTTAGCTGGCAGAAAAGAAAACCAAAACCACCCTTTCTCCCCCCAGAGTGTGCTGCTTTTTTGGAGGTGTCAGAGAAGACCCGGCCCCCACCCAAAGCAGAGGAAAATGGTGGCAGAAATGGAAGAAACATCCAAGCCCCCTGCCCTGGTCCGCATTCCTCCATTCCATACAGAATAACATGTATGGATGACTCTATTAAATTGAATTATATAGGAACCAATTACGCTGGGCTGCCCAGCTAATTAGCGGCAGCCTTGTGGCGGAGGCTTCGTTAGGAGCGCGGCGCTGCCGCTGGGCTCCTCCTGCAGCCGCCGCTGCTCCAGCAGCTCCGCGGGGGATTTTCCCACTCGGCTCCGGTGCTGGCGGGACCGGAGGGCCGGTGCTTACGGATCCGGCTGCAGAGCTGATGCTGACGTGCCGCTCCCCTGGTGATTTCCTATGAATTGCTTGCGCTCCCTGCTTCAAGGCGTTAGCTGCACGCTGGGCATCGCCGCAGCAAGATCCGCTCAGCCCAAGCCCGCGTGCGGGATCGAGGCCGTGCCACCCCTCGTGCCCTGCGCCGCGCAGGGAGCAGCGCTGTCCGTCCCACAGGTCCCTCAGAAGGGCTCGGATGGCAGCGGTGACACCGAGGTGGAGCCCAAAGACCCCGAATATGCGCTGTGTTTACCCACAGCAATCAGCTTCTCAAATACACGTCCCTGGGAAAGCGCCCGCTACACTGATTGCAGCGCCCGCGCTCTCTGCCCAGGGGCAAACAGCTCTGATTAATATTTCACAACACTGTTTTTTTTCTTTTTTTTTTTTTCCTGGTGCTCGGAGAGCCGTGATAGAGAGACACAGAATATTTAACCATCTCTGGTGTTTGCCTGCTCCAGTAATCATTGGATTCAATCACTCTTGCAGTGTTTTTATGAATTAATAACAGGCGCTTTGGAGGGCGAGCGGGGAGAAGGGAAGCGCAATCTGCACAGCCCTAATGAGCACCGCGGGGACCCGATGCCATGGTTTCCGACACCCTCTCCCGCCTCGCTCTAAATCATCGTCTCGACAATTACCTGCCTGCAGCCCGTTTTGGATGGCTCTCGTTCGGAGGGTGAGTGCACCTGCCTCCCGCGTGCCCTCGCTTTCATCAGCGCCGCTCGTTTGGAAGCTGTCCCAATTAATTTTTTCCTTTGCTTTAATAAAAGCTCACCTTTGTCAGCGCTGGCAAAATGTTTATCCTCCCGGCCTCGTTAGTGCTTCCCTGGCGCGCGGCCGTGCGGCCGCGCCGGGCCCGGAGGAGAGGGGAGCATCCCACAGGCTGCCCGTTCCCCGTGGATGTGGGCACTGATGTGACATCCCGTGTGTATCCATCCCCCTCCTGCCCCTCACGTACGGGAGGAGCTCCAGGCGCGCTGGCCTGGGGGCCGGCGCATCCCTGCGGAGGAGCATCCAGACGGCCTCGGAGCTGGATGCGCAACTGCTCTTTGGAGCCTCATCCAAGCGGGAATTTGGCCGCCGGCAGCACGATTGTGTTTCAGGCCTTGGAGCCAACTGGAGCCATTAAAGCACATTCTCTGTTCCTCGGGGGAGACGGAGCTGTTGATGGGGCATAATTTTACAGCACGAGAGCCGGGTCTCGGAGCAGCGCTCGGTGCAGCCGCGCGCCTGGGCCTAGCGCTCCAGACTGCAGCAAAACAGCCGAGGAGGAAACAACCCAACGGTTGCAGCACGAGAGGCACACGGAGAGGCCGGGAGCGAGCAGCGAAGGAAGGGACGAGCGCAGGGCGCGGGCGCCGTGATTTATGTGCAGCCCCCTCGCTAGAACGTTGCACTTCATTTATTAGCGCATGCAGAAAACCCCCAGCTAGGGAAACGTCTCCCTTTTCACTCGGCTCTGTTTACTTTCTGCTTTTTGTTCTTAGATTTTTTCATTTCCAATTGCTTTTTAGAAGCCTGTTCTCAGCCCGCAGCTGTTTTGGAGCCGCGGCACGGAGCTCTCGCCTGGATGACTAAGGGGTAATTTATAGCGCGCTGGCCGGCGCCGCGCGCTCCGGCGAGC
>VZSV01000075.1:24968-35088 GCA_013398735.1 Nothocercus julius | reverse complement strand
CCGATGCGCCGCTTTATGGCACAGGCGCTGCAAGCGCAGGACGGGTCCGTGATTGCTCCTGAGTGCTGCCCGCTGCCTGGAGCATCCCTAAGGGGCATCCCTACGGAGCATCCTTAGGGAGCATCCTTAGGGAGCATCCCTAGGGAGCATCCTTGTTCCTGCCTGAGCTTCGTTTCCTTTTCTCCTTCTCGGCGGCGCTGTGCAGGACACCCCGAAGGCGAGCGTGGGCTGCACAGCAGCGCTCGCAGCCGCTTCCAGCGCTCCTAAAGACAACCTGTCCCCCGCGCCGCGCGCACAACTCCCTGCGCTCTCAAAGGCCTGGGCGCGATTGACGTTCCACGCGGCATTCCTGCTTCCCGGTGCCACTCGCTGCCAGACAACGGGCTGTTTTGCCCAGGAAATTGCTGCTCTGGTTGGGAGGAACATGCCCAGCATGAGACTTTCTAATGCGATCCTGGTGCAGCGGAATGCAGCAATCTGGCCTGGAGTATTCCAGTGATATTCCTGTTCCTGAAGGAAGGAGCAAGCGCAAACGGAGCAGTTTTATGCACTCACCAGGGGGACATTTGCACTGGTGGATGCTGCTGTGTTGGCAGGAACTGCATCTGGACCTGAAGCCCATGGAGGCTCCATGGGACCACTGCAAAGGCGGCCGTCGTGGTCCCTCCTTCCCTTTCTTCTCTTTTTATGCAGGAATTGGCCACACTGGAACGGAGGCCCAAGCGGAGGCCATCCCTCAGCTCCCGGAACATTTTCCTTCATCATCTCCTGGAGCAACTTCCCGCATCGTCGCCCAGAGTTCCATAGTGGGACGACCCTGGCTGCAGGTGCCGGGCTGGGATTCCTCCGGATCCAGGCCCGAGACGGGGCAGACAGCCGTGGTTTTCTCCTAAAGCTCCACCAGTGCTTCAGCCCTGACCTTGAAAATCCACGGTAATTCAGAGCAGATGTTTCGAGTTTCTGCAATCACAGAGTCGTGTCCAAAATCCCTTTTGAGTGGCCCTGAGAGAGAGGAAAGAGTGGAGAGGATCTGAGGTTCTTGTCTCCTGTCGGGAATGTTGGCAGAGTGCAGGATGCGCCCTGCGGAGCAGCGCGGCTATCCGGGGCGCCCAGCAGGCAGCGGTGGCTCCATGCGGCACCGTGGAGCCCCGGGGCAGGACCCCGCGGGCTCTTTCGGGGTTCCCGCTCCGAGCACATCAGTCTGTCTGCGAGCAAAGGTGCAGCGAGGAGGCTCCTTGGCACATCCCGCGCTGCCCACGGGCGCCCCTGCATCCCTGCCTGCTTTCCCGGGAGCAATCCCAGCCCAAGCTTGTCCTAGGAGAACGCAGCTCGCCCGCTCTCGGACGCCCTGGTCACATCCATGGCCGGCTTCGTCCCCCGGCTCCCTTGGGTTCTCAGCCTCCACCGCCGGCTCCGCCGAGCGCGCGAAGCTGGGCGAGCGCATCGAGGCCCAGCCGGGAGCACAGGCGGCTCCGCTCCCCTCCCGTTGCTCCCACCAGCACAGGCAGCCTCGCTTGCCAATAAAGCCTCTCTTCCTGCAGCTTGCAGAGCTTTTCCCGGAGCTGAGCTGCTCCACATTCCCACCGGAGTGCTTGAGGCTGGCAAGCAGCTTGCTCCTTCCCCACTTATCGCCGCAAACCTGTGACCTTGGTGCTGGTGCCGTGCCCGGCCGCGGGCAGGTGGTGCCGCGCCGGGAGCCCCTCCGGCGCTCCCTGCGCCCCGCGCCCTCCTCCGTCTCCCGGCAAATTCACATGCCACCTAATGACCCACGTGGGAATGACAAGGGATCAAAGAACTCGGGAATAACCCTCCGGTAATCCCGGAGCACTGCACAAATTATAATTGACCCTCCCTGGGTGCAGAGGTGGGACACGGGCTGGGAGCAGCGACCGGGGGGTGTCCAGGTGCCCAGCGCCATCCGTCCTGGAAGTCGTCAGCCTCATTTCCCGCAGAAAACACATTGCAAGGCCCCATATCTGCTGCAATTACAACAATTTCCCATTGCACTGGGTATCTTTGCTGCTGCTTCATTAGGGACCTGAGCGAGGCAACTGGTGCCACCAGGAACGGAGGAATGCAGCAAAGGCGGGGGGAGAATTAATAATTATCCAAAGCCCCCTATCACCGCTCATCAAATTTTGCCCGTACTTCATTCCAGCCTCCTTTCTTCTTCTTGCCTCCAGTAAGCACTTTAACATCCTTTTTAAAAATTAAAGGGGGAGGGTTATGGAACAGATAAGAGATAATTGCCTGGCTTTGACTCTTCTATTGATGTGAAAATAGGATTGGAATTACTCACTCTGGTTGAAAGGTTAGTTGAAGGTTATTACAGGAAAATTGTTATTCATACATTTTTTCTGTGCTGCTGGATAGCCTAAAAGATTAAATTCACGGAGTGCATAATGACCCATCACAACGGACAATGGTGGGAATAATCTCCAGAGACTCCAGATAACAGAACAGAGACTTCTTTGAATAATTCATGGTTCAACAGACATCCCTCACTAACAGATTACATGTGAGTTTTCATTAGAAAGGAGATAATTTAAAGTAGCTTTAAAAATAACCGGTATTTTTAACGGAAGTGGAATTACCATAAGCATTTATGCAGTTTGTTTATGCTTTAATAAATCTACTTTCCTGCTGACCTTCATGCCATGGGAACAAAACGCAGAGGGATAAAGAGAGTCATTGTTTGCGGCAATGCTGCTGCCGAGCCCGCGGAGCTGCGGGATAGCGGGCGGCACGGATAAGCGCTGGGAGCCGTGAGATCCCAGCACATCCCGAGCTGGACCGGCCGCCCCGGAGCCTTGTGCCGTCTGTCTGGGGCTAAAGTGGCAGGTTTTGGCGTTTGGGGCCGGAATCCGGTCCGCGCGGCGTGTGCGGACGAGCCGGGAGTGGCGGGATGAGCCGCGCTCTCCCGAACCCTCGTGCCGCCCGGAAATCACGCGCCCGCCCGGGATAATCTTGTGATTTCATCTCGCCGGAGAGCGGTGATATCGTAAAAGCCGCTTGTTTGCGCAGAGGGCGGCTCGGCGAGGTTTAACAGCGCTCGATACACATCTAGTGCATTGTTCTGGGCTTCGGCAAATATTTCTTAAACAATTGCTCGCTATTTAGTAAACACATAATAGCTATCTTCTCCGATCTAAATTAACTCCTAATTAAAGTTATATTATAACTTTATACGTAAGGCCGTACATAAGTGCTGGATCACGGCGTTTCCGACAGCAGGGCCTGGATGGGTGCGAGCGGGGCAGAGGGAAGCGCCTGTTCATCCTGCGTCTTTACGCGAGGCAAAAATAAACCCAGAGCGTCTGGGGGCTTCCTCGGCCCTTCGCAAGGTGGCACTTTGCAAGGTCTCCCGCTTTTCGGTCACTTTGCAGCCTTCGCCGTGGGTTTGAGGCCAACCGTGCACAAAACAATGGAGGTGGGGAAACGTGGAGAGCGTTTACATGGGAAGATAAAGTAAATATTTGAAAGATAATTCATTTTTAGCATAACTGCCTAAAGCACAAACATTCCTTTTGGGAGAGCGCCAGCCTAGGAAATATTTACCTTTAAACCATCAGGTGGGTCTGTGGGCGTCGGAGAGAGTAAACGCTGGTTAAAGTAACGTGTACGCCGGGTGGCACCTCTTGCATCCGCATCACCCGCGCGGAGGGACAGGGCTGGCTGAGCACGTGCGAGGGAAGATGCGGGGCTGAAACAACCGGTAGACACAAAATAGACATAATTTTGCTGGGTTTCTTCTGGGGCTGCCGAGAGCATTGTGCATCCTCTCGGGAACAAAAGTCCATTTTGGGAAAGACAAAGCCGGGAGCAGCCGGCACCGGTCCCCACGTAGATTGTGGCCTGGGCCTTCTGCAACACCAGGTGCTCCCATTGCTGCCAGGATCCCAAATTCCCAGGGTGTTTGCAGCCTGGAAGGAGCACTGAACATTTACCTTGTTCTCCTGCATCACACATAAATACTCCAGATACCCTGGGCAGCCAAACAGCAAAGGCCTGGGGTGCCTTTTCCTCCCCGGCTGAGCAGAGGAGGTCCCAGAACAGAGATGAAGGGCACAGATGCTGCGGTGGGAAGCGGTAAGCGATTCCTCAGGTGCTCTCCCATGCAGGCTTTAATTGAGAGGAATTTATCCCCGGGGGAACGGAGCAGGAGAGGCTGTTCCTACCCCTCCCCTCTCAGCATGAGGGCTTCTTGTGAGTAATACTCCACTCTAAAGGACCTGAATGAGCACTTTTATGGATTTAACACGAAAACTTAACATCTTTTTTTTTCCACTGAAGCATCTGTCAATAAATCATTTTTTAATTATAAGCTTAAATTATCAGCTAAGCATGTCTAACTGATCTCTGAAGTGATTTCTGGTGCAAGACACTCAGATCAGCAGTAAGGGGAGGTCTCGGAATAAAGTTACTCCCCTTCTTTTTAAGAGCCTTCCTTTCTTTCTCACATCTCCCGGAAAAGTAACCGCTCGATTTATGTGTGTCAGGAGGGATGGGAATGAAATGAGGCTCTAATAACACCTTGGCCCACCCCTGAATTAGGGAATGTACAAATCCATATCCAAATTTTATGGCTCGGTTCCATCTGTAATATATAAGAGCAGCCCTGGCTATGATTTAGTGCTGCCTTCTGCAAGGAGCTTCCCTGCCGTCATCTGTCTTGATAGAGCTAGAAGTGCCCATGGCTGCGGGGTAGGTGCCCTGAAAACTGTTTGGAGGATAATGACACTCGTCTTTGCAGTTCTTCCTGCAGACAACACATACTTTATAGATATATATATATATATATATTTTTTTTTTATTCCAGTAGTTTTCAGGGTGGAAATAGGGCCCAGCAAGCTCAAGTTCCAATAACTCACTAGGGAAAAAAAAAAGGCGCTGTCTCGGGGTGAAAGGTTTGCTCCTCATCCCTGTAAAATAACAGCAATTAAAAGTGCCCAGCATAACAGTTCAGTAAAATGTGCAAAGGGGGATGAAAATGGTTAAGGAATGGCTAATTTGGTCCATAACTGGAGAAAAAAATAACAAAAAATCGAAAGCAAAAAACTCGCTGTCCTGTGAATGAATCCAGCCTGCGGGGCTTGTTTGGCGGGTGATCAAAGCCCAAGCCCGAGCCCTGCGCAGCAGCGAGCTGGGCTTGTCGTGTCACACGCGTGCAGCGGAGCCCCGGCCTCCGCACAGCTCTGAGCTACAGCGCCAGCCCCGCATTTAACGGGAGCATCCTCATTCGGGCTGAAAACAGGCACTTTTTTATTTTTTTTGTGCATAATCCGGCTCTACTGCAGGATCCAAAGCAGCATCTTCCAGAGTCTTCAGGGAAGAGGAGCCTCCACACAAGGAGATTTATAGAATTTCCCATCCCTGTGTTTCCCGCATTGCTTTAATTAACACAGCTAATCGAGGCCTGTGGATTGGGCTGAGGACATGTGAGCTGCCCTATATGGGGTTTGTCCCCACCTTGGGCTGGAAAACAGGAGCTAAATTCATCAGTGGAGCAGAGCAACCTGCACTGAGGGACCTGAGCTGGCTGGCATGGGACAGAATTAATCCGGGCCCTTTTCCGATGCGTTTCCTTTTCCCTGAGAGGTGCCTAACCCCGAGGCGGTTGCAGGAGGCTGTGCACGGGGGGGTAAGTTGCAAGAACAGAAAACCTCTCGGTTTTGAGAGGCCTGGAGATGTTCAGACTAGAGCATCGCTGGCATTCGATGGCAGCCCCGCTCAGCTCCTCTCGCCCTCCCCAGCTCGGCTCTGATTTCTCACTTTCCTTTCCTCTTCCCCGATTAATCTTATTTCATGGATTCCATGACAACACAAGCACCTGAGGGCCTCGCTCCTGGAGCTGATATTGAAGAGCGCACAGGAGAGGGGGCTTGCTCAGCCTGGGAGCTGCGTTAACCTGGTTACGCTGGGAGGGCTGACGGCAGCGGTTAAGGGGAGCTGAGCAAGCACAGCGTTTTACGCAAAGATTCGTGGTTCTTTATGTCCCAGTGTAACCAGGAGAAGGGACCCTGTCCCCCCATTCACCTTCCTTGTGCCAGGAAGGAGCAAGGAGAGCAGGGACTGCCTGGGGTGGTGGCAGCCGCCCCGTGTCCCCAGCAGCTGCCATCGGTGCTTGTCCTCCAGCAGCAGCATCCCAGAGATGTCCAGCTGGCGAGGTGCAATGAGCCCTTGCTCTGCTGCCGATTCCCTTTTTCCAGAAGGAAAAGGGGAATTTTCCCTTTTTCTGAGCTCAGTGCTCAGACCATCTCTGAGCCCAGGGAAGCCAAGGCCTCTGCAGTCCTCTGTCCCTCCATGCGTCTGCCCTGGGCTTCTGCTATTTAAATAGCAAGGTCTTGCTGTGAGTTTGTTTTCAAAATTGAAAAAGATTCCGTAAAAATGAGGGGCTTGCCCGTGTTCAAACAGGCGCTTCCCCACCGACACGGTGACATTTGCTCCCAGAGCAACGGAGGCCTCGTGCGTGCAGGACCGCGGGTCCCTCGGGGTGCCGCGCGCGCAGCCGGCGCCGGGGCTTCGAAACGCCACTTCGCGGTTTGAGGGTCGCACGTTCCCCAAGCCCCGTCACCGGGACCTGGTACGGGCTCACGCTCGCCGGCGAGGGCTCCTTATTCCAGCGCAGAGCAGGATTTTACACGGCGTTCCCCCGTGCCGCGGGGGTCATTAGTGCTGTGAAACAAGGACCAGGCTCTGCCTGTGCAGCCGGTGCCTGGGCGCAAACGGCACCAAATTTTCACCCAGGAAGCCTCAGAGGCGGCCCATGGGCTGGTTCATCTCCTGCAGGTAAATCCTGGTGATGCTGCAGCTCCCAGGCCAGGCCGTGCTGCCAGGACGGCTTTCCTGCCCTCGGGAGCTCGCGGGAAGCGTGCAAGGAGCATCACCCAGCGTCACCCTTTCCTCCTGCCTGGAACTGTTTTCTCCGAGAAGCCTTTGGGAAGCCGTCCCGGATCCCGGTGCTGGCGTCGGATGCGAGGCTTCGGCGGCGTTCCTGCCGGCGGATGTGCAGGGCACCCTCGTTATTGCCATTTATTTATTGCCAGGGACCCTGGCTGAGATCAGAGCATCACAGTGACGGGTGCTGAGGACCTGCTGTGCAAATAAATACCAAATTAAATTAATAAAAAGAAGCTGCTGTGGCTACGAATCTGTTGCAATGGATGGGGCTCTGAGCGTGCCATGGGAAGAGCAGAGCTGGGATTGGATCGGATCACGGTGACCCCGAGCGGATGTGGTTGTTTTTGAGCGGGTTTTTGCATGGGGCGCTAGGGATTTTGCACAGGGGGCTGGTGTTTTTGCACGGGGCACCCACCCTGCCTGGGGCTCGGCGGTGGCAACGCGAGGACGGCCGAGCTCCAGGAGGAGCCCGAGGAGGGGTTAACAAGCAAGGGAAACGGGAGATAAACAGCAAGCGGAGCCGTCGGCCCGTTCCTCCCGGAGCCCGACTGAATGTACCCCGAACGACTCCTCACAAAACGGAGCCCCTCGAGCGCTTGCCTGGCGGCTCTGCTGCAGATTGCTGCTTTAGTGGATCTGTCATGTACACACAGATGAAATGGCTTGTTTTCCTTTTGATTGCCTTTTTTTTTTTTTTTTGATGCAAGACCTGCGCATCCTCAGGTTGAGATCTCTTGCCATGAACAAAGTTGGGCTCCATGGCATCAGTCAGGATGCCGGTGCTCTTGCTCAGGACTGCAGCAGGGGCTGCCTCCACTCTGTGCTTGCCCCTGGTGCAGGGATTTTTACCCCAAATGCAGCGATTTTGCCCCAGGTGCAGTGACTTTGCCCCGAACACAGTGATTTGCCCCAGGCGCAGTGATGTTGCCCCAGCTGCAATGCTCCTGCTCCCAGGAGCAGCAGCGTTGCATTTGCTGCAATCTCGTGGACACCCTTTGCAGCACGGGAGGGAGCCTGGCCCAGGCACCCCGTGCAGGTGCCGGTTTCCTTGCTGGTTAGGAGAGGAATCTTCCTTATCTCCGCTCCCCCGGGTCACCGCGGGGGTAAGCGCATTAGCGGGACCCTGGCGGCTGGCGCTGTTAAAATCAAGAGCTTGGCTGCTATTTGTTCGGTGCATTTTGCTCCAAGGCTGGTGGGTGGCTGTGCATTTACATGCTGTCCTCCCCATCCCTGCGACAGAACAGATCTTTTTTTTTAAGACGCTTTCTTTTCCATAAAAAAAAATCTGATTGCAGCATTGACAGTGCTACTGATGTAAAAGGGCAAGGAAATATTTCCAAATGGTTTATCTGACAGCTGTAAATTTCCTCTCATGTTGCTTATTGACCTCTAATTGCTTCCAGCGGTAGCAGGAGACAGGAAGATCAATAGGAGGGGGGAGATAGTTAATACCCTCCCGGCGCGCTTCGCTCTAGTTACAGAATCCTGGGATTCATCTGCCTGGGATTTGGAGCAGGTTTGTAATTGAAACATTAGGCGTCTGGATCTTGAACTTCTCCGTGGGTTGGTTTCTGCACAAAGCATTAATCTCATTGAGACAAGAGATTAGGGCGCAAGATTATTTTCTCAGTAAAGCATTTCCACATGAAAATGAGCAGAAACAGGAGGGACAAGTCAGGTTGTTTTATTTTTTTTCTGCAACCAGCTGATCTGAATCTTTCCCCAGAACCCTTAGTGGTTTTAGGTCTGGGTTGGCCTCCTCCCTCTCCTTGCTTTCATGGTGCTTCAGGGTTTCTGGTTCCCATTAGCAGCGCGGCGAGGGCAGCCGCGATGCAGCGGAGCAGGAGCGCGGGGAGGGATTTTCCCGCTCCCTCCCGGAGCGGGGCCGCCTCCTTCGGGCCGCTCCAGCTCCACGTGTCGCTTCGGGTTTCGTTTGCATCTCTGCCCTTCCAGCAACCCAAACCCAGCGCGGAGATGCAAAACAAATTGTTCTCCCAGCGAGCTCGACCGCCTCGTTTGCGCGGTAACGAGGGAGGGTTGCGCCGCTCTCACTGGCTAATGAGGAAATACCGCGGCATCATCTGCAAAGCAAACACCCATTCCTCATGTATTTCAAATAACTCGCTTGCATGTGGTTGCCTAGAGCTTTTACACAGTCTCCGGAGCCTTGTTGCTTATCTGCATTTTTTTTTCATGGTAACCCAACCAAACCACCTTTTCCCACATATTTTAAACTCAGCAGCTTCTCAGGCTGGGGGATTACTAAGTGCTGCAATTTTCTTATGCTATGGGGGAAGGATGCTTTGCAATTTTCAACTTATGACCTTTAATGCCTAGAATAGTGAAATGATTTCCAGTTGCTTCGCTGCGAGCTGAAAGGCGCGCATTGATCGGCTGCACATCTAATTCCCTCGGCGGCCTTGCTGTTAGGCCATTAAAGCTACACAATTGGGTTATCCTCGGATATCTCCGTGCGGGCGTGCGCAGGCTCTGGGCTGATTTACAGACCATGCAAGAATATTGCCACCAAAATGCCGGGGTTTGGGAGTTGATTTGGGCTGGCCCAAAGCGCAGCCTTTTGTTACGCTTGCAAGAGGGAACTTTTTGTTCCCTTTTAAAAGAGAAGAGGGAGGAGGCGCAGACCCGTGGGCACCTCCAGCGGCAGCTGGTGCACGGGAACAAGCGCAGGCTCCCTGGGAGCCGCAATAGCCCCAGCTCCATCTGCATCCCCCTCCCCACCACGGGCACACTATTTATTTATTTATTTTTAAAGGGAAAAATATGATGATTTCCAAGGAAAGTTCAAAATCTTCTCTGATGTGTTCACAACAAAACGAAGTCTTTTCTCAGCTGTGGGGCGCGCACCGTGTACTCCCACACCTTGCAGAAATGGGATTTCCTGTGGAAATTGCATCCCCGGATCTTTTACTTCTGAAAAAAACCCTGCTCTTTCTCCCTAGTGCTCTGCTTCCTGCTGTCATTTTGAGCAAGGGGGGATTTTTTTCCCCTCCTCTAAACTCTGGGGAATTTCGTGCTAAACTAGTGCTCCTATAACCTTTCTCGTGCATCTTTTCTCCCTGACCGCTCATATCACTTTACACAGACTTTTAAGGAATATATATCATTACATTTTATTATAATAAATATAATAATTAATATAATAAATACAATTGTAATGTATTATATAAATTATAATAAATATACCGAAGCGGGCGCGCTG
>VZSV01000730.1:6398-18559 GCA_013398735.1 Nothocercus julius | reverse complement strand
TGGGCAGGGTTGACTGCTCCTAGATCTACTGACACACCATTTTGAGTCACTCCGCCTCACCTCAAATCCTCAGCTGGAAATGCAAAAGCCCCACGTGGCATCTAAAAGAGCAAAGGAAAAGCAAAGCACCAAAAGGGAGCCTGGCAACACCCCACCACACAAAGAGAATGACACATGCATATGCACACACGGCAACCCTTCTCACCCACTCAGGCTCCTGGCACCCACACGGCTTCTCCTCTCCACGACGCAGCCTACGCTCTGCGGCCGGTACGCCTGCCGAGGCGCCTGAAAATGCGGAACGCGAGCGCACGAGGAGGACGGGACCGGGAGGTAAACACCCATAAGCTACGCTCTGCTTCCTCTAGTGGGCCGACGCTCACATTGCCGTGATCCTCCGGAAGATGAGTGACATGCTCACCGCCTTACTCAACACCTAGGGACACAAAGGAAAAAGTCACTGAGAGAGCCTACTGACTGCAACACGCTCCTTCCAACAACTTCCTAGCTCACCTTCTTGTTAGGCCGGACCCTTTCTTACTCTGTTTCTTCTGGGACCCTCAGGAACACTGCTTCGCATCTGAAAAAATAAAATTTTCAAACATCAGCCAGCCCCACTGACCAACACCTGCAGCACAAAAATAAATACATCAAGGCAATTACTCAGAGGCTGATCAACCACCGCTCCAGGCCCTCACGGCCACACTCCGCACACTACTACACAAGGGAGGCAGCTCCAGCCCCAAAACTGACAGGCACACACGTAAACAATATCAGACAAATTGGGGAAAGCTCTACACAAAAGCAACAAATACAGCACAAAAGAGAGTAAGGACAACAGTCCTATGACATCATCACCGGGCAGCCCTGATGCTCAGCTCAAGACCGAAAGAAATTCAAAATGCAAGCGCCCATGTCAGAAAGGGGTTGGCAAAGTCAGAGACCACGAGGCAGAAGTCACAGGCTAAAAAGATTCAAGACCGTGACGATGCCGGTAAGATAACCCTGAAAGGGTACAGAGAAGGTGCAAAAGTCAGTCAGCCTCCGAAGAGGAAAGAGAGACCGATAAGGCCTCAAAGACGTCGTGAAGATGACTGGCCAGAAACGGCCACGAGATGTAGTCGGAGGGACGGAACACTCCTTAGCTGCGTGTGCGTCAATAGGATCCACTGGCAGGATGATGAGGACAACTCAGGCCAGGCAGAAACACAAAGGATGCCTACAGTACTAGTGCTGCACAATGCAGGATGTATTCTAGAACACCAAGAACAAGATCAAACTCAAGACCTGAGCGACAGAGAGCACAGCTACAACACAAACCACAAACACAGGCTGGAGCTGCCTGCCAGAGTGCACCTGTGCTTTCTCCTCTGAAACACCCAAAACTGCTGCCTGACACCACTCAAACAAGAGGCATGCACACTACAGGGTACATAGCAGCATTGGCACACACAGACCCCCACGCAGACAGACCCCCCACCCAGACAAGACACACCCTCTACCCCTTCACTTAGCTTCTGCAGTGCTCAGAGTCAATACAGGACCTCAGGAGCAGTCCTCAGTTGCCAAACACATCCGTTTGAGACACAACGTTTGCCTTCAGCACCTGCCAAGCCAGAACACAAGTAGTCACCCCCGTGACGGATGGCTCCCACCTCCATTGTGAAAAAAGAGACATCCTCCAAACTACAGCTGTCTCTGCTCACCTGTACTTTGCCAGATCGACTCTCTGGTATCAGGGCTGTGGTGACACCTAGAACAAACAAAATGATCAAGCAAACCATCCACTAGGCAGGAATGACTACTCCTACAACTACTGACACACCATGACATTGATTTAGTCTGTCTCACCTCAGATCCTCAGCCATGAATGGAACAGGCCCGCTTGGTACTCAGAAGAGCGGAGAAAAGGCAAATAACCAAGCAAACCAACAATATCTCAATGAACAAAAATAATCAAGCAGAGACAAACGCAGATGTCACGCTCACCTATGCAGGTTTGTGGCATCCACTTAGCTTCTCCCCTCAGCAATCGCAAACATCTGCAAACACTGTGAGAACGGCACTCTTTGAGGGGATGACAAAAACCGCTCCCCATCGGCAACAACATCCCGCTACAACACCTTTACCTCTTCTGCTAGTCCATCCGGCTTGCCGATCTGTGTGCTGCGACTGCTATGCCTGCTGCAGCATCTGTAAAGACCAAACGCAAGTGGGCGAGAAGGACAGGACCGGGGAGACAACTCCCCCCCCGTAGGCTAGGCTCTGTGCGCTCGCGCACGCCAATGCTCGCCTTTCCGCGTCACTCTGGGATGCGAGGGACTCGCTCTCCGCATTGCTCGAGACCTATGGACGCAAAGCAAAAAGTCATCGAGAAGGCCAGCGGAGCAAACTGTTCTCCTTCCAACAACTCTCTAGCTCAACTTGTTTATAGAGCAGGACTCTTTCTTATTCCATCTTTTTTGGGAACACTGCTCTGCATCTCAAAAGCAAACTGAACACTCACCCAACCAATTCCTATCCCTGCAAAAATACATAAATACACCAAGTGCATTATACACGGGCTGACCAATCGCCACTCTGGGTCATCGCTGCCAATCGCCAATCTCCATTCGCTACTACAGGCAACTCCCACAGGCAAGGCAGCTCCAGCCCCACACAGACAAACATGCACACAAATATCACAGTACAGAGAAAAGCCTAACACAGTAAAAGAGCTACTACTGGACGGAAGGTACTGAGGACTAGAAAAATCCCGTGATGTCACAACTGTGTGGCCCGGTGGCTCGGCACGAGTGCGAGTCAAAGCCGAACTCCCTTCGGTGCTCGTGTCAGAAAATGGCTGGCGAAGCTGGAGACGGGGAAAAGGCCTTTGAGAAGGATTCGATGCTGTCACGATGCAGGGAAGACGACTCAAAGGGTGCCGCGAAGGCATGAAACGAGACTGGTCTCCAAAGAGGAAAACACGGCTGAAAAAGCCTTGAGGATGGTCCTGAAGATGAACGGCCATGAAACCGAGCCATAGGGATGGAAGGCCCCAGATGCACTTTCAAGACTCAAGACAGGATCTGCTGGTGCAATGCCAACAGCTCAGGCCAGGCTGAAAGATAAAGGATGCCTTTGGCACAACTGTCGCAACAGTGCCAGATACATTCTGGAACCCAAAGAACAAGAGCAACCTCCAGACCTGAGCAAAACACCCAAGAGCTACAACATAGACCATATAGACACAGGCTGGAGCTGCCTGCCCTAGCAAACCCACACTTTGTTTACTGAAACAGCCAAAACACCATCCTCACACACCAATCCTCCACAAGGGGCATCGATAATAAACGGTCTGACAACCAACACCTGATATCCATCCACTTAGCTTTGGCAGTACGCAAGGTGACCACAGGACTTCAGCTGTCTTTCTTAATTGGCAGAGACATCATCATCGAGCTTTTTTGGGACACCCTCTTCATCCTCATCACATGAGGAACCAGAGCTGAAGTAAGGATTCCTGTGACAAACGGGTCCCGCCTCAATCGCAAAAAAACCTCCCCGAAGTACGGCCGTCACTCCACTCGCCTGGACCTTGCCATACACATACTGCGGTATTGGGGGTTGTGTGGGCACCAGTTACACCTAGAACGAACAACATGACCAAGTGACACTTCTGCTTAAGAGGAATGATGAGTCCTAGAACTACTGACACACTATTAAATTTAGTCATTGTACCTCATCACAAATCCCCACCATGACTGAAAAAGGCCCAGTCGGTACCTGAAAAAGCATAAGAAAAGCAAATTACCAAGAGGCAGTTTGCCAAAAGGCTGTCAAGCGACACCCCACCACCCAAAAAGAACCAAACATGTTGACGCAAGGCAGCCCCTCTCACCTGCTATGACCTTTATCTCTTCTGCTGGCTGACAGGAGCTCAGGCAACAGCTACGTCTGCCACAGCACCTGTAAAAACAAAACACGAGCAGTTGATATGGACGACACGGGCCTGAAAGCTACCCAACACTAGGCTCCTCTTCCTCTCGCGGGCTGATGCTTACCCCGCGGTGCCACTCCGGACGCGAGCGACCCACTCCCCGCATTACGTGACGCCTCACCACACGTGGGCGCAGAGCCACGAGTCATCGAGAAAGCACGCCGTTCACAACGGTTTCCTTGCGACGACTCCCAGGCTCACCTTCTTTATAGGCAGGACCCTTTCTTATTCTGTTTCTTTTGGGACCTTCCCAGGAACACAGCTCTACAGACATTAAAAAAAGATAAGTAAAAAAATAAAATCAAAATCCGACATCCGTGAGTTACACTGACCAACACCGTCAGACCAAAACCAAATACATTCGGCAGACGATGCACAGGCTGATGGACCAGCTCCAGGCCATCACTGTCACACTCCACACGCTGCTACAGCTTACTCCAACAAGCAAGGCAGCTCTAGCCCCAAATGGACACAGACAAATAATATCAGATAACTAGAGGAAAGTTCTGCACAAAAACAAATAGCACCGTGCAGAAGATACTTAGGACAACACTCCTATGAAATCAGCACTGTACAGCCTTGCCGCTCAGCTGGAGACTGGGAACTGAAAACCCAAACCCTTGTGACCGAAAGTGCCGACAAAGCTGGAGACAGCGAGCGGAAGTTGCCCGCTAAAAAGATCCAAGGCCGTGACAATGCAGGGAAGATGATGCCGAAAGGGTACCAAGAGGACAGAAAAAAAGACCGACCTCCCAATATGCGAGAGTGACCCATAAGACCTCAAAGACTGTTGCAAAGATGACTGGCCACAAAAGGCCACAAGATGGACTTGAGGGCGGAACTCAACATAGTTGCATGTGCAGGACAAGATGGGATTCGGTGCCACAATGATTGAGGACTCAGGCCAGACAGAAGCAGAACGGATGCCTACACCACTAGTATTGCACAATACAGAATGCATTCTAGAACAGGAAGACCAAGATCAATCTCAAGACCTGAGCAACCAAATAGTGCGGGTACACCCCACAGCAGAGAAACACAGGCTGGAGCTGCCTGCCCAAACGCACCAGTGCCTTCTCCTCTGAAACACCCAAAACTCCTGCCTGACACCACTCACACATGCAAGGCTTGGACAATACAGGGTGTGTATGAGCGCATGCACACACACACACATGTACACACACACACACACACACAGAGTCAAGACACCCCAACACGATCCAGCCTTTTGCTTATTTTTTTGCAGTGGTCAGAATCACTGCAGAACCTCAGGAGCAGTCCTCAGGAGTTGCCAAAAGCATCCTGTTCCATCTTGAGACACCACATTGGCCTTCAGCACCTGCCAAGCCAAAGGACAAGTAGTCACCCCCATGACAGATGTCTGCTGTCTCAGTCATGGACACACACACACACAAACACAGAAAAACAGACAAAAAAACCCACACATCCTCCAAAGCATCGCCGTCATTCTGCTTGCCTGCACTTTGCTGGATCGGCTCTCCAGTATCGGGGCTGTGGTGAAACATAGACGGAACAAAATAACCAAGTGACCCTTCAGCTAGGTAGGAAGGACTACTCCTAGAACTACTGACATGCCCTTACATTCAGTTAGTCTGCCTCACCTCAGATCATCAGGCATCAACACAGGGAAGCCCAGATGGTACCTGCAAAAGCAGAGGAAAGGCAAATAACGGAGAGGCACATCTACAATACCACAATAAACAAAAACGACCAAGCAAAAAGACAGTCAGATGCCACTCTCATCTGTTCAGGCTGAGTGCATCCCCTCAGCTTCTCACTATCACAAACACCACCTACAAACACTGAGAGAACATCAGTCCTCGGGGGGATGACAAAAGATAAAAGGAACAAAACACACACCCCACCCGCAACAATATCCCGGTGCAACACCTTTACCTCTTCTGCGAGGCCATCCAGATCACTACCCTACACGCAGTGACTGCTGTGCCTGCCGCAGCACCTGTCAAGACAGAACGCAAGTGAGCGAGAAGGACCAGACCCCCCCCCCCCCCATAAGCTAGACTCTGCTCGCTCACGCAGACTTCACGCTCACCTTTCTGTGCTGCTCCTGAACTGAGTGACCTGCTCTCTGCGTTACTCGATGCCTACACATTTAAAAAAAGCAAAAAGCCATTGAGCAAGCACACGGATCAAAAGATTCTCCTTCTGACAACTCTCTAGCTCATCTTTTTAGGGAAGGACCCTTTCTTACATCAGCTCCTTTGGGAACCCCACAACACTGCTCTGCATATCTCAAAAGCAAACTCAACACCCACCAGTCTGGCCAAAAGATCCCTACCCCCACAGAACACATAAATATATTAAAGCGGATTACATGCGGGCCAACTGATCGCTGCTCCTGACGGTTGCTCCCAATCTCCGTGCACTGCTATGGCGGGCTCCAGGAGGCCAGGCGGCTCCAGCACCACGCGGATGGCCATGCACGCAAACATCATGTGATGAACACAGAAAAGCCCTACACAAAAAAAAAACTATTACCACATGGAAGACACTGAGAACTATAAGATTCCCAGGACATGATATCTGCGCGGCCCTGATGCTCGGCACAGGGGCAAGTCAAAGCCAAAATCTGACGCCAACGCGCGTGTCGGAAAATGGCGGGCAAAGCCAGAGACTGCGATGTGGAGGACACCGACTAAAAAAAAAAAAATCTGATGCTGCGAAAATGCGGGGAAGACGACCGCAAAAATGTGCCTGGAAGGCACGATACAAAAAGGGCCTCCAAAGAGAAAAATGCGGCCAATAAGGCCTCCAAGACCATGGTGAGGATGAATGTCTACAGATGGTCGTGACCGAGACTTGGGGGGACAGAACTTCCACCCCTTAGCTGCGTGGGCAGCACGGGATGGGATCCGCTGGCACAGCAACGACGCCTCAGACGAGGCTGAAAGAAAAGATGCCTACAACTCTGCTGTGGTGCTGCGTTGGCACCACAAGATGGGATCTGCTGGCGCAACGATGACACCTCAGGCCAGGCTCAAAGACAAGAGATGCCTACCGCTCTGCTGCAGTACAGAGCCAGATGCACTCTGGAACCCAAAAGAACAAGAGCAATCTCAAGAGCAGAACAAAATGGTACGGAGCTACAACACAAACCGTAGGCTACAACACGCTGGGCTGGAGCTGCCCATCCTAGCCTACCCTCACTTTGTCCCGTGCGACGCCCAAAAGACCAAGCTCACGCACCACTCATTCAAAAGAAGCATCTTGACTAGACGGTCTGGCAGCAAACACAGACATGCACGCACACACATGCATGTGGAGTTAAGACAGCCTAACAGCTATTGCTCCACTCAGCTTTGGCAGCGCTCTGAGTCACCGTAGGACTTCAGGAGCCATCCTCAACTGGCAGACACATCTTCTTCTATCTTATTTTGAACGGCATGTTTGCCTCCATTACCTGCCGAACCAGAGCACGAGTGGTGGCTCCGGGACGCCGAGCTCCCGCCTCACCGACAAAAACACCCTCCCCTGGAACATAGCTGTCGCTGCGCTCACCTACACCGGGCCAGATCTACACTCCGGGAACAAGACTGGGATGACACCCTTGACCCCTAAAAAGAACAAAAGTATCAAGTGACTCACCTGTTAGGCAGAGATGACTACTCCTAGATCTACTGACACACCAGTCTATTCAGTCTGCCTCACTTGAAATCCTCAGCTGTGAATATAACAGGTGAATGCTGCACCTGAAAAACCAGGAAAAAAGCAAGTGACCAAGAGGGAGCCTGGCTACCCACCACCACCACCATCACACACACACACACACACACACACACACACACACACACACACAAGAGAGAAAGCGCACACACAGGGGCCCCTTCTCACCTGTTCTGGATCCTTGTGCCCACACAGCTTCTCCCCTCTATGACACCCGACCAAGTCAACACAAACCGAGAGGGGAACACGCTTTGAGGGGATGACAAAAAACAACACCCCATCTGCAAGAACACCCCACTACAACACCTTTCCCTCTTCTGCTAGCCCATCGGGAATGCCGGCCAATGCCCTGCAACTGCTACGCCTGCTGTAGCACCTGTAAAAACAGAACACAATGCAGTGAGAGGGACAGCAGCAGCCCAACAAACTCCCTACCTTGGTTCCACTTCCTCTTGTAGGCCTACCCTTGCCGTGCCACACTCCTCTGTGACAAGAGCAACCTGCTCTTGGCATTACTCAACACCTGTGGACACAAAGCAAAAAAAGTCATCAAAAATGCCTAGGGACAAAAACACTCTCCTTCTGAGAACTGTAGCTCGAGTTTTTTAGAGCAGGGCCATTTCTTACTCAAGCTCCTTGTGGAACCCTGGAAAGGCTGCTCGGCATCTCAAAAGCAAACTAAACACCCACTGACCAGACCCCTTAACAAAGGGAGGAGCCTCTTAATCTCAGCCATAAATACATCCAGCTGAATAAATACAAGGCTTTTCCATCCCAAGATAAAAAAGGCAGTCCAAAAAAGAAAAATACTTTGGGGATGAAGTAGATCCTTGATGTGACTACAGAGACCTCAAATCCTCTATCCACAACATCAAAAGGTCTGTTACTAAAATTCATTTTTATTCCACCTACTATTAAACTGTGCATTAAAAAAGCATTATTATGGGGGATAGAAAAAAAAATTATGAAAGGGCAAAAACAGAAAACGTTGAGGAATGAAAAAAAAAGATCTATTGAAAAAAAGAGCAAACTATAAATAGAAAATACAGGAAAAAAAAAGAGCATAAAAGGGGAAACAAAAAGAGAATACTTCTCTGAAGGGAAAGAAAATTATTAGGAGACTAACAATAAGATAATTAGCAGGAGACAAAAAGACTTATGAGGAAATGGGAAGAGAATTATAAGCAGGAGTAGAAGGGAGCTATTAGCCAGAGAGAAAGAGAATCTTTAGGGGAATGAGCAGGAAATTATTACATCGAGTCCAAGAGAAAATTGGGAGAAGTGGAATGAAATGATTAGCAGGAGAGAAAAAGAAGCATGAGGAGTCAAAAAATAGAATTATTACCTGGAGAGAGAGAATTCTTGGGAAAAGAGGAATAAAAGTATTCAGGGGAGCAGAAGACATTTCAGCGCAGGAAACCAAGGGAAATATGAGAGAATTATTAGTGGGAGAGAAGGAAAAGTCTCAGCATGACAAGAAACAAATACTGATTGGCGAGAGGAAGGAAATGATTAGGGTAATAAAAAGAGAATGATTATCTGAAGTTCAGGAGAAGTCCTGGGATAAGAAGAATCTAATTATTAGGGAGGAAGAAAAGAATGATAGGGGGAATGAAAAGAGAATACTTCTCTGAAAGGAAATAGAATGATTGGGAGAATAGGAATAAGATGATTAGCGAGAGACCAAGACAATGATGAGGGAAAGAGGAAGAGAATTATGAGCAGAAGGGAGCTGTTAGAGAGGAAGAGAATCTTTAGGGGAACGAACAGGAAATTATTACATCGAGTCTAAGGGCATGTTTGGGAGAAGAGGAATTAAATGATTAGCGGGAGAGGAAGAGAAGCATTAGGAGTCTAAAAAGGGAATGAGTACCTGGAGTGAGGGAGAATTATTGCGAAAATATGATAAAGATTATTTGAGGGAGAGGAGAGATTTCGGAGCACGAAACCAAGAGATTTATGAGAAAAATAGGAAGGGAATGATTATAGAGTGAGGAAGGGACTTGTTAGGGGAATAAGAAGAAACTTATTAGCTGGAGCGAAAGAGAATTATTGGGAGACTAGCAAGAAAATTATTAGTGGGAGAGAAGGAGAAGTCTCAGCATGACAAGAAACAAATAATTAGCAGGAGAGGAAGGAAATGATTAGGGGAGTAAAAAGAGAATGATTATCTGAAGGTCAGGAGAAGTCCTGCAATTAGAGGAGTAAAATCTTTAGGGGGAAAAGAAGAGAATAATGGGGGGAACAAAAAGAAAATTATTATCTAAAGGGAAAGAGAATGATTGGGAGAATAGGAATAAAAAACTTAGGTGGAGACCAAGAGAATGATTAGGGAAATGGGAAGAGAATTATGAGTAGGCGTAGAAGGGAGTTATTAGCCCGAGAGGAAGAGAATCTTTAGGGGAACGAACAGGAAATTATTACATTGAGTCCAAGAGAAAAATTGGGAGAAGTGGAATGAAATGATTAGCGGGAGAGGAAGAGAAGCATTAGGAGTCCGAAAAGGGAATTCTTACCCGGAGTGAGGGAGAATTATTGAGAATAGAGAAATAAGATGATCTGAGGGAGAGGAAGAGATTTAAGAGCGGGAAACCTAGAGAATTACGAGGGAATTGGGAAGGGAATGCCTAGCAGGAGAGGAAGGGCCTGATTATAGAGCGAGGAAGGGACTTGTTAGGGGAATAAGAAGAGACTTATTAGCTGGAGTGAAGGAGAATTATTGGGAGACTAGCCAGAAAATTATTAGTGGAAGAGAAGGAGAAGTCTCAGCATGACAAGAAACAGACACTGATTGGCCAGAGGAAGGGAATGATTAGGGGAGTAAAAAGAGAATGATTATCCGAAGGTCAGGAGAAGTCCTGGGATAAGGGGAATCTAATTATTAGAGGCGGGGGAAGGGAATGATAGGGGGAACGAAAAGAGAATACTTCTCTGAAGGGAAAGAGAATGATTGGGAGACTAGCAATAAGATAAGTAGCAGGAGACCGAGAGACTTACGAGGAAATCGGAAGAGAGGTATGAGCAGGAGTACAAGGGAGGTATTAGCCAGAGATGAAGAGAATTTTTAGGGGAATAAAGAGGAAATTATTACACCAAGTCAAAGAGAATATTTGGGAGAAGTGGAATGAAATGATTAGTGGAAGAGGAAGAGAAGTATGAGGAGTCGAGAAATAGAATTATTACCTGGAGAGAGAGAATTCTTGGGAAAATTGTAATAAAAATATTGAAGGGATAGGAAGAGATTTCAGAGCAGGAAACTATGGGAATTATGAGAGAATTAGAAAGGAATTCTTATACAGTGAGGAAGGAAATTCTTTGGGGAATAAGAGAATTACTGGCTGGAGTGAATTAGAATTATTGGGAGACTAGGAAGAAAAATATTATTGGGAGAAAAGGAGAAATATGAGCAGGTGAAGAAATAAATAATTAGCAGGCAAGGAAGGGAATGATTACGGGAATAAAAAGAGAATTATTTTCTGAAGCTTTGCAATAAGAGGAATCCAATTATTAGTGCGAGAGGAAGGGAATTTTAGGGGGAACAAAAAGAGAATACTTATCTGAACGTAAAGAGAATTATTAGGAGAATAAGAATAAAATTATCAGCAGGAAACCAAGAGAATTATGAGGGAAATCAGAACATCATTTTTATCAGTAGTAGAATACAAGTCTTAGTTAGAGATCAAGGAAATAATTAAAGAAAGTAAAAAGAAAATTATTACCTGGAGCAAAAACTCATTTCTGGGAGAAGAGGTGATTACCTGGCCTTTACCCTTGCAGTACTCCTCGCAGCCACAGGACGGCAGCAGTGAGTTTCCCGGGGCGCACTCACTCGATAGAATACAAAATCACAGGCAAAAGATACCATGATGTCCTCTGTCCCTCTACTTAACTTTTCCAGGGCTCTGGATCATCATGGAGCTTCAACAGAAGTTTTCAGAGGCATCTGCATCTCCACCAGTTTTCCTTCAATGACCTCCATTTACCTGCACTGCTGGCCAAATCAAAGCAGGAAAAAAAACCTACTCATTAACAAGAGATAGAAGTGGAAACTGAGGAGACACCTAAATACCCTACACTAAATTGCTAAGCCATATGGAGAAAGAAAAAACAAGCAAACAAACAAACAAAAAAAACACCTCGCAACCTCACAGCTCCATATCACACCCTTCAGCGGTCTTTTTGTACAAGATAGCCTTTCTTGTCCAAAGGCAGCACTAAATCTTCTGGGAGAACTTAACTCTCTCAACACTGTTGCTTGCCAAAACCCTTCCCAAGCCCCACTCCCCAAGAAAAGCAAGAGCAGAAAGAGCTCCTCATGCCCAGAGCCTGGCTTTATGGAGCCCCAACCCCACCTACCGCCCCAGCCAGCAGCCCTTGCAAGGCCAGGGCTCCACCAATTACAGCCATAAACAGAAACAGCAGGGCAGAGCTGTGGCTTTTCCATCCCTAAGTAAAAGGGAGAGCACAGAAGAGGTAA
>VZSV01000727.1:14671-27207 GCA_013398735.1 Nothocercus julius | reverse complement strand
CAGGGGCTATTAGTTGGTTGCAAATGTCCCGCTGCTAACTGCTCTTCCACCAGCAGCTGTAGCTGCTGCAGCCACTCTTTATGCAGGGGCCACTGGTCAACCTGAAGAAGAGAAGGCTGAGAGGGGATCTCATCAGTGTATATAAATATCTCAAGGGAGGGAGTGAGGAGGATGGGGCTGGCTTCTTTTCAGTGGTGGCCACCGATAGAACTAGAGGTAATGGCCACAAACTGAAACACCAAAAGTTCCACAGGAACTCAAGGAAAAATTTCTTGACAGTGAGGGTGACAGAGCACTGGAACAGGTTGCCCATGACCTCTCAAAGATGGAGAGTGGCTTAGCAATAACACCCACCAATTTCCTCAGCACTCTTGGGTGCATCCCATCCAGGCCCATAGATTTATGTGTGTCCAGTTTGCCTAAATAATCCCTAACTCAATCCCCCTCGACCAGAGGAAAGTCTTCCTCTCTCACGGTTATCTCTCTTGTCTCTGGGCTCTGTAGTTCATGGGCACTAGCCTTAGCAGTAAAGACTGAAGCAAAGAAGGCATTTAGTAACTCTGCCTTCTCTGCATCCTCTGTCACCAAGGCACCCTCCGCGTTCAGCAGTGGGCCCGCATTTTCCCTAGTCTTCCTCTTGCTGCTGATGTATTTGCAGAAGCCCTTCCTGTTGTCCCTGCCATCTCTTGCTAACTCTAATTCCAAACGGGCCTTGGCCTTCCTCATTGCATCCCTGCATTCTCTGACAGTTTTCCTATATTCTTCCCATGTGGTCTGGCCCTTCTTCCAGATGATGTATGCTCTTTTTCTCTTTAAGTTTACCCAACAACTCCTTTCCCATCCACGCAGGACTCCTTCCCCGGAAGTGGTGCTTGAATATTAGTCAACTCTCCTGGACCCCCTTTCCTTCTAGGGCCCTGGCCCAGGGGATTCCTCCAAGGAGGTCCCTGAAGAGGTCAAAGTTAGTTCTCTTGAAGTTCAGGGTTGCAATCCTGCTTCTTGCGATCTGATAGCCAATTACATATAGAATCATGTCATTATCAGCGAATATTAAGCCTTTTGAAATAAAACAATAACTATATCCAAAAAGTAGAGAAAGCATACAAAGTTGAGTTTTTTAAAGCCAGTGAAAATAAAAGACCAAAGCTGCCGCCAAAATTTTTTGAAGTTTTTTTTTCTCCCTGAAAGCTGAGAACAAGAATGTATGATATATAATGGCTATAAGTATATGTGCCCATGATAGAACTTCATGCTTAAAGAGAACGTTCAAATCTGCACTGAACTTCTTCAAATTAAACAACCTGAACAGCACCTTTTTTATTGGGTCTAAGGAACATCATCCTTCAAAGACTTTTGCCGCAAGTGCAGGATCACAGTGGAATGACATGCCATTCTTGGGCTTTTGTTTGTTTGTTTGTTTGTTTTAAGAGGTTTTGGTGCTTAGTGGAATATCTACTTATGGGCACTGTGTGAGTGGGCTTAGTTTGAAAGTGGTTAAATTTTGAACATACAGATTTTGCAATGAAGTTCAAAATAAAAACATCAGAGGGAGCCATAGCTTTTCTGAATTTGGATATTACTGTGGCTGGATGCACATGGGACATTCCCAGCTGGAATAGGCAGTGGTTTAATCTGGTGTCAAGCATACATTGAAATCCACCTTATAGTATGCAAGGTTTTTTTTTTTGTTTTTATACTCAATCTGCTATAAAGATTAGCTACAATCACAAAATTTACTTGTGCCCAGTTTTAAAATTCCCCCACATTCAGTGTTAGGAGGTTAAAATGTCCATTGAGACAGGTATGTATGCAGACCCAGGGATTGTTTAGACCATCTAGGTTAGGCATTTTTTCTGCCTCCATTATTTCCTGGTCCATTGACCTTAGCTCACATACTTCATATATGAACTCTGTTGCTGCAAAGAATATGTGTGTCTGTGGCTCTTTTCATATGCTCTATTTTTGTGTATAGTCTATGTCATTATATTGTTTGTTAATCATTTACAATAGGGATTCTTGAAAATCAATATCCTCTTAAAGACAGAGAAGAAAAAATGAGCAATCTAAGCAACGCAATATGTTAGCCTATATTTTTATTCTTACTTTCCGAGAAGGTGAGTTTAATACAGATCTCTAGAATAATTTTTGCAAGGCAGTAAAGTAATATGTTGATTAGATATGTATCCAGTGGAGCTGAACATGGCTGTCATCGCTCAGGAGACACTTATACTGAATACCTTTAGTAAAGGGAGACAAAATTCCCCTAGCTGGGGTGGTGTGTCCCAAAATTCTGGTAGCTCAGTTGCTGTGGTCCCTCACTAAGATGGTACTGACATTTTTTTTAAGAAACGCAACAAAGTTTTATACCTTTATGCCACAGTGTTTCTAGCATATTTGGTATGGTTTCTGTTTCAATGTTACATATATAAGTTGCATTTGCTTTGATCTTTAACTAGATAGTCAGGATGTAGCACACTGATCATGCTGCAATTTCTGGGTTGATGGAAGTTCTCATTTAGCTATCATGGAAATATAATGAATTTGATAATTATAATGAATGAGATGTGGGGAAAGGAGATAGAGAGGGCTAAGTTTGATGCAAGCAAAACTCACTCATTGCTTCTCAGAAAAAAAATATATAAAAGAAATGAAGCACACGGGACAGATGCTAATCACTGTTAGTTTAGTGCATGATGAGATGACATTATACTGCAGAGGTGTCTGCAGTGTGAGAGCCTGCCTAAAACTGAACTGAGCTGACCATGTAACAAAATAATGAGACAGAAGCAGAATTTAGAAAGGAAATTGAAGCCCAGCAACCCCTGTGAAGATATGCATTTATCCAGCCAATGTGACTCCTTCAAGGAGAACCCTTTTGTGCTTTGGCAGCAGTTTAAAATGTTCTTTGGAACTGTTTTTGCAAAGCACATTGATATTTTGCAAATAGCTGTCTGAGTTACAGTCTGCATCCTTTGTAATTTGCTGCTGTCTTCTATGTCTTCTGTGGTATCACCAGCTTCTCCCTTTTTCTCTTCCCCTAAAATTTGGGAGCAGGGGTGTTTGAAAGTTTTTCTTTGTAGCCTCAAACACCAGCAGGAGCTCAAGGGGAACTGCCTGGAAATATCAAGATAGAAGTTATTTCCATCAATAAAATGAGCCAATACCCCTCCTTCAGTCAAATTCCAAAAAGGAATGATTTCAAAAATAGATTCTACATCATAAAAGGAGCAGAACAGTATCAGGAATGCCACATTTTTTCTCTTTAAAAAAATATATATATTAAAAAAAAGAGATTAGTTTGTACTTAAAATACTGAATTTCTTCAGAGATTAGACTGGGTAAGAAAAAAATTGTTCATGTAAAGAATTGTGTATATATGCATAATCTTTTCACAATTCTACAAATATTTGCTTTTAGTATCTTTTTTTTCTCACTGGATAAACTGTTGAACATATTTCTTCAGTGCTGTATAATTATATAATTTTATGATATATAAAAATATATATTTGTACCAAAAAAGATTTAGAAAAGAAGGTTTGATGTGCCTGTATTTGTTAATAATTACTATAACTTAACTTTATAGTGGTATGTTATTTTAAAAAAGTTCCATGGTTTTCTTAATAAACTATTTTTTTAAAACAACAAAAGACTATACATCTAGCATATTCTGCATATATTTTCAATAAACACATGATGAAAAATCAAGATAGTGTGATGGTAATGAAAATCAAATTCAGCAGCAGTAAACTGAAGAATAATTTATTTAACTTTAAAAAAGAGGAGAAAAAGCAAAGAATATGCATCTCTGGGGACAAATCTATAGGAATGGATATATGTTTCTAATATGTATTTGAGAGTTATATAATAGAAAAAGATTTAAACATTAGTTTCTTATTCTGTGAATATGAAGTGTCATCATCGACCTCTTTGAACATGAGGCTATCTGAAAATTTTTATAAATGTGTTACTGACTGAGGATTTCTCTCTGCTTTGGTGCCTGTATAATCCTGTAGTTGTAACCAATATCACAATTTGTTACCTTTTTTTGTCCTTCAGCTTTATCAAAGGGTTGCAGGGGCAGGATACTAAAAAATCTATAATGTCCATATTTAAAATACACTTTTTATACCTCCTGTCTATGCTACATTCTAAAGAACAAAGAAGCCATTCACATACTACTTTATCGGGCTACATTCAATATATTACTGGTGCCCTGATTGCATTGTGTGAATGCCAAAAAAATCAAGATGATTAAGCTATGCTGACAAATAAGCAGATCGTTTCTACTGTCAATGACATGTTTAGAGCAGGTATGCTTAAGTTTCATAAAAGTAGTATTTTCTTTAATGGCTTTTCAGTTATCATTTCTTCAATTTTTCCCTCTACTCCTCTTGCCCTCAATATTAGAAAGCACAAGAAAGAATAGTGGGAGGATTTTAATGTTTTCGTACACTCTCGTATCCTTAAAGTAGAGGACGAACATAAAACTCAGAAAAGGACAAACAGTTGTGATAATATATCTTAAATAGTACTATTTTTTTATGAGTGTTGGCAACAATGAATTATTTTAAATACTTCCTTACATTTAAAAATCAGTCAAAAATAATTTTAAGCATTTATATTGAAGTGGCAGACAAAAGGGATAATGGGTTTGTTATGAGAAGCCCCAGACAAGAATGCACCCAAGGACATAATTTTTGCTGCTGTTGCTGGTACATCATGAGAGAAGGCAGACAAAACAGCAAACACCCAGTAACTTTGGGATTGCTTACATTATGCACAACTTGGAAAAGGACACCTATTAAGCCCCAACATTAGAGAAAAATTAAGAGAGCCCTTGGGAATGAAGATGATGATTGGCAGGGACCCAGTACCTTGGGATAGGCTGGAGTCTACAAAGCCTTTTAATGCCTGGGGTTATGGCTTTGGAAAACAGACTTCTACTTGAAAATCTTACATGGCAGGTAGAAACATTAGCAAAAGCAATGGAGAAAGGATCTTCACAACTGAATAAGCAGATCCAGGCAAATACAAGGATGACACTTCAAAATCACCTCACCCTAAATCTTTTACTAGCTAAAGAGCTTAGAGTCTGTGGGTATCTGAAGTTAAATTCAGATCACTGTTGTATTCATATCCCTAACGTCACTGAGGACCTTAATAAGCAGATAGATGAGATTCAAAAAGTAAAAGCTTCAAAAGAAGCCCCAGAAAAGAATGTACCCAAGGACATAATTTTTGCTGCTGTTGCTGGTACATCATGAGAGATTATAGACAAAACAGCAAACACTGGTTGAAGACGAAGATAAGGACCATCCTATCTTCAAGAAACCGGCTGAAACTGGACAATAGGATCAAAACAAGGCTCCCTGAGCCAAAATGATACCATATACAGAAGTGAGTTACCAGAGTTCATCGGAAGGACCTGGAAAGACGACCACCAGGGGACTTGGAAGACCATCAGAGACCACCGAAGGGACAAAGGGCGTACATGCACAAAGGTGGGGTATTTTGTAATCAGTTCTAGGAAATAGAATGAATATGTATGATCATTCCAAGAATTTAGTGCACATGCAGATAACAGAGAAATATAAGCTTTGGTTAAGGCAACTTACGGCAGGCACGATAGGTGGAGCTATCCCCCGTGCATCCAGCGCCGCAATAAAGTGAATGCCTGCTTCTTAATACTACATTGATGTTCAGAGGTTTATTCCTGATTTTCGGTGACAGTTTCTGGTGAGCCAGATGGGACACCACTTCTGAATCTTGACGGATCTGAGGGATTGCAGGACCTCTAGCCGGCACTGAGGAATTCTCGGGGAGAACCCCCAATCCCCGGACCGAAGAGCTCTGAGCAAGACCCCTCGGAAGGTAACATACCTAAGGGAAGGAACAGGCTCAGTTGATGGGTGGATTAGATCCCCACCCCAAGGGTGCCCGCCGTCAGACGAAACAAAAGCTTCACAGGGAAGGGCTTCAGGGTAGCTGCAGCAAAAGGGTAAAGGTTAAGGTCAGGATCTAGTGGGTTAAAGTTCCACCAAAGGGTTAAGGTCAGACCAATACTGCTGGATAACTGTGGCGTTGAAGCTTGGAACGGTATCGGGTATCCTTATCTGGATCTTGTATTCGGTGATTGGTTGATTGTGCTGTCCTGAAATTTGGAACGGCACCGAGTATTCTCATATCGGTTGCTCTTGTCTGAACTTTGCATTTGATAACTGTTATAAGAAAAGGGGGGGGAGCAGACCCATAAGGTGTCAACACAATGGGTAATATTTGTTCCTCGGAAGGAGGGGAAGAAGGGATCTTGAAAAGATCTCCTCTGAGATGTATTCTAAAACATTGGGGAAAAGTAGGGGGAGATCCTCGTATGTGAAGACAGTTTGTGGAATATTTGTGGAATATTGTTGACAGCTGTGGCAATTCAGCTCTGAAAGAACCTGATCAGAGAGTACTGGACTCTGACAAAGGGAAGCAAAGGAAACCTGCAAGGGTGGTTATCTCATAGCTTGGCTCTGTTGCACTGTCCTGTAGTAGATGTTCTTTTCTTAAAATCTTATTGTGAAAATGATATAGGTGATTTTCCAAGATTCCCCCACTACACCCATCAGAGTATCACATCATAGCTGAGGTAGGAAGGGACCTCTAGAGATCATATAGTCCAACCATATTGACCACTCTCCATGGTATACCACTCTCCATACCAACCATGTATTTGACCACTCTCACTGAAAAAAAAAAAAAAATGAAAAAAAAGTTATTTTTATGTTTAAATGTAATTTCTGTATTTCAGTTTGTGTGCATTGCCTCTTGTCCTGTCACAGGGCACCACTAAGAATAATCTGGCTCTGCCTTCTTTACTCTGCACCCACACACACCCCCCATTAAGGTATTCATACACATTGATAAGATCTCCCCTGAGCCTTCCAGAGGCTAAACATTCCCAGCTCTCAGCCTCTCTCTGTATAAGAGATCCTCCAGTCCCTTCATCAACTCTGTCGCCCTTTGCTGGACTCACTCCAGTAGATCCATATCTCTCTTGTACTGCGGAACCCAGAACTGAACCCAGCATTCCAGATGTGTCTCACTAGTTCTGAGAGTTCTGAGTGGAGGCAAAGGATCACCTTCCTCAACGTGATGGCAATGCTCTGCCAAATGCAGCCCAGGATACTGTTGTCTGTTGCAAGGGTACATTATTGGTTCTTGTTCAATGTATTGTTTACCAGGATCCCTTTTCTGTAAAGATGGTCTCCAGATGGTTAGCACTCCATTATTTGTTTGCATACGCCTGAGGTGGGTCCCCTTCAGATCTGTTTTTTGATTACAAGGTCTCTCTTGTCCATATCACCCTGCACCCTTTCCTTGCCAATCCAGTCCACCACTTTACTGTGGGCCATCATCTCCCTCCCCTGTTTAAAGTTGTCCTTACCAGGTTGGCTAGCCTATTGGCAAAGATGCTTTTGCCCCGCTGTCTCTTCTGAGTAGTCCTCAATCTTCAAAAAGGTTCTAAAACCCTGTTGTTGATATCAGCTGCACGGCCAGTTATTGACCTGCCGGATATGTCTGCTCCTCCTCAAGCCCTTCCTTCTTACCAGCAGGATCAAGGAGACCCCACCTGAGCCTCCATGCCCCCCTCCCCTTGGCCCTCAGCCTCAGAGCCATGCAGTCACTCTTGATAAGTTCCAGGTCTCCCTAGCCATATAGTTGGTGACTACATGGAAAAACAGAAGGGAGCAACAGTCCAAGGGCCTGAGAAGACTCAGCAGTCCTCCACATGGTTCCAGATCCAAGCCTCTAGCAAGCAGCAAGCCTGTCCAGGCAGCAGGTCCGGTTGACAGACTGGGACCTCTGTCCCCATAGCAGAGTTTCCCACTACTATCACTCACTGCTTCCTCTTGGTGCTGTGGAGTGCCTCAGGCTCAGCTGTCTCAGAGGCTTCGTTGGACAGAGCTTCCAGTCCCATCTGCAAGAAAGGCAGGAGTAACTGGAGTATTGGATACATATGGCTTGAAGAAGGTCCTTAGGAACGGCCAAGAATTCCCACTTTGTAGCTTTGGAAGCCCTGCTGACATCCCTTAAGCCCTTGATATTTTTTCTATTTTTCAAATTGAAAATTCCACTAAGGAGCTTGGATTTTGGTTTGTGTGATCAAAGTTTTTTTTTTTGTTAATTTAATTTTAAAATATTTTAGGTTTGTAAGAGTTTAGGGATAGGACATAGTATCAGCTTGGGAAATTTTATTCTTAAAGTGAAGAATATGGCACCCTGGGACCTTGGGACTCTGTTTGAAGACCATCAACTAATGGGGAGAGATGGGAGCCACCTCAGCAAGTGAGGCAGGTGTGTCTTTGCCAACAGGTGGGCCAGCCTGGTTAGGAGGGCTTTAAACTAGGCAAGATGGCGAAAGGGAAGAGTTGCAGGGACAAGGCATTCATCGTAATGCAGCTTAAACTGGGATGCCTCCAGTGGGTGCATGCAACTGAGGAAGAGCATTTGGGACGTGACTATGGAGAGTCCTCTTGCACCCCTCCTGGGAAACCTGCAGACTCGATTACCTCCCTGAAATGCCTGTACACCAATGCACGCAGCATGGGGAATAAACAGGATGGATTGGAGATCTGTGTGTAGTCGCAGGGTCATGAGCTCATTGCAATTACTGAGACATGGTGGTATTGGTGGGATAGATCACATGACTGAAATGCTGCCATGGATGGCTATGGACTTTTCAGGAGAGACAGGCCAGGAAGGCGAGAAGGGGGAGTTACTCTTTAGATGAGAGAGCATCTAGAATGTATTAAGCTCTGCCTAGGGGTGGATGAGGAGCAAACTGAGAGCTTATGGATGAGGATTGAAGGGCAGACTAACATGGGTGACACACTGTGGGTGTTTGCTGCAGGACAGCTAGAAGCAACTTCATGATTAGAGGCCCTGGTTCCAATGGGGGACTTCAAGTACCATGATATCTGCTGGAAAGACAACACAGCTAGGCACAAACAGTCCCAGAGGTTCCTGCAGAGCATTGATGGTAACTTTTTGACACAGGTGGTGGACAACAAGGAGAGGTGAACTGCTGAACCTGGTACTAATAAAGAGAGAAGGACTGGTTAGAGATGTGAAGGTTGGGGACAGCCTTGGCTACAGTGACCACGAGATGGTGGAGTTCAGGATCCAGTGAGGAGAAAGCAGGGCGATAAGTAGGATTGGTTATTAGCTTTTAAACATGCATCTTTTTTTTTAACATACACTTCTCATTTTCTCAGATCTCGAAGGGAAGGGCTCTGGAGCGGACGCTCATCCTGGAGCACCTTGTCCAGAGGCGAACAACTGCGGCAAAAGCCGCCGAATGAGAAAGTGCAGGCAGCGAGAGGCAGCCCTAGTGCCGAGCCCCGTGCCAGAGGCAGCTCCAACTCAGCGGCAGCGGAGCCGGCAGGGCAGGCAGGAATTCAAAAGCTGCCCCCAGGGAGCGCGAGCGACCAGGAGCGGGGCGACCAGAGCGTGGAGGGTCAGGCAGGGCGTGGCGTGGCATTTAGCCCGGCAGTTGGTGCAGGAAGTTGGTGCAGGCAGGGAGGCTCCTCCCAGGTGGGGAAAAGAATTCTCTCTACAGTCTCTTCCACCAGCAGGAGATCAGGCGAAGCCATGGTCTCCACTCGGCAGAGAGCTCCCACCAGGAAGACTGTGGCGACGCAGACAGAACCGCCACAGAAACACGCAGCAGTCCAGGTTTCCAGCTGCAGGGAATGTCTGAGCCTCGCCATGCCACAGGGGAGTAGGGAAAACAGCGCCTGCCTTGGGTGTGAGCAGCTGGATGACCTGCTCAGCCTGGTGGTGGAGCTGAAGGAGGAGGTAGAGAGGCTCAGGACCATCAGGGAATGTGAAAGGGAAATAGACTGGTGGAGCCGCGTTCTGCAGCCTTCCCAGGAAAGCCGCCCAGAGAACCCCCCAATTCAGTCTGCAAATCCAGTACCCTCTGGCCATAGGGCAGAGGGGGCAGAATTAACAGTGTCAAGGGACGAACAACAATGGAAACAGGTCCCTACTCGAGGGGGCAGGAGAGCCCTTCCCTGGCCCGCCTCACCTCCACCGGTGGCCACGTCCAACAGAGAGTACAGACAAAACAGCAAACCCTGGCTGAAGACCAAGACAAGGACCACCGTATCTTCAAGGAACCAGCTAAAACTAGACAATGGGACCAGAGTTCATGAAAAGGACTCCAAAAGATGACCACTAGGGGTCTCAAAAGACTACCAAAAGGAAAGAGGGTGCATGCGCATGAGGGTGGGGCATATTGTAATTAGTTCCAGGAAATATAATGAATATGTATGACCATTCTGGGAAATTTTATGCAGATATAGATAATAGAGAAATATAAGCTTTGGTTAATGCAACTTATGGCATGCATGTTAGGAGGAGAGATTCCCCCATGCACCCAGTGCTTCAAATGAATAATGCCTGCTTCTTAATACTACACTGGTGTTAAGGGGTTCTTTATTCCAACTTTTCGGTAACAGAAGGAGAACAAGTTAACCATGAGGCAGCAGTGTGTCCTTGTGGCCAAGACGGCCAACGGGATCCTGGCCTGCATGAGGAGGAGTGCTGCCAGCAGGTTAAGGGAGGTGATCCTGCCCCTCTCCTCAGCTCTGGTGAGGCCACACCTGGAGTACTGTGTCCAGTTCTTGGCTCCCCAGTAGAAGAGGGATGTGGAACTTCTAGAGAGGGACCAGCGTAGAGTGACAAAGATGATTAAGGGACTGGATCATCTATCATATGAGGAAAGACTAAGCGAGTGTTGCAGTTTGAAAGCCGTGGTGGTGGGGGGGGAAGGAGATATCAAAGACTGTGTTAGCTATACGCCTGACTCTGACAATATCAGATTCACGAACAGTCTGCTGACCGTAGGTCCGATCGCCTTCCTAGGAGCGAATCGAGTTCCCAAATAGTGTGATCAACTATAAGCTCGACTCTGGCGGTATGGGATTCACGAACAGTCTGCCCACTGTAGGTCCGATCACCCCCTCAAACAAGTAGTCGAGTTCACAAACAGCGTTCATAAACAGCCTGACCCGAGGGGAGGAAAGGGGTTTCAGCCCGTTGACTGACCCAGGAGTTACGATGGAGTCTTCCTCGTCCTTCTCCTCCTTAGTTCACCTTTTATACTTTTCTTTACATCCAGGTGGAGCTTGAGTGACTATAGTCATACTTAATATTGTTATTGATTGGTGCAAAAGGTTCTCGCTTTCATTTAAAGGTACAGTCAATGGAAAATCTAGAGTGCATGCTCAGTGAGGAGTGGTCATACCTCGGAGGCGGGTAACTTTGGGGATGGAGGTGTGTTTTGACATTATAATGAGCTTATAATGAGCAAAGTTCAAGCAAAGTTCATCCAAAAGGAGTGATTTGCCACCCTTGCTGGCTCAGCACCAGACATGTTATCGTATATCTCCCATTGGGCAGCTGCTGTGCGGCTTATCAGCGGCACCGCACAGGGAGTACAACAGAGTTTGGCCGCGGTGTCTTCACTCTGCTCCATCCTCCGTTACTCCTCTTTGCAGCTGCGAGGAGGGGAGATTGTGTTGCCTAGGGAAGTGTGGAGGAGCAGAGTCCGGGCCTACCAACCATCCTGGAAGTGGCAACTGTGTATGACGCCAAGCAGGCTGCTGTAATGCCATAACTTCTGTTAGGCTCTAGTTTTTCTCTAAGTTCCCCCCTTTCAAGCAATTCTTCCACAGTGAGTTAGGCCTGTTTAGCCTGGAGAAGAAAAGATTGAGAGATCTTACCAACATGTACAAATACCTGAGGGGAGAACGTAAAGAGGATGGGGCTAAACCCTTTTCAGTGGTGGCCAGTGACAGGAGAAGGGGTAATAGGTCCAAATTGAAGTTTCATCTGCATAGGAGAAAGAACTTTATTGTTAGGGTGACAGGGCACTAGAAGAGGCTGCCCAGAGAGGTTGTGGAGTCTCCTTCTCTGGAGATCTTCAAAAGCTGCCTGGATGCAATCCTGTGCAACATGTTCTAGGTGTTTCTGCTTGACCACAGGGGTTGGGCTAGATGATCTCTAGAAGACCCTTCCAACCTCAATCATTCTGTGATTCTGTCATTCTGTGATGGTCATTGGTGGAGAAGCAAAGCCCATGGAAGGGCCTTTAATAGTAACAGAAACATCTGAATATGTTTATAAGTTATCCAAAATATAAGCCATTTTGGAATGGATCAGAGGTGGTTAAATGTGTTCAAAAAATAGGAGACAAAAATCCTCTGTGTTTCATCTTGACCATTTGAGAAAAACCTATCTAAAAAGTTAGAATTTTTATTGAGGAGATAATTATTATCAGGTTTTCCTAAAATCATACAGAAAATATATTGTAGTTTCAACATGCAGTAAAAATTGCCCTCAACATCTCAACAAATTTCCTCAGAAGTGTTTTCACATATTGAAAACAAGTTCTGCCAAAGACAACTATGATAAAATAAAGTACTTAAGGTTTATAGTTAAGGGAATTTGAAACTGATCCAAAAATATATAAGTAGAAAAATATT
>VZSV01000726.1:5139-26933 GCA_013398735.1 Nothocercus julius | reverse complement strand
CTAATAAATCCTTTCTTTTCCTGCTAATACTTCTCATCTTCTCCCACTCAGAATTTTAATCCTCTTCTCCCAATAACTCACTCTCACTGCGTGCAAGAAGTTTATTTTTATTCCCCTAATCATTCCCTTCCAGGCCCGCTCAAAAATCTCTTCCTCTCCCCCTCATAATTTTATTCCCCTTTGCCCAGTTATTCTCTTTCTCTTCACATAACAGTTCTGATTTTATTCCCCTAATCAATCTCTTCTTCTCCCGCAAATATTTCTCCTGCTATTTCCCTCTCATTTCTCTTCCTCTCCTAATAAGAAATCACCTCCTCTCCAGCTAACAATATTATTCCTACTCTCCCAATAGTTCTCTTGGACACCAGCTTAGACTTCTCTTTTTATTCCCCTAAGATTTCTCTTCCTCTACAGCTAATACTACCCTTCTACTCCTCCTAATACTTTTTTTCCCATTTCCCTCATAATTCTCTTGGTCTCCCGCCAAGAAATCTCTTCCTCTCCCACGGATAATTTTCCATGTATTCTCTCAATAATTCTCTTTCACTCCAGGTCACCATTCTCCTTTTATTCCCTCATAATTCTCTACCTCGCCCTCTAATTATTTTACTCCTATTTTCCCAGTAATTCTCTTCGACTCCAGCTAGCAATTCTCTTTCTATTCGCCTAAGCGTTCCCTTCCTCTTCCGCTAATAAATCCTTTCTTTTCCTGCTAATACTTCTCATCTTCTCCCACTCAGAATTTTAGTCCTCTTCTGCCAATAACTCACTCTCACTGCGTGCAAGAAGTTTATTTTTATTCTCCTAATCATTCCCTTCCATTCTCGCTCATAAATCTTTTCCTCTCCCGCTCATAGCTTTATTCCCCTTCGCCCAATTATTCTCTTTATCTTCACATAACAGTTCTGATTTTATTCCCCTAATCAATCTCTTCTTCTCCCGCAAATATTTCTCCTGCTATTTCCCTCACATTTCTCTTCCTCTCCCGCTAATAAATCGCTTCCCTTCCAGCTAATAATTTTATTCCTATTCTCCCAATATCTCTCCTGGACAGCAGCTTAGAATTCTCTTTTTATTCCCCTGATAAATCCCTTGCTCTCCTGCTCATAATTCTCTTCCTGTCTGCATGATCATTTTATTCCTACTCTCCCAATAATTCTCTGGCATGCCAGGTTGTAAATCTCTTCGTATTCCCCTCAGAATTCTATTCCTCTCTGCCTAATTCATCTCTCCTTCTCCCACTAATATTTTTCTTATTCTCCCACCAATAATTCTTTTCTTATTCCCCAATCAATTCTGTTCTCCCAATAATAATTCTGCTGCTATTACAGTAACTTTTTTCTGTTTTCCTTATAATGCTCTTCTTATTTCTTTCATAGTTTTATTCCTATTTCTGTGATTATTTTCTATCTATTTTTCCAAGAATTCTCTTCCTATTCTGCTATTAATTCCCTTCCTTTCTGGCTGAGCCTTTTTTTCCTCACTATAATGCTCCTCCTCTTCTTTTCGGAATTATCTTCCTCTCCCCCTAATACTTTTCTTCTTATTCCAGTCACAATTTTCTTAGTATTATCATAATAATTATCTGCCTATTCCCCTAATGATTTGCTTTTTAATCCTCTAATAATTCTCCTCCACTCACATTAATAATTCTCTTCCTCTTCCCCTAATAATTCTCTTACTTTCCCAATACTATCTCTCTTCCTTTTCCCCTGGTAATTCTCCTCCTTTTGTCCGATAACTTTGTACCTGTTCTGCTAATAATTATCTTACTGTTCTCCTTATCATTTTCTTCCTATTCTGCTAATAATCCTGTTCCTGTTCCACTAACAATTCTGTTCCTATTCCCCTGATCATTTTCTTCCTATTCTGCTAATAATTCTCTTCCTATTCCCCTGAAAAATCCCCTTCCCCTCCCGCTAATAATCCCCTTCCCCTCTCGCTACTAAATCTTTTCCTATTTTCCCAGTACTTATCTTTTAATCCCGTTAAAACTTCTCATTGTCTTCCCCTAATAATTTTCTTTTCCAATAAGAATTTTCTTCTTATTCTTTTCATAGAATGAATCATAGAATGCTTAAGGTTGGAAGAGTCCTCTAGAGATCATCTAGCCCAACCTCCCTGCACACGCAGGGGCACCCTGTGTCCAAGGACTGTGTCCAAGCGGATTTTGAAGATCTCCAGAGAAGGAGACTCCACAATCTCTCTGGGCAGCCTGCTCTAGTGCTCTGTCACCCTCACTGTTAAGAAATTTTTCCTTGAATTCCTGTGGAACTTTTGGTGCTTCAGTTTGGGGCCATTTCCTCTAGTCCTGTCAGCTGCCACCACTGAGAAGAGGCCAGCCCCATCCTCCTCACTGCCTCCCTTGAGGTACTTATAGACACTGCTCAGGTCTTCTCTCAGCCTTCTCTTCTCCAGGCTGAACAGACCCGGCTCTGTCAGCCTTTCCTCATAGGGCAGATGTTGCAGGCCCCTGATCATCCTCGTAGCCCTGCGCTGGACTCTGTCCAGCAGCTCCACATCTCTCTTGTACTGGGCAGCCCAGAACTGGACACAGTACTCCAGGTGTGGCCTCAGCAGGGCTGAGTAGAGGGGCAGGATCCCCTCCCTCGACCTGCTGCAGACGCTCTTCCTAATGCACCCCAGGATCCCATTGGCCTTCTTGGCCACGAGGGCTCACTGCTGCCTCACGGTCAACTTGTCATCCACCATGACGCCCAGGTCCCTCTCTGCAGTCCTGCACTCCAGAAGGTCAGTCCCCAGCCTGTACTGGTGTCTGGGGTTATTTTTCCCCAAGTGCAGGACCTTGCACTTGTCTTTGTTGAATTTCATAAGATTTCTCACTGCCCAGTTACCCAGTCTGTCCAGGTCCCTCTGGATGGCAGCACAGCCCTCTGGGCTGTCAGCTACTCTTCCACAGTTTTGTATCATCAGCAAGCTTGCTGAGGGAGCGCTCTGTGTCTTCATGCAGGTCATTGATGAATACATTGAACAGGCCATGGACCGAGGACTGACCCCTGGGGGACATCGCTAACCGCTGGCCTCCAACTAGATTCCGCGCCACTGATCACCACCCTCTGAGCCCTGTCCCCCAACCAATTCCTAATCCACCTCACTGTCCACTCATCCATCCCATGCTTCTGGAGCTTGTCCAGAAGAATGCTGTGAGGGACGGTGTCAAAAGCCTTGGTGAAGTCGAGGTAGATGATGTCCATGGCTCTCTCCTCATCTATCCAGCTAGTCATTCCATCATAGAAGGCTATCAGGTTAGTCAAGCATGATTTCCCCCTGGTGAATCCATGCTGACTGCTCTTGAGCACCTTTTTGTCCTCCACGTGCCTGGAGACTACTGCCGGTATGAGCTGTTCCATCACTTTTCTGGGGATGGAGGTGAGGCTCACTGGCCTGTAGTTGCCTGGGTCCTCCCTGTTGCCTTTTTTGAAGACTGGCATGACATTGGCTTTCTTCCAGTCCTCTGGCACCTCCCCCGCTCTCCAGGACCTTTCAAAGATGATGGAGAGTGGCTTGGCTATGACATCTGCCAGCTCCCACAGCACTCTGGGGTGCATCCCATCAGGGCCCATGGATCTGTGGGTATATAATCCTTCCCTTCCACTCCCGCTCATAAATCTCTTCCTATTCCACTAGTAATTCTCTTCCTCTCTGCCTAATACTTCTCCTCTTCTCCTGCTAATAATTCTCTACTTATCCCATTATAATTCTCTTCTTCTTCCGTTAAGATTTCCTCTCCCACTAATCATACTCTCTAAGAATTCCCTTCCCACGCCCCTAAAAATTCCCTTCCTCTCTGGCCATTAATTTTCTGCCTTCCACATTATCAATCTCTTTGTCTTCCGTTAAGACTTCGCTTCCTCTCTTGCTAATAATACTCTTTTCTTCCGATAATATTTTTATTCTCATTTTCCTCATCATTTTCTTTCTCTTGAGTTAATAATTGTTAGTATAGCCCTCAAAGTTCTCTCTCTCCTGCTAAAAACTCCCTTTCTATTCCCGTACATATTCTTTTCCTCTCCCACTAAAAATACTACTACCATTCCCCTAATACTTGTCTTCCTCTCCCTCTAAGAAGCCTTTTCATCTCCCTCTAATAATTTTATTCCTACTCCCCCAATACTTACCTTTTACTCTAGTTAAAAATTCTCTTTTTATTCCCCTAACACTCCTCTTCCTCTATGGCTAAACCTTCTCCTCTTTGCCCACTAACGGTTCTCTTCTTCTCCCACTAATAAACCTCTATGTTTCCCACAACAATTCTCTTCCTCTTCTGTTAGGAATTATCTTCCTCTCCCACTACCGGTTCTCTTCTTTCCTTCCCGCTAATAATTTTCTTCATATTCTTCTCATAATTTCATTTATCTTGAGCTAATAATTCTCTTTTTGTAGCCCTAAAAAAGTGCTTTCTCTACCGCTAAAAACTCCCTTTCTATTCCCCTGCATGTTCTCTTCCTCTCCCTCTAATAATTTTAATCCCCTTTCCCTAATACTCATCTTTCTCTCCTGCTAATAAATCTCTTCCTCTCCAGCTCTTCCTATTTCCCAATAATTATCTTTTACTCCAGTTAATAATTCTCTTTTTACTCCCTGAATAATTTTGTTCCTCTCCGGCTAATCCTTCTTTCCTTCTCCCCCAAATACTTCTCTACCTTTCCCATTATCATTCTCATCCTCTTTAAGAATTCTCTTCCTCTGTCACTAATACTTCTCCTTCCCTCCCGCTAATAATTTTATGCTTATTTTCCTCCCAATTGTCTTTCTCTTCAGGTAATAATTTTCTTTTTAAAGCCCTAAAAAAATCTCTTTTTCTCCCGCTAAAAAAAATCTCTTTCTCTACCGCTAAAAATTCTCTTTCTGTTCCACTAAATATTGTCTTCCTCTCCAGCTAAGAATTTTATAAGTCTGCCACTAGGAATTCCCTTCCTCTTTCCTAATACTTCTCTTTGTCTTCGCTCATAATTATCTTCCTATTACCCTAATAAGTCTCTTTCTCTTGAGCAATTCATTCTCTCTGTTCCCCTTATACTTCTCTTTCTCTGTGACTAGTACTTTTTATTCCTATTCCTCTAAGAACTCTCTTCCTATTCCGCTAATAATTCCTTTCCTCTCCTGCTCATTATTGTCCTTCACCTAACAAATTCATTCCTATTTCCCTAATAATTGTTTCCCTCCCACGAATAATTATTTTTCTCTCCCGCTAATACAGTTTTTTTCCTTTACGTTAATAATTCTGTATCAATTCCCCTAAAAATAGTCTTCCTCTACCGCTAGTATTTCTCTTCCTCTCCTGCTAACAGTTCCCTTTCTCTCCCTCTGGCAATTTTTCTCTTATTCCCCTAATAGTCGTCCTTATCTCACACTAAGAATGCACATTCCTTCTCACTAAATTCCCTATTTCCCTAAAAGTTCTCTTTCCGGTTCATACTTCACTTTCTCTCCTGCTAATAATTCTTTTCCTGTGCCCATAATACTTCCTATTCCCCTAATAATTCTATAACTATTAACTCCCTTTATCTCCGGCCCATAATTCCCTTTCTTTCCCACCAGTTATTCCCTTTCTTACCCCCATTATTTCTTTTTCTCTGCTTCCACGAATTATCTTTCTCTACAGTTAACAAATCCCTCTCTCCCATTAATAATTCTACTTCTATTCCCCTAATAATCCATTTTCTCTTGCTAACAATTCCCCTCCTCTTGGGCAAATAACTCTTTCTATTCCACTAATAAATGTCTCTCTATGCGCTAATAATTCTTTCTCTCTCGCTCATAATTCTTCCTATTCCTCCAAAATTTCTCTTCCTCTCCCGCTCATACTTCATTCCTCTCCCAACCAGAATTCTATTCCTGTTCCCTTAATAATTTTGTTCCTCTTCTATGCATAATTCTATTCCTATTTTGCTAATAAATTTCCTTCTCTCCCGATAATAACTCTCTTCCTCTCCTGCCACTCATTAACTTTTTCACTTGCTAATAAATCTTCCACACCTCCTAAAATTTCACTTTTTCTGCTCATATTAATTTTCTCCTGCAAATATTTCACTCTCTTCCACTATTTATTCACTTTTTCTCCCATAAGAAATTATTCTCTCACGCTAATACTTTCATTCCTATTGCGCTAGTAATTCTCTTTCCCTCCCGCTAACGCCTTTCTATCCCTCCTGCTAATAGTACCATATCTATTCCCATAAGCAAACTATTCCTTTCCTGCTAATATATCTTCTGCTCTCCCACTAATTATTCTCTTCCTCTCCTGCCAACATTTCCCTTTTTCATCTCCTATTAATTATTTTCTTCTCCGACTGATAATGCCGTGAAAATCTTCACCGGTCTCTCCTGCTCATTCTTCACCGTTTTTTCTCACCGAGAACTCCCTTCATCTCCCGCCAAGAATTTTATTCCTATTCCTCTAATAATCATCTTTCTCCCCGGTAATATTGCCCTTTCTCTCCTGCAAATTATTCCTTTTCTGTGCTCCTATTAATTCGCTTTCTCTCACGCTCATATTTCCCTCTCTCTGTTCCTATTACCTTCCTCGCCACTAATCTCTTTCTGTCCTGCTAAAAATTGCCCTGTCCTGGTAATAATTCCCTTTCTCTCCAAATAATAATTCTCTTCATCGCGCACTAATCATGACCTTTCTCTCACGCTCATAATTCTCCTCCTCTTCCCGTAAAAATATGATTTCTATTCTGCCAATAATTCCCTTCTCTCTCACTAGTAATCTTATTCCTATTCTCCTAATCATTCTCCTTCTGTCCCACTAATAAGTTTCTTTCCCATAATAAATTCTTCTTCTATTCCCCGAATAGAAATTCTTTTTCTATTCCCTGAAAAACCTCTTCCTCTCCCCCTAGTACTTCACTTCTACGCCCGCCATTACTTCTTTGTCTGCTCCTATTATCTTCCTCCCCCGCTAACAATTCCCTTCCTCCCCCGTTAACAATTTTCTTTCTATTCCGTAATAATTTTTTGTCTCTCCCCCGATTAAATCTTTTTCTCTCTCGATAATAATTCTCTTCCTATTCCCCTAATACTTCCCTTCCTCTCCCGCCAACGATCCTGTTTCTCACCCCCTAATAATTCTTTCTCTGTTCATATTCATTATCTTCCTCTCCTGCTCATTATTCCTTCTCTCCTGCTCATAATTCTCCTTCCCTCCACCTATAAATTCTCTTCCTCTCCTGCCAATAATTCCCTTTCTTGCCCCCAATATATTTCTCTTTCTCTGCTCCTATTATATTGCTCCCCCTAATAATTCCCTTTCTCTCCTGCTAATAATGCTATTCATATTTCCATTCCCTTAATAATTCTATTTCCTCTCCAGCTAATAATTCTCTTCCTTTCGTGCTCATAATTCTCTATTTCACTAAAAATTCCTTTTGTCATAAGTCTCTTGCTCTGCTGATAATCGTTCTCTACGTGCCATAAAAACCTCTCCTTCTACCGCCAAAAGGCCTAAAAACCTCTTCCTCTCCCCACAATAAATCTCTCACGCTAATCATTCTCCTTCTCTTTCCTTAAAAATTTTATCTCTATCCTGCTAAGGATTCTCTTACTCTCCTCCTACTGATCTTCCATCATTTTTGTCTCGTGCCAAACGGTTCTCTTCTGCTCCTGTTAATAGTTCTTTTTCTCCCCACACAATAGTTGTCTTTTTCTCCTCCTATTCATTATCTTTCTCTTCCACTCATGACGCTCTTCCTCTCCTGCTAATAGTGTTCTTTCTCACCTGCTAATATTTATTCCCCTGCTAATAACTCTCTTATTCCCCCCACTAACAGCAACATTTCTTGATGCCTACTCCTTTTTATACCCCAGTCAATCTCTTTCTCTCTCCTAGTCAATCTCGTTTTCACTCGCTAATAGTTTTCATTTTTCGCTCCCTAATTGTTCTCTTTTCCGCGCGCTACGACTTTGTTTCCTCGCCCCTATGCGATTTTTTTATCTCAGACAATGATTCTTTTTCTCACGCTAAAAATTCTCTTTTTCTCAACAGCTAAAAACTTTTTTCCTTGCTAATATTTCCCTTTTTGTCCCCCTCATAATTCTCCTTCTCTCCCACCTAGAATTCTCATTCTTACACACCCAATCCCTCTTTCTCACGTGCCAAGAATTCCTTGTTTTTCCATGTAATGTCTCTTTCTCTCCCACTAACAGTTTTCTCTTTCTGCTTAGTAATTTTCATTCTACCCCACTAATCATTCTTTCTCTCCCCTCTAATAATTTTTTTGCCATCACTATTTTCCCTCATTAATAATTCCCTTTCTCCATCCACTCTCTTCTCCCTTATTCCTAACTTTCTCTTTCCCTCGCTAATTCTCTTTCTTCACTTAACAAATCTTTTTCCTCCCCTGCATAACTATTCTGTTCTCCTCCAAATAATATTTTCTTCTCCTAATAGCTCTCTTTTCCCCCCTAAATCGTTCTTTCTTCACCACTCAAACTTCTCTGATTTTGCACCCTAATAATTCTCTTTTTCTTCCCCCAATAAAACTCCTTCAATGCACAGTCTAGTAATAGGCAGCATTAAAAAAAAAATTTAATAACAGACCGCAATATTCTGAATATAGGATCCAAAGTCTCAGTAGTCTCATCGAGGGTCCATTTCATCAGCAAAGCATTTATCTTTCCTATACTCTCTATTTTACCTAGACAAAGAAAAGCCTTCTTTCACCCCACCTGTATGTATTTATGGCTGTGGTTACCAGGCCCCTCCCTTCGCAAGGGCTGCCGGATAGGGCAGCAGGTGAGGTTAGGGCTACATAAACCCAGGCCCCTGCAGCGAGGAGTTCATTCTGCTCTTGCTATCCTAGGGGAGTACAGGACTTGGAGGGTTTTGGCAAATAGCAGGAATTGAGGGTTTTAAGCTCTCAGAGAAGAATATTTATTGGCACTTTTGGAAAAGAAAGACTGTCTTGCACAATAAGATTGTTCCAGGGCATAAGATGGAGCTGTAAGCTAATAGGATTTCTGGGGGTGTTTTTGTTTTTTATCTTCTTGGGTTAGTACTTTAGTGTGGGATGTTTAGAGGTCTTGAGTCTTTGGTTGTATCCTTTTTTACCATTAATGTTTTTTTGTTTGTTTGTTTGTTTGTTTGTTTTTTCTCTCCATACATTCATTTAGCCCATGATGAAGATAAATGGAGTCACCAAAGGAAAACTGGAGGAAATGCAGATGCTTTTGCAAATCTGTCTCGTTACTCAACGGTGATCCCGAGCCTTGTAAAGTTAAGTAGAACAGCAAAGGATGCGAGGATGTCTTTTTTTCTGTGATTTTGCATTTACATGGGTGGTGGTGCGGCGGGCCTTTTTGTAAGAGTGTTGCATGCAAATTAGATACAGTAGGGTGCATCTGTTAGCAACTGTGTGACTGGTAGAGTGAGCATGTCCAGTTTGTGACTGTGTTTTTGTATAGTCTGCAGCTTCTGTCTTTTGTAGCTTTTTTTTTTTTTTTTTGAGGTGATCATGTCTTGATGTTGCTTCTGTTTTTTGCGCTCCAGAAGCACATTCCACAATGCGCAGCTCGAGCGCGGTAGGCATCTGTTGTTTTCTGTGTGGCTAGAAGGATCAAGGTTTTGTCAGCGGATCTCATCGCTCTTGGCAATAACGAGCGGTCCATCATTCCTTGTTTGCGTTGCAGCGGTCATCTTTGTGGCCTTTTTGGAGGCTTTCTCTACACTTCTGGCATCATTTTTGGATTTTTTTTTCTCTGTTTTGTTACAGCCCGAGCTTGTTTCTGGCCCACCTCTTCCACCGTCCTGGCTTTGATGGGGTGCATCTGGCACAGCGCAGGTGAGCAGAGCGACAGCAGACTTTAGAAGTGGGTGTTTTTGTGACCGAGGCACAAAATGACCGTTACAAGGATGACCGCTCGCAGTCCGGTTTGGCACGTGATGGAGGTGAACGGGTTGTCCGAAATAAGATGGAAGAGGATGTGTTTGCCAAATGAGTATGACTCCTGAAGTCCTGTAGTGACCCAATGCCCTCCCAAAGGTAAATTGAGGCATGGTGGGTGTCTGTGGGTGTCTGCTGCCAGACTGTCTAGTACGAATGTGTCTTTCAGATGAGTGATGTGTGAGGCTCGTGTTTTGGGTCTTTTAGAGGAGAAACTGTGGGTGTGCTAGGGCAGGTAGCTCCAGCCTGTCTCTGTGGTGCGTGTTGGAGCTGTGCATTGTTTTGCTCAGGTCTTGAGCTTCCTCTATCTGTGCATGTTCTGGAACAGTAGCGCTGTAGGCATGCTTTATCTTTTTGTCTGAACTGAGTCATTATTATTGTGCCAGCAGATCCCACCTCGTGCTTTGAATGCAGCTAAGGTACGTTCCGTCCCTTTTTCTTCAGGTGCTGGCCATTTGTGGCCGTTCATCTTTGCGACCATCTTTCAGGCCTTATCGCCCACGTATTCCTCTTCGGAGACCGGTCGTGTATTTCACCTTTGCGGCGCTCCTACAGGGTGGTCTTTTTTGCATCGTTACAACATCGGATCTTTCTAGCCGGCCTCTTCCGCATAGCCGTCTCCGGCTTCGACCGCCCCTTTCCGACACGGATGCCGGCGTTTGACTTTCTTCCTCGCTTCTGCCGAGCGCTAGGGCCGCGCGGTTGCGTCGTCATAGGATTTCTCAATCCTCGACACCTTCCATGCAGTAATAGTTCTTTTTTTGCGTAGGGCTTTCCTCTTTGTCCAGTGCTGTTTGTGGGTGTGGCCGTCTACGTGGGGCTGGAGCCGCCTCGCCTATGCGAGTTGGCTGTAGCGGGTATGTGGCAGTGATGGCCTGGAGCGGTGATCGGTCAGCCTGTGTGTAATTCCCTTGATCTATTTATTGGGGGGGGGACAGGCATTGGTTGGTCAGGCAGGTGGGCAGTGGTTTGCTTTTCAGATGCAGAGCAATGTTTTCAGGGTTTCCCAAAAGAGCTTGAGAGCTTGAGTAAGAAAGGGTCATGTCCTAAAAAGATGACGAGCAAGAGCGTTCTTCGTAGAAGAGGGTTGTAGTCTGAGGGCTTTCTCGATGACTTTTTTCTTCGGGCACGTAGGCGTCGAGCAGTGCGGAGAGAGACTCGCTCGGGTTCCCGAGGAGCGAGGCTAGGCGAGCGTCGGCCCGCGAGAGGAAGCAAAGCCTAGGGCGGGGGGACCGTCGGGCCGCCGCCGTCCCTCTCGTCTGCTCGCGCTCCGCTTTTTACCGGAGCGGTGGCAGGCATAGCGGTTGCAGAGCACAGGACAGCATTCCAGATGGGCTAGCAGAGGAGGTAAAGGTGTCGTAGCGGGGTATTGTTGCAGATGGAGCGTGGGTTTTGTCATTCCCTCAAGGCGTGCTCTTCCCTTGTTGTTTGCAGACTGTGCTGGGGGTCGCTGAGAAGATAAGCTGCGTGGGCAGAAGGAGTCTGAACAGGTGAGAAGGGGCGCCTGCTTGTCTGTGACGTGTAGTTTTGTGTGGTGGGGTGTTTCTAGGCTCCCTGTTGGTGATTTGCTTTTCTTCTGCTCTTTCAGGTGCTGTGTAGCCCTTTTACATTCACAGCTGAAGATCTGAGGTGAGGCAGATGGCCTGGAAAGAATGGGGTGTCGGTAGATCTAGCAGTCCTTATCATTGCCTAGCAGAAGAGTTATTTAGTACGCTTGTTTGTCCTAGGTGACAGGGAGTCATTACGGCCCCAGTAATGGAGTGTGGAACTGGCACAGTGCGGGTGAGCAGAGTAACAGAGGGGTGCTTTGGAGGATGCTGATATTTGTGGCCGAGGGAGGAGCATTCTGTCACGGGGACGATGACTCATGTTTTTGTTTGGTAGAGGACGAAGGTGGAATGGGTGTCTGAAATAAGATGGAAGAGGATGGCTCCTGAAATCCTGTGGTGACCCAGAGCCCTGGCAAAGCTAAGTGTAGGAGTAGCAGGTGTTGCGTTGTCTTGGCTCTGTGTATGTGAGCGCTTGCTGCCAGACTAGTACGGATGCCTCTCGGTTGAATGGTGAGGCCAGTGTTTTGGGTGTAGCGCAGGAGAAAGTGCAGGTTCCTAGGGCAGGCACCTCCAACCTATGCCTCTGTGGCGCGTGTTGTAACCGCGCACCGTTTTGCTCAGGTCTCAAAGCTGTCCCGTTTGTCTTCTGGAACACTAGCGTTGTAGGCATCCTTTGTCTTTCTGCCTGGCCTGAGTTGTTGTCGTCATCAGTGTGCCGGCAGATTCAATCTTGCGCTGTGAATGCAGCTAAGGCGTGTTCCATCCCTCCATCTCTGATTCGTGGCCATCTGCGCCCGATCGTGTTTGCGATCGTTATCGAGGCCTTATCGGGCATGCTCTCTTCTTTTGAGGCGGGTCTTGTGTTGCGCCTTCCCAGCACCCTTTCAGGGTTGTCTTCCCTGCTTTGTTACAGCATTGGATCTCTTCTGAAGGCCCTTTTCCGTCGCTGTCTCCGGTTTCGCAAACCCCTTTTGTGGAAGAATTTCTTGAGAGGGAGAACTTAGAAAACTATAGTCTAGCAGAAGTTTTGGCATTACTGAAGCTTGCTTGGGGTGATACACAGTTGCCACTCCTAGGACACTTGGTAGGCCCCCGCTCCGCTCCTCTGCGGTTCCCTAGGCAACACAACCTGCCCTCCTCGCAGCCGCCGAGAGGAGTAACGGCGGGCGGAGCGGAGCGAAGGCGCCGTGGCCAAACTCTGTTGGACTCCCTGTGCTGGACCGCTGATAAGCAGCACGGTAGTTGCCCGGTGGAAGATATACGATGACGTGTCCGGTGCTGAGCCGGCAAGGGTGGCAAATCAGTCCTTTCCGATGAACTTTGCTTGAAGTTTCCTCATTATAAGCTCATTATAGTGTCCGAACACCTCCATCCCAAAAGTTAACCGCCTCCGAGGTACGACTGCTCCTCACAGAGCGCGTGCTCTAGATTTTTGATTGACTGTACCTTTAAATGAAAGCGAGAAACTTTTGCACCAATCTCTAACAATATTAAGTATGACTGTGGTCGCTCAAGCTCCACCTGAATGTAAAGAGAAGGATAAAAGGTGAACTAAGGAGGAGAAGGATGAGGAAGGAAGAATCCATCGTAACTGCGGGGTCAGTCAACGGGCTCATCGCCCTTTCTTCCCCTCGTGTCAGGATGCTGCCGGAGGAGACTCGGAATTGAGCAAGGAAGATTCCATCATAAATTTTGGATCGTTCGACAGGCCGATCCGCCTTTTCTCCCCTCGGGTTGGGATGCCGCCCGAGGAGGCTCGAGACAGAGACCCCTCTGCCATCTCCTAGGGTGAGTGATGATTGCACGTTCGTACATCACAGAGCTAGCTAAAAATCCCAAGCTGTGGTAGAGAATTTCCTGTACTGACATCCAAAACCTGCTTCGTAAATGTTGCATTTGAATAAATCGTACTGTTTGTGAACTCGACTACTTGTGTAGGAAGGCGATCGGACCTACGGTTGACGGACCGTTTGCGAATCCGATGCTGCCAGAGTCGAGCTTATAGTTGATCGCGCTATTTGGGAACTCGATTCGCTTCCGGGAAGGCGATCGGACCTACGGTCGGCAGACTGTTTGCGAATCCGATACCGCCGGAGTCGGGCGTGTAGCTAACGCAATATTTGATATCTCCGCCCACCCCGCCCTCCCCCCCCCAGCTTTCAAACTGCAATACCTTTCTGACACGGGCGCTGGAGAGAGTTTGACTCGCATCTGTGCTCGTGCTGAGCAACAGGGCCACATGGTTGTGATGTCATAGGATTTTCTAGCCCTCAGTATCCGCTGTGCAATAATTGTTTTTTTGCTTTCCTCTGTTTGTCTCATGATATTTGTGTGCGTGGTTGTCTGTGCGGGGCTGAAGCTGCCTTGCCCCTGAGAGTTGCCTGTAGTAGCACGTGGCGTGTGCCGATGATAGCCTAGTCCGTCACCCTGTGTGTAATCCCCCTGATTAATTTGTTTTGGGTGGGGAGGAAGCATTGGTTTGCTTTTCAGATGCAGAGAAGTGTTTCCGGGGTTCCCCAAAGAGCTCGAGTAAGAAAGGGTCTTGCCTTAAGAAGATGAGGTAGAGTTGTTGGAAGGAGAGTGTTGCTGTTTGTGGACTCTCTTGATGACTTTCTCCTTCGGGTCTGTAGGTATTAAGTAATGCAGAGAGCGGGTCACTCGCATTCCAAAGGAGCGCGGCAAGGTGAGCGGCAGCTTGCGAGAGGAAGCGGAGAGTAGCGTATGGGTGTCGTCCTCCCGTCCTCCTTGTCCGCTCGCTTTCTGCTTTTACAGGTGCCACGGCAGCCATACCGGCTACGGAGCGCAGGCCGGCGTTGCGGATGGGCTCGCCGAAAAGGTAAAGGTGTTGTAGCGGGGATGCCGGCGCCGACGGTGCGTGGTTTCGTCGTCCCTTCGAGGCGTCCTCCTCTCCGTCTTTGCAGACCGTGCTGGGAGTTGCCGAGAGAAGCCGCGTGGGCGGAAGGAGCCCGAGCGGGTGAGAAGGGGCATCGTGTGCGAGCTCGCGTGTCCTGTTCTGTTTCTGTAGTGGTGGCTAGCCAGGCTCCCTCTTGGTAATTTGCTTTTCCTCTGCTTTTTCAGGTGCCACGTGGGCCTTTTGCATTCACAGCTGAGGATTTGAGGTGAGGCAGGGTGACTGCATAGAATGGTGTGTCAGTAGATCTAGGAGCGGTCATCCCTGTGTAACGGATGAGTCATTTGGTAATTTTGTTTGTTCTAGTTGTCATCGCAGCCCTGATATGGGAGTGAGGATCTGACACAGAACAGGTGAGCAGAATGACAGTGCTAGTTGGAGGGAGACTGTTTTTGTGGGTGTGGTGGGAGCTGACCCTCGCAAGGGTGACCGCTCGTGCTCTGGTTTTGCAGGCGACGGAGGTGAACGGGTCATCCCAAATAAGATCGACAAAGATGCGTCTGCTAATTGAGGATGCCTCCTGAACTCCTGTGGTGATGCAGAGCCCTGCCAAAGCTAAGCAGAGGGATAGGTGTTGGACTGTCTTGGGTCCGCGCGTGCGTGTGTGTTTGCTGACAGACCGCCTAGTAGGGATGCTTCTTGTGAATGATTGGTGCGTGAGGCTGGTGTTTTGGGCGTTTCAGAGGAGAAAGTGTGAGCGTGCTAGGGCAGGCAGCTCCAGCCCGTGTCTCAGCGGCGTGTGTTGTAGCTGCGTGCTGTTTTGCTCGGGTCTTGAGGCACTTCTTGTTCTTTTGGCTCTGGATCGCAACCGGCACTGTTGCAACATCGGTGCCGTACGCATCCTTTGTGTTTCAGCCTGGCCTGAGTTGTCATCATTGCGCCAGCGGATCCCATCTTGCGCCGTGAACACGGCTACAGGGCATTCGGTCCCTCCACCTCCGCTTTGTGGCCATCTGTAGACATTCCTCTTCATGACTGTCTTTGCGGCCTTATCGGCCACGTTCTTCTCTTCGGAGACCGGTCTCGTATTGTGCCTTTCTGGCACCCTTTCGGGGTTGTCTTCCCCGCATAATCGCAGCATCGCGTCTTTCTAACCGGCCTCTTTCGCATCGCTGTTTCCGGCTTTGCCGGCCCTTTTCCGACGGGGGCGCCGGCGATCGACTTTGCTCCGCGCTCGTGCCGAGCGTCAGGGCCGCACAGTTGTCACGTCACAGGACTCTTCTAGTCCTCGGTACCTTCCGTGTGGTAATAGTTCTTTTTGTGTGTGTGTGTGTGTGTAAGGCTTTTCTCTGTCCCCTAACATTTGTGTGCCCAGTTGTCTGTGTGGGACCGGAGCTGCCTTGCCCATTGGAGTCGGCCGTAGGAGCGAATGGAGATTGACAGCGAGGGCCCGGAGCGGTGATCGGTTGGCCTGTATATAATCCGCCTGACGTATTTGTGTATTTTGTGGGGGTGGGGATCGGTCGGTCAGGGCGGTGGGCGTTTAGCTTGCTTTTGCGATGCAGAGCAGTGTTCCTAGGGTTCTCAAAAGAGCTTGATTAAGAAAGGATCCTGCCTTAAAAAGGAGATGAGCTAGAGAGTTGTTGGAAAGAGAACGTTTTGGTTCGCGGGCTTTCTTGATGACGTTTTGCTTTGTGTCCGTAGGTGTCGAGTAACGTGGCGAGCGGGTCGCTCGCATTCCAGAGCGGTGCAGCAAGATGAGCGTCGGCCTGTGCGAGCGGAGGAGTCGCCTCTTCGGTCCCGTCCTCCTTGCCCACTCGCGTTCTATCGTTACAGATGCTGCGACTGCTATGCCTGCCGCAGTGAATCGACCAGCCATCCGTACGGGCTAGCAGAAAAGGTAAGGGTGTTGTAGCGGGATATTGTTGCGGTCGGAGTGTGTTTTTTGTCATCCGCTCGAGGAGCGTTGTTCTCTCGGTGTTTGTAGATGTTTGCGTTTGCCGAGAGGAGAAGCTGAGTGAACGCAAGTCTGAACGGGTGAGAGCGGCATCTGCGTGTCTCTTTGCTTGTTTTTTTTTCTGTTTGTTGGGGTATCGTTGATCTGCTTTTTGGTTGTTTGCCTTTTCTCTGCTTTTCTGGGTACTGAGCAGGCCTTTTGCATTCATGGCTGAGGATTTGAGGTGAGGCAGACTAAATGAATATAGTGGTGTGTCAGCAGTTAGTAGTCATTCCTACCTAGCGGAAGTTTCGCTTGAGAAGTTTGTTCTGTGTGTCACCATAGCCCCAATACCGGAGAGTTGAACCGGCAAAGCGCTGGTGAGCAGAGTGACAGCTGTACTTTGGAGGATGCTTTTTTTTTTTTTTTTTTTCTCTCCACGATGGAGATGGGAGCCATCTGTCATGGGAGTGGCTACTTGTCCTCTGTCTTGGCAGGTGCTGAAGGCAAATATGGTGTCTCAAACAGGACTGAACAGGATGCATTTGGCAACTGAGGACTGCTCCTGAGGTCCTGTGGTGACTCTGAGCACCGCAAAAGCTAAGCGAAGGGGTAGGCGGTGTTGGAGTCTTTTGAGTCTGTGTTGTGTTTGTGTGCGCACACTGGTACGTGCACTCTAGTGCGCGTGCCTCTTGCGTCTGAGCGATGTCAGGCAGGAGTTTGGGGTGTTTCAGAGGAGAAAGCGCAGGTCCGTTCAGACGGGCAGCTCCAGCCCGTGTCTCCACGGTGTGTGTCGTAGCTGCGCTCTGTCGCTCGGGGCTTGAGATCGATCTTGTTTGCGTTCTGGAATACATCCTGCGTTGTGCAACGCTATTACCGTAGTCATCCTTTGCGTTTCTACCCGGCCTGAGTCGTCGTCGTCATCCGGCCGACGGATCCCGCTTTGCGCCGCAAACGCAGCTAGGGGACGTTCCGTCCCTCGGACTCCATTTTGTGGCCCTTTGCGGCCAGTCATCTTCTACTGCCTTTGAGATCTTATCGGTCTCTCTTTCCTCTTGGGAGGCCGGCGTTGGTCTGCTCCTTTTCAGCACCCTTTTGGGGTTATCTTCCCTGCATCATCACGGCCTCAAATCTTTTTAGCCGGTGACTTCCGCCTCGCTGTCTCTGGCTTTGTCGCGCCCTTTCTGACACGGGTACTTGCGTTTTGAGTTTCTTGTGGTCTTGAGTTGAGCATCGAGGCTGCGCGATGCTGATGTCATAGAAGATACTTAGGATGACAGTCCTATGTGGTATTAGTTGTTTTTGTGTAGAGCTTTCCTCGATTTGTTTGATGTTGTTTACCTGATTGCTTGTCATTTTTGGGACTGGAGCGGCCTTGCTTGTGGGAGTTGGCTGTAGTAGCGTGCGGAGTGTGGCAGCGACGGCATGGAGCAGCGGTTGATCACCCTCTGGGTAATCCCCTCGATGGATGTATTTGTTTATTTCTGGTCTGTGGGTGTTGGTCACTGGGACAAGAGGATGTTGGGTGTGGTGTGTGGTGTGTTTTAATTTTTTTTTTTCTCTCCTGGATGCAGAGCAGTGTTCCTGGGGGTCCCAAAAGAAATGCAGTGAGAGAGGTTCCCACCCTAACAAGGAGAGCTAGGGAGTTGTTAGAAGGAGAGTGTTGTGGTCAGTAGGCTTTCTTGATGTCTTGTTGCTTTGCACCTGTGGATGGTGAGGTTTCAAGCAATGCCGAGAGCGGGTCGCTCGTGTCCAGAGTAGCACAGCAAGGCGAGCGTCAGCCCGCGAGAGGAAGGGGAGCCTAGCATCGGGTGGCTTTTGGGCTTTTGTTGTCCGTCTTGACCGCTCCTGTTCTGCTTTTACAGGTGTTGTGGCAAGCGTATCTGTTGCGGTGCAGAGGCTAGAGGTCCCGTCAGCCAGCAGAAGAGGTGAAAGTGTTGTAGTGGAATACTGTTGCGGTTGAGGGTGTGGGCGGTTTGTTTGTTTGTTCTTGTCATCCCCTCCAGGTGCGCTCTTCTCAGCGTTTGTAGATTTTGCTGGGGGTCGCCGAGAGGAGAAGCTGAGTGGGCGGAAGGAACCAGAACAGGTGAGGGGCTGCCCGCGTCTACATGTTTGGCTCACTTTGGGCGGTGACGTGTTGCTGGACTGCCTCTTGGTCATCTGCTTTTCTTATGCCTTTGCAGGTACCGATTGGACCTTTTCCAGTCACAGCAGAGGATTTGAGGTGAAGTACAATGACTAAGTTTAATAGTGTGTCAGTAGTTCTAGGACTCAGCATTCCTGCCTAGCAGAAGTGTCGCTTGCTAATTTTGTTTGTTCTAGGTGTCATCCGTGCCCACACAACCCGAATACCGCAGCGTGCGTATGGCAAGGTCCCGGTGAGCAGAGCGACAGCCATATTTCGGGGAGGGTGTTTTTTGCGGTCGAGGCCGCGCCCATTTTTCATGGGGATCATTACTTCAGTTCTGGTTTAGCAGGTGAAGAGGATGAACGGAGTGTCCCAAACAAGCTTGAAATGGATGTATCTGCCAATTAAGAATGACAGCTGAAGTCCCGTGGTGACCTTGTGCACTGCCAAAGTTAAGTGGAGGGATAGCATGCCTTGGGGTGTCTTGAGTGCGTGTGTGCATGTTGGTTGCCAGACCATTTAGCGTGGATGCCCCTTGTAGGTGATTGGTGTGTGAGGCTGATGTTTTGGTTGTTTCAGAAGACAAAGTGTGGGTTTGCTAGGGCAGGCGGCTCCAGCCTGTGTCTGTATGGTCTGTCTTGTAGCTCTTGGGTGTTTTGCTCAGGTCTCGAAGTTGCTCTTTTTATTTGGGTTCTGGAACGCATCTGGCACCATAAAACAGTAGTGCCGTAGGCATCCTTTGTCTTTCAGCCCGGCCTGAGTTGTCATCATCGTGCCGGCGGAGCCCATCTCGTACCGCAAACTTGTCGGGGGCCTTCCGTCCCTATAGCTCGGTCTCTCGGCCGTTTGAGGCCGTTCGTCTTCACGACCGTCTTTGAGGCCTTATCGGCCACCTTTTCCTCTTTGGAAGACGGTCTCGTTTTGCGCTTTCGCGGCACCCTTTCGGGGTTGTCTTCCCTGCATCCTCACAGCATCGAATCCTTCTCGAGGGCCTTTTTCCCATCGCCATCTCTGGCTTCGCCAGCCCCTTTCCCACGTGAGCGCCAAAGGGAGTTTGACTTTGACCCGCGCTTGTGCCGAGCATCAGGGTAGCGCAGTCGTGATGTCGCAGGACTCTTTTAGTCCTCGGTATCCTCTGTGCGGTAATATTTCTCTTTTGCATAGGGCTTTTTTTTTTTTTTTTTTTTTTTTTTTTTTTTTTTTTTTTCCTTCTCCGATGTTTGTGCGCAAGGCTGTCCGTGTGGGGCTGGAGCCGCCTTGCCTGCGGGAGTTGGCTGTAGAAGTGCGTGGAATGTGGCAGCGATGGCCCGGAGCGGCGGTCGATCACCCTGCGTGTAATCCACTTTATTTTGGGGGGATCGGGCGTCGGCGGGATTGGCGGGTAGGCTTTGGCTTGCTTCTCAGATGCAGAGCACCGTTTCCAGGGTTCCCAAAAGAGGTTGAATAAGAAATGGTGCTTCCCTAAAAAGATGACCTAGAGGGTTGTTGGAGAGCGTTGCGGTCTGTGGGCTTTCTCGGTGACTTTCCTTTGCTTCCCTCGGTGTCGAGTAACGTGGCGAGCGGGTCGCTCGCCTTCCGGAGGATCGCGGCAAGGTGAGCGTCGGCCTGCTAGAGAAAGCAGAACGTAGCGTACGGGTGTTTTCCTCCCGGTCCCGTCCTCCTGGTTCGCTCGCGTTCTGCATTTACAGGCGCCGTGGCAGGCATACCGGCCGCAGAGCGTAGGCCAGCGTTCCGGACGCGATAGCCGACGAGGTAAAGGTGTTGCAGCGGCATGTTGTTGCAGTCGGGGTGTGGTTTTGTCATCTCCTCAAGGTGCGCTCTCCCCTCGGTGTTTGCAGACCGTGTTGGGGGGTTGCCGAGAGGAGAAGATGTGTGGGTGGAAGGAGCCTAAGCGGATACGAAGGGGTGGTGCGCGTGTGTGTATGTGCGCATGCGCACGTGTCTCGTTCAGTTTGTGTGGTGGGATGTTGCCAGGCTCCCTCTTGGTGATTTGTTTTTTCCTCTACTTTTTCAGGTGCTGTGTGGGCCTTTTGCATTTACAGCTGAGGATTTGGGGTGAGGCAAAGTGTCTGAATAGAACGGTGTGTCAGTCGATCTAGGAGTAGTCAACCCTGCCCAATGGGTGAATCGCTCTTCTTGTGTTTGTTCTAGATGTTGTCATAGCCCCAATACTGGAGTGAGGATTTGATGCAGTACAGGTGAGCAGAATGACAGCAATACTTTGGGGCGGAGTGTTTTTGCGGAGGAGGCGAGAGCCGACCGTTACAAGATCGATAGCTCGTGCTGCGGCTCGGCAGGCGACGGAGGCGAACGGGCCGAAGATCGAAGAAGATCCGTCTGCCGGTCGAGGATGGCTCCCGAAGTCCTGCGGTGACGCAGAGCCCTGCGACAGCTAAGTGTGGGGATAGAAGGTGTTGGGCTGTCTCAGGTCTGTGTGTGTATGTGCTGCCGGGCCATCTAGTATGGTTGCCCCTCTTGGATGAATGGTGTGCGAGGCAGGTGCTTTGGGTATCACGCAGGAGAAAGCAGAGGTGTGCTCGGGCAGGCAGCTCCAGCCTGTGTCTGTGAGGGGTGTGTGTGTGTGTGTGTGTGTGTGTGTGTGTGTGTTGTAGCTGAGTGTTTTGCTCACATCTTGAGCTTGCTCTATTTCTTTGTGCGTGTTCTGGAACGCAAGTGTTGTAGGCATCCTTTGTCTTTCTGCCTGGCCTGACTTGTTGTCACAGCACCAGGAGATCCCATCTTATGCTGCAAATGCTGTCAAGGGGCGTTCCGTGCCCAATCTCAGGGTCAGGCCTGTTTGTGGATGGTCATCTTCGCCTCTGTCATCGAGGCCTTATCAGTCACGCTTTCCTCCTCCGAGGCCGGTCTCGTTTTGCCGACTCGCAGCGCTCTTTCAGGGTTTGCTTCCCTGCACGATCACAGCTTCGGTCTTTTTTTGAAGGCCCTTTCCGCATCCTTATTTCCGGCTTTGCCGGCCCTTTTTCGGCACCGGCGTTCGCCTTTCTTCCGCGCTCGCGTCGGGGCGGCACAGTCGTGATGTTGCGGGACTCCTTTAGTCCTCGGTATTTTCTGTGCAATAATAGTTCATTTTGCAAAGGACCGTCCTCTGTCCAATGTTGTTTGTGTGCATGACTGTCTGTGTGGGGCTGGAGCTGCCTCACGTGTGGGAGTTGGCCATAGTAATGTGTGGAATGCTGCTGCGATAGCCTGGAGCGGTGACCGGTCAGCCTGTATGCCGTCTGCTCGATGGATTTATGTATTTTTGAGGGGCAGGGATGGGTCGGTCAGGCAGGTGGGTGTTGGTCTGTTTCTTAGATGTAGAGCAGTGTTTGCAGGTATCTCAAAAGAGATGAGGGGACAAAGGGTCCTAGGGTCCTGCCCTAAACAAAAAAATGAGCTCGAGAGTTGTTGAAAGGAGGGT
>VZSV01000723.1:15131-27328 GCA_013398735.1 Nothocercus julius | reverse complement strand
GGGGTGATTTGCAGCTTCCTTCCTTGGATAAGATGTCTTCCAAGGCCGGGGATGATTTGTAGCTTTCTTCCTTGGATAAGATGTTCTTTGTCCATTATCTTCCACTAGAGTATCATGTACTTTAACCTTGAATATATTTGTCTAAATACACTTACTAATTCTATATTTCGCAGTCCCCACACCACTCCTTGCAAATTTGAGAGGCCCCTGTATATTCAGGGTGAAGTAACACTATAACAATATATTTTTATTTCATTTTATTTTAGATTTTTATTTTTTGTTTCTTTTTGGAACAAGCAGTGCACTCTATTTAGTTGTGCTAATTGATAATTTCTGTTTAATAGTTGATAAGCCAATTCCTATAACAATCGTGCTAGTTAATGGTGGATGTTGCTATCACAAAGATCTTGCACTGGTGAATAAAATCAACTAACGCCCATTAGTCATTGCCCCTCTGGATTATTTTACTGTCTCCTTTAATGACAGATAGTGGGACACTGTGCTAACCTTGAGATGTTCAAATGAGGTGTTAATGTTGTTTATTCCTGCACAAGTATTTGTGTGGCCATACAGTGAGGTGAATCATGGAACAAGGTGGGAGGATGAAATGAACAAAATGCTTATTTTTCCTCTGGACAAGTTCCCTGATCTAGCTAACCCTGCAGCCACACAGACAGCTGTTCTTGAACAAGGGAGCAGGTATAAGCCAAGGGTAGCCGAGAGGCCAAGAGCAGGAGTGATTCTTTTGACAGCAGAATAATATTAAAGTCTTTTAAAGCCTTTAAAGCCCCGTTTTTTTTTTTTAGCCCATTTTGAAAGTATATTAATCTGAATCACAGTTAAGCATTTGTTATAAAATAATTTTGTGCATAGAGAGTGAATATTGAAGAAATAGGATTGCAAAATGAGTGGTTAAAGCACATATTCCTTATGTAAACAATAACTTGAGCCAGAGGTGAAGAGATATCCTGTTAAAGAACCAGTGGTGTTTAATAAGTATCATTCAAGTGAGTTGTTATACTCTTGGAAACAGCTCTTCTGAATGGACAGTAAGGGATTTCTGCTGTTTTGTAGAAGAACTTTAAAACTCACTTATTCTAAACTACTCCTTTCCCAACTTCTTGGTTCTAATATTATTTTGGCTGGTACATTAAATCTGTGTCAGTGTTCCATTGAAATATCCCCAGAATACTGTATCTCCTAGTGCTTACCCTGTTTGTGACAATATGAAGATTTAAACAGTTGTCACCAAATGCCAGCATTGGGATTGACCACAGCTTTTTGTATAGAACATTTTCCACTGAAAATGGAGACTTAAAAACTGTTTTAGCTTCATCTTTCTGAGCTCCTGTTCCAAGATTTGCTTGGGAAACCTCAGCTGCTTACATTCTTTGTTACGTTCTTTCTACATTCTCTCTTACAAGTTTCTTTTCCAGTTCTCCTTTAATTAGACCAAGTCTAGCCAAGTCAAGCATGAGCCATCATATTTTTGCCTGAATGAGTCCACTAATAAATGACAAAAAAAAAAAAAGGCAGAATTTGTAATTAGAACAAAGAAAAAAAATGATCTCTCACTGGCTGCAACATCACCATAAAAATCTTTGGATCTAATGGTTCACATACATGAGCCACAGTAAAATTCAGCTCAGCTCCTCTTAGCTGTATCAGCTCTGAAATACTAGTAAGAATAAGTTGAATTTGAGCTGGCAGTCAGACAAACTCAAAGCTTGCTTCTGTACTAGAGGATATCCAATTAGAAATTGAATCTGCTTCTACTTACTTTCATTGACTCCAGGCGTTTGATTCTTTTGACTTTTCCTGACCTTTTCTTCATGGAGGTGTGTCTTAGGCAATAAATGTAACAGGTTAGGTACATTATGTAAGAAGGTGCCATTTTGCATAACTGCTTGATGATTGATTGTTCAGTTCCCATTTGAGATTCCAGATTGCCTGTCAGCGGTCAGAAAATAATTGAATTGCAAGGACTGCAAATAAATCCTCATAATACTCTATTCCTATCTCCGTAGATTAACAACAGCTATTTCAGAATAGTAAGTTCAATGAGTATCTTTCAGCAGAAATATGGAATTCAAATGAGAATGTAAACACTAAGAATGCACACACGTCAATATGCCAAAACTGATATATTTAACTGTAGTCTATTTAAAGTTAATGCAACATCAATAACTATAATCACACATTTCAATCATTCACAGATTCTGTCTGCATGCTTCATTAAGCTAACATTAGCAGAGTACAGTAATCTCATTTCTGGGGCCGCATATTCTTGTAGCTTTGTTTTGCACCCATACTTTATTCCAGACATTCTAAACTTAATTTAAAACCATTTTTTTTTCTCCATACCTTAACTTCCTAATTTGATTTTGTCTATCTTCATTTGCAATTTTGCTATTAATCTAAGAACAACTTTTTTTTTTTTCTCCCAAGCAGCATCATTAGGCCATTAGCTGCACACTCTTCAAAGCCGCAGCTCAATTTTGCAGACCAAGCACAAAAAAATAATCCTTACTTAGGTGACTTCAGGCTTGTACAGGATATGGTCTGGGAAACCCATGGCAATGATCCCCAATGTGCTTGTGTCTCTTCTTTGTGATATTGAAAGATGTTCAGGGCAGGAACAGAAGAGGTTTTAGATTTCACTTGCAAGTTCCACCATTCAGATATAAAGATTCACTACCTACCACTCCTCTCACAAGCAAGGCTTGTACATTTGAATGAGGATAGGGATATATAGGATCATGGTAAATGACTGCATATCAAAAAATATTTCTTGTTGCTTATTAAGCAGAAAAATGAATAAAACACAGATTAGAAGAAGAAAAAAAAGCTTAGGAAGACCTCAAGTTGAATGTGTTTCAGAGAAATTTTATCTTAAAGATGACCCCTCTGAGAGACTAGATAATTTTTTAATCTTTTAACTCATGTATAGACATATTTAAACAATCAGATATTTGGGATACATTTTCATTTTTGCCATTTTTTATTTTAAAATCAGGTGTTGCAAGAGATTCTCGTAAAGCACAAAGCCCAAATAAGGCCTGGCTCAAAGCCAGAGGAGAGGAGAATGACAAATAAAGAAAAGAGATCTGTAAACTAAGGGTAAACTTTGCCAAATGAGGTTGTACAGATGTGGATATAACTGAAAATTACATTTGGATCCTTTTTATATATGCTTTGGGCACAGTTCTTACTGCAAACTGTTTTTCTTCTTTCTTAAATTCTGCATACCAAGATGATACAAAACCACCATTATCTAAATATTCCAGGGAACTGTAAAAAAATTCACTGATTACTAGTTCTGGGTAATGTTTTTAAATTGCTTTCAAATACTGTACTGCTTTTTTTTTTTTCTTTAACTTATTAGTTCTGTTTGCTGAACATGGGGGATGGAACAATTGTATGAATGCTAAACACATTTTATTTCACCACAGCACTCTTATTTATTATTATGAAACTCTCACATTAGGAACTGAACCAAGAAAAGGTTTATTATTAGGAAACCCCCCTCTTTTTATACTGCTTTATTGGTTATACATATATTTAAAACATCCAAATTTGCCCATGCAGAGCCAAGCATTATAATTATTATTATAAACCACCTTACTTTTATTACCGCAAGGATAAGCACAACCTTCTGAAATTAGAATGAGGGACAATGCTATGAGGCGAAGCTTGGATGTTTTTCCTCCTCATAACATGAGCAGGTTAAGAACACAGCTCCAGGTCTTCTCACAGACAGAAGACCCAACTCAGGCTGGAGCTGGAGTTTGGCTGTGCAAGAGCTGACAGCAATCTTAACCTCTGCCATGCGCACTGACGTACCCACCACCTGTGTCCCTCTAGCCACCTGAATGTTTTTGCAGACCCTGCTTTGCTCTTGTTGTTTTGGAATGAGATGGGTCAGACAATAGAGAAAAGCTTCATGGGAAGCAACTGCTTTCTGCAGAATCACCCTCTCCCTGGCTACAGGTTTCCACGCAGAAACCAGAACTGAGAAGGCACTATTCATACTACCATTATATCATGCTGAGCCCCCTGTGAGACTGCTTCTGAGTCTTTCCAGAGGTGCCTAACAATGCGACTGTGATTAGAAGGAAAACAAGGGCAAAATTTGCTGGCTAAATGCCTTAGGTTGACAGGGGGAGTCACAGAGTAGATTCATATGCTGGCACCCCCAAGGAGAGCCTGTAGGATCGCTGCTCTGCCCTGGATTTAAAGAATAGCCTATGGGACAAACAGTTGTGTGTTTATTATCTGGGATTTTCCCCAGCCCTCTCAGTCTGTGAGCATGGGAAAGTGAGGTGCTTCGTGCTGAGGCAGCAGAGGGAGGATCTGACTGGGTTTGAGTTGTGTGACCTGACCCATCCCAAAAACCAGTAGAAAGGAATTGCTGTTTATCTCTCTCTCTTCTTCTCCTCTTCCTCCTCCTTAACTTGATCATCTTAATATAATAATCCCAAAGAGGATGGCTGTCTCTTCATGGTGATGCTTACCTCTAAGGATTTGGAATGTCTCTTTCTTGGCATGGTTGGATGCTCACGGGATGTTGAGTAGGGCTGGGGAGGGGAAGGGGAGATGGCTGTACAGCTGCTTCCCCTTTACAACATGTGGCCTCCAAAACTGAGGGGAAGACACTGCAACCTGGTAGATCCACCATGGGCCCTGCCTATCCCCCTCGGGTAAAACAGTTTCCTGCCTCCCAGAGACCTCATGCAAGAAAAGACAGCTCCCTACAAATCCAGAACTGCATTTTCCATTTTCTTATGTTTCTTTACTGAAGGGCATGCCCCAAATAACATCTTTTCCACTTGACTTTAACTTTGTGGAGTTTCCATTTCCAGGTATTTTTTTGTGCCTTTTTTGATTTTTTTTCTTTTGATAATTTTTAACTTAGCTAAAAATGTGGTTTACCAGAGTAGTGGCTCTCTAGTATTTGTGGAGCTTGCCTGGAGGGTGGCTGAGTAGCAAGATATTATGACATAACTCCTTCCCCATGCTAATTGCTGTATCTGGATGTTTTATCTTCAGTTTCTCTGTAGGAGGAGATTTTTTACAATGAGGAAAGGCTAAAAGAACAGCAAAGTGTTCAGCAGTGCTCTCAGCAACTGCTCTCTATTATGCAACAGTTTAAAGGAATGTGAATAGTCTGCTGAAAGCCAAAATCATGTCACCAACATCATAGCAACAACATAGCACCAAATGAACTGAGCTCTTATGTACTAGTATAAAGACCCAGTTAGCAGTGCATGGTGGAAGTCTAGCTTCAGATATGGTGAATAAGAATTTAATATCAGCAGATTGCTCAGGTAGCTGCTTTTCAGCTGTGGGACAGTATTTTAATTAAATTCCCACCTTACTATCTTTAGTGCATTTTCCATTATGACAATGTTTTTCATTAAATCTTTGAAAATTCATCTCTTTGCCCTCTGTGAACTTTAAAAAGCAGGAAAAAAAACTGTCTTATGAAACTTGTGACTATTGGATTTTACTTCTGTGTCATAGGATTAGGATAAGAATGGCTCTTATATACAACAAAATAGATGCGTTCCTGAGTTGGATCGTCATTTTAAAAAATCACAATCTTTATTTTAAATATCCTGTAATAATGGAAGTCAAGAAAAAAGAAACCAGACCTAAGAAAGCAAGATTAGTCTTTGCAGACAGTTTTTCTGCTCACAGTTACAAGTTGTAAGAGCAAAGCTCTTGCCTGCAATGCAGAGATTGTGGAAAAGCTAAGAACAGAATCTTAGCCTCATATAGAAGGGCCCAGGTACGGACCACATTGAAATAACTTGGTAACAGATCAAAAATTTCTGTTTCTTTTGTGGAGAGCAGTTCCAAGGCCTCTCATTTCTTCACACTTGAATTGAGGAGGACAGGCATTTCAGTCATCTGCTTTTCTGTATTAAGCTATGTCTCCTTTTCAAATGTAAATAGGCTGCTTTATGCCATCAACTGTCAAGCTAACTCCCCATGGTTTTAAATCTGTCCTTAAAAATTGATGGTGTGGCTGATGTCTGTATAAGGGAATCTATGCCATGTTTATTAATTAAATGTTGGTCATTGTAAGTTTTTAATATGTGCATTTTACACTGGTAAAACTATAGTATATAGTTCAGAAAAACATAACAGATTTTTGGAAGAATATTGAAGAGGTTGCCTTACTGTAAAAAGGTAAATCAGGCTCCAATTTATCATCAGCAACTGATTATTAAATAGAAAAATCCTTATTGATTAGTAACTAAACAACTATCTAGAGGACTATTTACTTTCTTCACCAACTGACTACATAAAGACAGTATAAGGGCTCTGATAAAACTGTAGCAAACTTTGTTACAAAAGATTTTGTCAACAAACACTGATTTTTAACTAAAATATTGCTCTTTGTGGGTGTAAAATTATCTTGCTTTTGGACTGAAAAGGCTAGAAAGCTGTCGTCCCAAGTATGAATCAGACTATCACAGTCTCAAAGTTATCATAGCTTCTAACTGAGGACAAGCTTTAGATAGCTGTGAGTTTCAGATGCTTGTTTGCTCTTTTAAAAATGAACTCATAGCTGCAAACTATTCCCTCCTCAGTAAATGAGTGCATTCGTAGCTTAGCTAGTTCTGTTTTTTAAAGGTAACTTGTATTCCTAATAAGCCTGACCTGTGTTGGGGGTGATTTCTTAACATGCTGGAGGCACTGTAGTTCCACTAATACTGGTGAGAATGAGAACAGCAGAGCAGGTCTAGGTGACACAGTATCTAATTTTATCCGTGCTGTTTCATCTGCCGAAAATACCTGGTACCGAAGCTACTTCTGGTACAGAAGCTACTCTGGGATACTCCTGTAAAATAGTCAGCGTAGCTAAGGACTTAACTTATTACATAAAAATTAATAGTGGTTACATTTCTTAATTTCTGGGGTAATGATGTATATCTTTGAAATATCAGACAGTGGAAAGATATTCAAGCTGCTGCCCTCCCCTAGCAGGGAGCTGGGGTTATTTAGTCTGGAGAAGAGGAAGTTCAGGGGAGACCTTATTGCTCTCTACAACTACCTGAAAGGAGGTTGTAGTGAGGTGGGGGTCGATCTCTTCTCCAGAATAACTAGAGATAGGACAAGAGGAAATGGCCTCAAGTTGCACCAGGGGAGGTTCAGGTTTGATATTAGGAAAATTTTCTATATGGAAAGAGTAGTCAAGCATTGGAACAGGCTGCCCAAGTTAGTGGTGGAGTCACCATCCCTGGCAGTGTTCAAGAAACGTGTAGATGAGGCACTTAGGGACATGGTATAACAGGTATGGTGTTGAGGGGCTTACAGTTGGACTCAATGATCTTAAAGGTCTTTTCCAACCATAATAATGATCCTGTGATTCAAGACTTCTTCAGGCAAAGTTGTTAGAATCAGAATAGCTCTGTAGCAAGGTGGGTTGTTTGCTACCTATTTAAAAACAAAATCTTTTACTGAGAGTATCTTTATAGTGTCTGCTGGCTATTTGACATTCCTTTGGCATTCTGGTTTCTTTTACATTGCTCAACAGCAGTTGAGTAGTTGAGCAGAAAAAACAGCATTTTTTTCATGTCAGTTACTTGTAGTAAAGCCACAGTACAGCGTTCTCAGCCCCAGGAAAGGAGGTGTTGAAGTACCACTTTAGCACTAGACTCTTTCATAGCTTTCCTATATACTTGGGTGATCACTGATGGCATTGCTAAAATGGGCTATGTAAATGAGTGCCAGTTTATCCCTGTCTACCTAAGGAAGGCAGTGTTACCCAATGTTGCCCCAAAATCACTTTCTTATTTCTGATTATTCCAATATATTGATTATTTCTGAAGCTTATTTCCAATACGCTTTCACATGCCCTTGTCCATATTAAGCTTGTGCAGAGTTCCTCCAAAACTACAGCAAACAATTGTTTGCATCCCTGGCACACTGGAAAATCACCTCTGGCAAGATCTGTGAAGCCCATTACATTCTCCCAGGTTTCTATTTAAAAAAAAAAAAAAAAAACTTTTGTTATTTTGATGGTTGATTTTGATATAATAAAAAACAGGAGATAAGGCAAATTAGGTCTGTTAAGAGTCATTTAATTTGAGAAAATTGAAATCTATGGTAAAATCTTCTGCAACTGAATATGTGTATGTATCAGGGAATTAGCAATTGTTCCGATGGGAATGTGTAGAAGATTGATACATCAGGCCAGTTTTAAACTTCAAAAAAAGAAAGCTATACTGGACAGACATTCATTAACAATACACATTGCCAACAGTTAACTTTTATTTGCTATCAATCATTAGCACTACATATTCGAACAATTTGTAATAATCTCATCCTAAATTAGCTGTAAGTAAGGAGTTGATGCCATGTTGTTAGCACTGATGACTATAGCCCACTAGACTAGTGACACTAGTCACTGAGGTCCTGGCAATCAATCAGGCTTGAAAGCCCTTTGAAGAACAGGAAGGAAGCTGAAAGGGGGCATCATGTTTCTTCAATATTTTTCTTTGCCACTGTTGGTGTTTTTATGTTCCTTGCCCCCTCCAACACAAAAAAAGGTGGAGATCTCATCTTCTGCCAGCACTGTTTATCTTATTTTTAGGATGGTGAACATGTTCTGGTTCTACCAGACAACTTTTCTGCTTATTCTGCAAGTTTATTCTGGTTTCTCCAGATATCTTCCTTGCTTGTGCAGCATCCTTTGTTCCTATCTTCCAGGTTGACTGCTTGAACTGTTGTTCATATGTTTTCCTGTACTCTGTGCAGCTATCCCACAAGTCTCCATTTGCCCCTTTGTGGTTAGGTATTATGCATATATTAATGCTTCACTATGTTACAAAATGCTTATAAATTGTTGCCAGTTTTGCTATTAGCAGTATTACAACATTATAAAATTCTTATATAGTGTTGCCAGGCACATGATTTTGTTATGCTTATGCCTAAGTTCAAGGCATGCAAATATTAATTATATTCTGTATAGTGTACTTACTTTATGGATGCAAAGGGCCTCTGCTTTGGCTACAAGTTATTTTATATTAAACATTTGGCTTCCATGCACTTAAATATCAGTAAAACTCATAGGTATTTCATGAATCCTTGAACATGTGAGTTTACTACAGAAATGCTGTCAGATCCTTAAACTATAATTGTTAACTGGAATCTTTAATAGAATCATTTCTCTGTGTCGAAGCCCTTGGTCATGCCTCAAGGCTATCCAAAACTGAAGTGTGTGATTTATTAACAGTTGTTATCATCCAGTGTAAAAGATTATAAACAGCAAACTCAAGTGATACAATATAGCCTAGTAAGTCTTTCCTACAGTGCTTTCACTAGTAGCCTTTATTACTAGCATAATATTTCTTCTTTCCCATTATTTTTAGATTTGATTTATATTCATTCATGTTCACGGCAGACAAGCAGTTTCTACTATGCAGGTTTAGTTTAATAGCAGTTTGACTACTTTTTATAATTACCAGGAAGCAATTATTTCTCATTTTTCAAATGGGAATGGTGTTATCCAATACAATTGCAAACATATGTTTTTTATATATAATCATTAGGATAGATTAACTTCAGAGTATTCACCATTACAATTGATCCTACTTCTAAACATTAAAGAATTAATTAGTTATTTCTTTTGTTAGTTAGTTATTATTATATTTCCATAATAAACCTCCTAACCTGAAACTGAAAGTTCTTAGCAATTTCCTTATTGTAGTATTTGAAAAATAGCCATGACTGCTGTCTGTCTGTAAATTCAACTTAACTGTAGAGAAATTTACTGTCACAGGTAACTTTGGGGAATCTATATCTGAGGTCTTCTCAGAAATTCAAACAAGCATTGGTATCAGCTCCAAGAGCATAAAAATCATGAAACAAATTTCAGTTCATCCTCACTAAAGTCCTGTCCCATATGGAAAAAGTACCTTAATAAATACAGGAAGGTTACTGGTTATATCCAGGTGGCTGGTCCTCCCTATTCAGTGAAGATGCTGAGATTTTGGGGAGTCTGCAATGTGAAAAAATAGTTAATACCATAGATCCTTAATTGTCTTGCCTCCAAAGGGATGATGGAGGTGGTGTAGGAAAGATTTCCAGGTGGGAAGTCACTTTCTAGCATTCTGTTGAAACACCTGGAGCATGGGACTCTTTGCTTAGACCAGTGTCTACTTTCATCAGAAAAGTCCTAACCAGCTGCCCAACAAGTAATATGGCAGCCTCTAGTGATGATGGAGGAAAAATACAGGTAAATAACAGCTTATATTCATGTGATCATGAGAAATATTTTTAAATGGTTCAAGCCACAGAGCTTGAGACATCATCAGTAGACCTGAACATGTAAGTACCCAGGTTTGCAAGTCTCTTTTATTTCACCAAAAAGTAAGAGCAATCTTCCTTATGCATGAATTACTGTTGAGTAATGCACCAAATACCAAATAGGGAAACTAGAAGCAGGCCTGAACATGGCCTAATATACCTAATCTAGACTAATACACCTAATCTAGAAGGTAGAAACATGATTATGTTTTGCATTGCACAGAGCGTCTTATTTTGTAAGTCAGTTTATCAATCGCAGATGATCAGTGGCTTTCTTTTCCAAGAGCCAGCTGCCTCTACTGCTAAATATTAAGCATCATAGTCAGCACATGCTAGCATAAACTGAGATAAACTTGCTACAGGTAGTTTAAATTTAATCCTTGGTAAACTAACCCCTCTTTTCAAATTCAACTTTAGCTTTGAAGGAGGAGAATGTGACTTAAGTCCCCTTAAAGAAGTTCTTCAATTTTTGGCCTTATGCTTATCTTTCTTATAGTCCTTCCCGCTTGAGAAAATAGATCGGCCTGGATCACATGGGCATGTTCAAATGTGTTTCTGGCTACATATCAACAGCTTCTAACAAAAAGTCTGAGAAAGCTGCTCCAAATGATAGCGGCCACCAAATTACAAGTGACCAATCTCTTCAATTGGTATGTGAGGACAATATCTACCTTACTGAGTCATCCCACGTTTCCCAAGGTAAAGCCACAATTTTTGCCAAGGAGAACCCTTGAATCTGTATTCCTGGGAAATATGTTTGAACACAGTGCAATCATTGTTATTATGTCATGATTAGCTAATAAAATACATCAACCCTTTTCTCTTGCTAATTCTAGTCCCACATCATACCCATGGGTGTTAGGGAAACGTATGCTTGTGAGCCACCATAACAGCCTCTGACCCATGGTTCCCGCTGAGGCATAAGTTTGAAGTCAAATTAGTGAAGTGAATTTTAATGACACACGTGCAGTAATTATAGCTCCAGATGAGTGCCTCCAAAGAGGGACCCTGAACGAAGAAATCCCTGGGCAATTATACCCTTACAATCAAAATTCCCTACTCTTCATGCAATGGTTCAGACCAATAGTTATATTTAGGTTTGTGGTCGTCTTGTTCTTCGTTGTGTTCTGTCCTTGTCTCTCAAGGTCCTGACAAGGAGGAGATAGTCCAGACCACAACAATTAACACGGTTCCAGGGGCTAGAGGAGGCTTTTGTCTCTTAAAGGTATGGGCAGGAGAGTCTCAAAGTCTTGACATCCTCCCTTTTGCGGTATAAATCACAGGAATGAAGACTGCTAATTACAGCCTGATGTAGATAGTTCCAGTAAAGACCTTTTCATCCTTCACCCACACCATGGGGACCTAAACCAGGCTTGCTACAGATAAATTCTCCTACAGACTCTTTCCCTCCCCCATTTTTTTTGCATTCCTGCTAATACAAAGTTTCCAGTGTTCCAGGTGTACCATCATCTTCCACAGTTTCACATAAAGGGTTAGAGTTAAAATTAAACAAAGAATAATCAAAATTAGCAATATGACTACAGGATGTAAGATTTGATTATATATAGTTACAGCAGTAGGAGACCAACCAAATAATGTTTCCCACCATTAGTGTTCTTTAGATGCGGAATCTTCTTGCATTCCAGGATTAACCCGATATGTCTGGGAGAGGGTGCGGGGAAGAAATGCAGTGCATCCAATATGAGTGATAAGACAGAACTTCCTTTATTCCAAGAATACACACAGAGTATATAACATCCAGTAATTGTTGAGCCTCCTTGTCAGCAGCTCATTGGTTACAAACAGACCTTTTGGCAATAAGTGATTGGATGTTAAACAGAGCCTCTATCACTAGGACGGTAACATAGCAGCAAGGA
>VZSV01000722.1:9742-27894 GCA_013398735.1 Nothocercus julius | reverse complement strand
GACAACAGAGCTATCAACCTTCCCAGTGATGTCCTCCAGCTCCACACCCCTTTTCTTCACATCCCTGTTGAACAAGCCGTGGTGGTCAGCTCTGTGCTCCCCCCAGAACAGCTCCTTGTCTTATTGCCCTTTTGGAGTTTCTGTCCTCCAGAGCAGCATTTCTCCTTCTGAACCTTGCTGCAGCTGCACAAACCCACCTCTTGTGTTCGCTGTTGCCCAGATCGTGAAGAGGGGATTTTGGAGCTGGGCATTTCCCTGGGCAGCCCGTCCGATGTTTTAACCACATACATATTTTCCCTAATATCTAACCTGAACCTCCCCTGACACAATTTGAGGTCATTTCCTCTTGTCCTATTGTAGTTATGTTGGAGAAGAGGTCAATTCCCGCCTCTGGTGGAGCACAGCAGGAGGGGGTAAGGCACACGCAAGCAGCATCCAGGGACCAACGAAGAGCCCTCTAAAGTGGCACTGGAGACCTCCAAGACAGAGACACTATGAGGAAAGACTGTGTGGCACCAAATAAGTCTTTCAGGCATGGGGCGGAATCAGAGACCCACTAAGAAATAACGTCCTGCCACACTATGGGAGTCCTTGATATGTTTCTGGGAACCCCAAAATCCCCATCAATTTGGGGGAAATTTCAGCTCATCACTGGGCCATGAGAAATGCAGGCAACCCTGTGCCTTCTTTGAGGTCTTCCCAAGGCCATATTGCTGTCCCTTGGCTGCTTTGGGGCTCTTTTGAGACCTCTTGGACTGTTGCAGGCGTTTTTAGAGTTGATCTCAGGTGTCTGAGTCAGTTTTGGCATCCCTGCAGCTTTTGCCTCGGGAAATGGGGAGACAACGTGGTGTGGGCTTAAAACAGCACCAACACACAAGCAAGCACTTGCTTAAAAATGCAGCACTTGCGTGTTTGCACGTGTGTGCAGAGGGGTGCTGACACAGAACGGGTCGGGGGTGAGTGCACAGCACTTCAGACTTATGCAAGATACAGTAATATGTTTTATCGATATGGACACTGGTTTTAATGAGATTCTATGGCAAGGTCACTATTATTTACTGTATAGAGGACAAGTTTATAGAAAATTACCAGGGACATTCTCCCACTGAGGTTCAGATTGGACCCCCTTGATTTCCAATCTTCTCCTCAGAGGAGCCTGGGTGCAGTTGAATCCAGTCTTTTCCCAGACTTGGTCAACGGTTTATGTATAATGCATTATGTGCACAATCAAACCTGGAAACAATTTACTAAAATTTTCCAAGTGTTAGAAAGTTTAGCATGCTACGTTCACTAACTATGGATCTGTAGCTGGTCGGGGATCTCTCAACCTTGAGGATTAACCTTGAGAGGCGTCCCTGCTCAAGAGGAGATCCTGGTGTGTGACCCACTGCCTCGCAAGGAGAGCTCCCCACACTGTGGGGCTGCCCTCCTGTTTATGGGATGATTGATTCATAGTCATTTTTTTTGCATCTCAATTGAATTCTTGATGGTGCCATCTTAATCCTCAGCTGTTTTACTGTTATTTTCTGCCTCCTCAGTGCCTCAGCAGGAGGCAGCTATATGGTTAATGCTCAGTGAGTAGAGCAGGGAGAGATTTAGGGAGGCGGACACCACGAGCAGATAACGCCACTGGTGATCAACACCCAAACAGGGCTCTGTGTGGGAAGTTGGTCAGCCTGGGGAAGGAGAACACCCGTCACCGGTGCTCGCCCCAGCTGGCCACACACAGCCACACAAATCCTGGTGTGCACCAGTTAAGGGATCGAGCAGATGGACTGGTGTCCAGCCATCCTATGATGGGCCAGAGGCTCCTACCTATGCCAATTTCTGAAGTTATGAGTGGTAGTGGGACATGGAGCCAGGTGTTTTCCTATGTGATCCAACAGGGAAGGGTCATACGTTTGGGACAAAAGGCAAAGGACATCTTGCACTTCATACCTATAATTCTGCATTTCTACTTTTTCTATGGGTCAGAAACTATGGTATTTTGGCTTTTCCTCTCTAGTTTTCACTAGAACACTAGACTGTGGACAGTCTTGTCATTTACTGTACCATGAGAGGACTACAAGAGGTCTGCTCAAATAAAGCTCGCAGCCATCTGAAATGCAGACAAAGAGAATTTTTATTCTGTGATTAACAAACAAAACTGCCTAGCATTAAATTGAAAAAAAAAAGTACATCTTTATTTTTTGTTAGTGCATATATATTTACATGTGTTAGTGCATTTTTATTTGCACTAGGGCATTGTGCATAAAGCAAGCTCTGCATTCCCGTGCTCATCCAGAAGCCAGGTAAGTGGCAGAGCCCGTCTATCACTGGCCAGTTTAGGAGGAAATCTTCCCCCCATACGCAATTAGTTCTTTCAATCGAGCAATCACAGGAGACACGAGAGTATTGCAAGGGGAAGAAGACAGCGTCTCGACAGAGAGCAAGTACTCCATCCCACTGCAAAAAAAGAACGCCAGACAGTGCCACCACCCCTGCCCCTTTCTCTAAGCCTGCAGAAAGGTGTCACCACAAGGTGTCACCAGCATATTTCACTCTAGCAGCGCTGATGGCCTCAAGAGCTCTGTCCAGGCTATAAGCAGAAGGGGTCCTCAGCAAGCCAAGGTTTGGGAGTTACAGCTTCTCCGAGAAAGTCGTGAAAGTGGCATTCAGGGGGTGGTGCTGGATCCACAGCTCCTTTGTGGTGCGGAAGGAGGATCTTGCAGGAGGATTGCGCTGCAGTGCCAGGTCTTTAATAGTGCAGTAAATATAGCATGTCTCAACCTCAGGGTACAATTCCACTTCCTTGATGGTGCAGAAAGTGGGGTGCTGGGGGGGACTGGTGAAGCTGTTGGGGTGCATCACAGGAACTTCTACTGATTCCCTCCTCCCCAGCAGCGGATATTGCATCTTTTGCACTGGCAAGGAAGACTTTTTCCAGGAGGGCCACCCCACAAGACACAGCCACAAGAGCCAACCCACCAGAGGCAGCATAGAAAGGAGCAGCAGAGCCAAGGCAGCCAGGTAGAGCACCCAGTGCAGCAGGCAGCAGTGGCTCAGAACCCACTGGCCCCACTGCGGGCCCTCCACGACAGCCTGCGGGCGCAGCACGGGTACAGCCGGTGCCGGCATGGAACAAGGGCAGAGCGGGACAGGCTGTTGGAGGCGTGTGGTGCCCAGGTGAGTGAAAAGCACTGCTGTGGTGCTGGAGACCACTGGCACGGTCAGCGGAGAAGATGAAGATCTCATGGGGGCAGAGGCCTTTGACGTGGGAGTGGAAGACGCCACAGTGGAAGTGGTGCCAAACATGCCAGTGGACAAAGGGGTATGGGTGCTGGCAGCACCAGTGGTGAGAGTGGCTGGAGCAAGGGTGGTGGTGCCTGGAGGTCCAGTGCTCGTCAGGATGGCCAGAGAGGGGGTCGAGAGGAAGCTGGTGGAGCTGCTGGTGGTCCTGGGGGAAGTGGCAGTACTGGCAGGCTGAACACTGGTGAGGGTGAAGGTAGTCTCAGGCACTGGAGTGGTTGGCGAAGCGGTGGGGGTTGCAATCCAAGTGCTTGGAATAAGGATGGAGCCAGCAGAGCTGCTGAGGGGGGCCCTCGTGGTGGTGAAGGGAGGCTGGGTGATAGCAAAGGTTGGGGACCACTTATCTTCAGGGGTGGTTGAATCCAGGTGGAAGGAGGATGTCCCAGGAGCTGCCTCATCAGTTGCCTCCCCATAGCCATATTCATCCTCTTCTTCCCCATCGGCATCCCCCACATTGCCACAGTCAGGCTTGAAGTGCATGACTGGCTTCTGCTTATGTTTGTCAGGGCTGTTGCACCGCACGTTCTCTGGGGCCACCTCAACCTTTGTCTTCTCCAGACCACGCTCAGGCTGGTAGACACTGATGTCATTCTGCCGGATCCAGGCCCGCAGATAGAGCAGGTTGCAGTCGCAGTGCCAAGGATTTTCAGTCAGGAAAACGTATGGAAAAAAGTGACCCTCGGGGAAGAAGCCTGGAGGCAGAGTCCGGAGGAGGTTGCCTGAGAGCCACAGGGTCTCCAGGTTCTTCAGATCCTGCAGCAGTTCCTGCGGCAGCTCCTCAAGGGCATTGTCAGAGAGGTCCAACTCCTTGAGGGCCTTCAATCCTTCAAAGGCCTCCGGCGGGAGAGTCTTCAGCAAATTGCCTCGCAGGTCCAGGTATTGCAGGTGTGGGGTGGCATGGAAAGCCCCTGGAGCCAGCACCCCCACACGGTTGTGAGCCAAGGCCAGGTGGGTGAGGGCAGGCAGAGCCTCCAAGGTGGGCAGGGTCTCCAGGATGTTGTGCGACAGGATCAGCTCTTTCAGGGATGGCAGCAGGGACTCAGTGCGCAGAGCCACCAGCCCGTTGTCAGACAAGTCGAGGTCCTGCAGCACAGTGAGGGACAGGAAGGCGGTGGTGGAGACAGACCCCAGGCGGTTGGCACTGAGCAGCAGGATGCCTGTGTCCTTGGGCAAGGCAGAGGGCACTGTGCTGAGACCCTGCCCGGTGCAGTTGACCTCAAGGATGTCCTTGACACTGTTCATCTCTGAAGGGCAGGGCTGAGCCCCAGCTAAGGACAGCAGGGCCACGAGGACAAGATGGACCAGGGCAGGGAGCTTCATGACCTGAGATGGGGAGACAAGACTCGTTTGCACAGAGGAGCACCAAGGGATGACGCACGGCCAAGGAGGATGCACCACCAAGGTTGAAGCACCAGGGTGCCGCAATTCTCCTGCCCACGCTGACGGCAGCTGTGACCACATCCCCTGCCACCCTGTCACCTGCAGCAGCTTCACCCCAAGAGAAGGATGTGTCCCCCACCATCACCCCTCTCCCAGCACGAATCCCCTTGGTTCCTTGCCTTCCGCGCTGGCTCAGCCAGGAGGCACCGTCCCAGTGCTTTCGCTCCCCTGCTTCTTCACCGGAGGACGCAGCGCGTCTCTGGGGGCAGCTGCCCCCCTGTATCAGCAGGCGCAGCCACGGGGAAAGCAACGGCGGTTTCCTGCCAGGCCAACGCACCCTCCGCATGCTGGTTCCACCCTTCGTTGCTGCACCGCGCTGGCACAGTGTGGGGAGGGGAGCCCTGGCAGTAGCCCTTGCATCCTCACCCTATGGGATTACTTTTTTTAGTTCAAACACAACTGGGGGAGAAGCGATAAAAATAACCTAGAACATTTCATTCAACCCCAAGTAACGCATTCTGTCTGGCCTTCAGTTTGGGTCACCCTTTAATTTACTTTTTCCTGATGGAAGTCAGCTTCTCAGTTTGCCTCTAAGCAAGATTTCCTGAAGTTTCCTTAATTCTCCATCCTTTGGAAGAAAATGTTCTGATGAATGTGGTTGCCCCCCCACCAACGTTTTTTCAGCTAAAACCATTTCCTGAGTCTTGAGCTACATCTGTCGCGAGCTGTCAACATCCAATGAAGTATTAGTACCCAGAAACTCCAGTTTTGGCAGCCTCACTGTCCAGATGAGCTAAATTTCAGGGCTTTTGTTAAGGCTGTGGTAAGTGGCAGGCAAATGCAGAAGTCTTGGGGTCAGTTTTAAAAATAAGTATACCAATTTCTCTATAATTCATTTATATAAAAAAAAATAACTCCTATATAAATGTATATATAAATATACATGCATATAAAGCATTTTCATAGCTATTCGTTTATTTATATAAATATATATATATGAATATGCATACATATAGATGCATTATTTGCAGAGCTTTGCATGTTTTTGGAGCAGCCTGGTGTCAACAACCGTCTGAAGAATGAGTCTGTTTATTGGCGTGATATTTGAATCCCATCTACCAGAGCGAGCACAGTCACACCAGTGTCAGCGCTTGCTCCATGAATTAACCACCATTAATGAGAGAATAATAACTGGTGCCAGCCTCTAGGCAGCCACATGTAGAGCATTTTCTAATATCACATTTTTCCTTAGTGTTTAAACTGCCCTATCCCTGGGCTTTTCCTGTTTTGCTCTGATATCAGGTTACTCTTAACCATCAACAACTGAAGGCTGCTGCTTCCACCTTGCTGCCATGGCCTCTTCCACTTCCTTTCCAGAATTGATAAAAACTATTTCCTTGAGTAGCTTTTCTTTTTTTCTTGCTTTCCTCTCTAAATGCACTGTAGTATATCCGCAAAACTTTCCTCATAAGTGGAAAGAAAGTGGATGCCACTTCTTCCAGGAGACCCCTTCGAGGGACCAGCCCAGTAACTCCATAGCTCCTGCCCTGGCCATGAGCTCCCATACAGCTGGTGTAGACCATGAGCTGTATGGGGAAGGGGTTGTCCTTGCCCTGCTCGCTTTGGGCCCTGGTTGCTTCTCGTCCATGCCTTCCGCCACATGGCCTTTGTGTCATCTAGCTCCAAGGAGGAGTCTGAGACTTCTTCCAAGGGACGGCCCTCGGGTAACCTTGCCAAGACCATGGATCAGCCTGTGGCCCAGCATGTCTCTGCCTTCAGAGATCACGTTCAGGGCAATTTTGCTGAAAATCTCTTTTTTTTCTTTTCCATTTTGCTCCCCTGAAGCCCTCTTGGGACTGCTCAGGCCTTATGAGGTGCCTGGGAAATGATGGGGAGAAGTGAGAACAAGGTGCTGAGGAAACCAAGTAGAGACAATATAGGCTGAGCTCAGCCAAGAGATGGCCCTGTGTGGCTGAGGAGGCTGGGCTGGGTCCCTCTTTCTTGAGAGCAGCTGGGGTCAGTCCTCCCCTGGTGCATTCGAGGTGCGTATTGAACCTTCTACCACTCCAGGAACTTAGGTGGGGAAGGAAAGTGGGGTCTGGAAGATCTTAATCTCCCAGATATTTTCCCCATCCCTCTTTTGCTGGAAGGAGATTTCCCTCTCTCCTTCCCCACCACTGTCAGGAGGATTCTCCTACAAAGGGGCCGTACACCACTGGTCTCTCTCCTTTCTGGTGTCCCATCCTGACACTCAGCATCTCACCAACAGTAGACACGACTCCGGGAATTAAGAAGGACGCATGCGTGAGGTGATGGTGTCCAAGACGCAGGTGCGTCACCCCTGGCTTGAGGAGCACAGTGCTTCTTCTCCCTCACAGAGAGTGGCGACCACATCTTTACCTCCCCACCGGCCTCTTTTAGGAACAGCAGGGGCCACGTGCACATTGTCTATCCCCACGCCCACCAGCCTGTGACACTGTTCATGGGGACTTTGAAGCCCTCATTCACCAATTTCTTCACAAGCCCCTGAGCTACCTCAGGCCTCGCAGCTGATTTGGCATTTGGCAGCTGATTTTTGCAATGGGACCATCTCCAGAGTGTTAGATGCCTACAGTGTACGGGTGAGCTGGACATCTAGGCTCATGTTGCAGCCAGGGACCAGGACAAGAACATCCATGGGCAAATCCCACGGCTGCGCCTTAGCTGTCTTCTTGGGGACATGATGAGCCGTGTCCCGCACAGTGCCCACAACTATCCACTGGCTATAAAGGAGGTGGAGACAACTGCCTAAGGTGCAGGCATTAATGTTTCAAAGACAGACAAATCCCATTTATTCAGTGCACTTAAAAACCTCTCCCCATTTAAGACATACGGTGCTTTTTAACAGAAGTCCCGTTCACACAAAAAAGCAATCGTCACAACCAAGGAGATTTTGACCAAGCATCGGGAGGCAATTCTGCCCCTTGAAAGTGCAAACCCTGACAGAGGTGCAGAAAGGCGGAGGGATCTCCACCGTTGGACGTTGGGAGAAGTCAGCGCCACCTGTTCAGCCTTGACGTCAGCCCTGGTCGGAGCAGACGGTGGCAGCAGAGACCTCCGCGAGCTCCTTCCAAACTGAATCTTCCTGTAAGTCTTTGAGGTATTGAGTCTGATTCAAAAAATAGGTTTTCTTTTCTTTTTTTTCTCACATTTTGAGGCATGTCCCAGGACCCAGCCAGACCCACGGGTAGACTTTTATCCCATTGAATGACACCAGTGGAAATGTGAAGACTGGAGTCTTCTCATCAACACTGAAAAATGACACCCGTCCCCCTTCGTAATCCAGGGACACCCGGATCCGCTTGGGAGTCTGGATTTCAGAAAAGACAGTGCGTTGAGGGGAGGTCAGGGCTTGGAATTCACCTGCCCACTTCCCCACTGCCCAGATGCCCTCCTCTGGTTTAAACTCGATCTCACCCTTCCTTCTCACATCTTCTCGAGAAACCCCCACCGTCCATCCTCCCCCGTCCTCCACCTCCACCTCCCAGTAGTATCTCCCCGAGGTGAAGCCTTCGTGGCCCAGCACACAGCGCCAGGGCGTAAACCTCTCGGGGATGTCAGGGAGGTTCTGCGCCTTGTCTTCTCGTTTCACACATTTGCAGTCCTCGGACAGGACAAGGTCGCAATGGGCCGTGTCTGGATCCAGAATCACGTCCACTGTGGGAGAGAAGGAGTCAAGGAGTCAAGGGCGCAGCTCAGGCCTAGGAGGTGGGTTGCAAAAGGAGGAAAAAAAAGGCAGCAAGAGGTTGCACAAGGCCGCAATATTTGTACGAGGGTCTGTGGTGAAACAGAAAGATGATGCTGAGCAGAGAAAGCAGATTATCAGCAGACCTGCAGCCTGAAAAAGTCCCCATCTCTAAAGCACAGCCAGCATTCCTCATTGAGGACCAGGATTCTACAGACTTCCTTGGAAATGGAGCATGCACCCATCCAACAAGGATTACACCTTTTCCTGCAAACCAGGGATTGGCAGAAGCCTCTTTGATCCTACCAAAGCCACCGTGGGGCAAGAACCAGCACAAAGGGATTAGAGCAAGCAAGATAATTCAGCACCCCAAACACAAGAGTTTAACGTGGAGAAAAGAGGAAAAAGCAACACTGATGGGCCTCCAGAGCATACAAGAGATGAAGAAAGCTGGAGAAAGAGAGAGGAGAACATGCAGAAAGGGAGGTTCAATAGCCTCAGGTGGAGCTGTTAGAAAAAGGAGACAAGGTGGCCACGTGCAGCCCCGTGCATGGGGGAATAGGGAATGGCTCATTGCACGTTCAAAGGCTGGAGACCCTCTTCTCTGGGTCGTGTCTGCTCCAGAAACTACCTTGTCTGCAGCGCAAGAGACACACTCTGCTTTCTCCTCACGGTGTAGCTGGGGAAGAGACTCAAAAAAGCCCCAAAGGACCAAACTTTAATTACCCTCGTCTATAGGCACTGTGCATCTTCTCCATGCTTTAAAAACAGAAACAAACAAAAACAAGAAAATAAGAATCTCGGAGAAGTTATCTGAGCATGCTCATGGTCGGGGTTAGCACGGGCTAAAGATAACACCAGCAGAATGTCTAAGGCTGTGGGAAAATCCCATCTATTTTTTTATAAACTTAAAAAATGTAATTTAAATGTATTTAGCATCTACGCCTACTGCCTTTGAGAAGAAGGGTTTTTTTCCTAGTGTGGTACGATTACAGGGAGTAGGTTAAAAGCACAAGCAAAACCAGAGTTTCCAAATTGATTCCAACATTTCACCTCTCCCTTCAGGAATTTGACCTTGTCTTTTCCAGAAAAAAAAAAAAAAAAAGTGTCTTTCATTGTCTTTTACCTTTATCATGTGTGAAAGCATCTATATATTTTACATCCTTTTATTGCCTCAGGCTTTCTGTACTAAAAACTGAGGTACTATTTATTAAAAACATTTTTCTTCCTTTTTTTTTTCTTTTTTTTGCAGCAAAACGATAGGTTTATCAAATGACCCCCCACCCCAGGTCTGGCTATAGCAAATGTCAGTTTAGGCTCTATGCAAGAAAATCAAAGCAAAATCAGGGCCTAAATGCAATACCCACGTGGGACTATCGCCCCCATGGAAAGTTTTCTATGTAGGAACAAGAATTATGCTCACCCAGTTCTGCAGCCTGTTCCTCTGAAAAGCAACAAAAAAGAAAGGATCAGGATGGGATGCACTTTCAAATGGGTCCTATGCTACGCACATGTGCTGCATGGGGCAAGGCAAAGCCTCTTTAATTTTCTACTGCTCAGATTTTCTCTTCTTCTTCCCCTCTCTAAGTCTAAACCACTTTTTGATTCATTTTGCACTTTAAAAGCATTAAAAAAAAATAAGAATGCTATACAGAATCAGTAAAAAATCTTTTGCAAAAAAGGACACTCACCAATCTTTGCATCACAGCTCTCTAAAAATAACCAGAAAAACACACAAGTCAACGGTTTGCCCTTTGACACATACACTTCCCTGGGATCCCAGTTAAAGGACTAGAAGGGTGAGGGTTGTGTTGGCTCAAGGAGCCAAATCCACAGACTTATTGGAAGGCAGCTCCAAATTCATTTAGTGAGAATGCAATCCAGCTTTCTTATTCTCTCTCATATTATATCTATAGTATATTCTTGTTATATTTTCCTCTTTGGGATTGCATTCAAAGCTCACACAGCGCAGTTTTCCATGAGCTGCTGCCCAGAAACATTAACTTTCCAGCACTGTTTCTGTACTTAAATGAAAATGAGAGGGCTAAGAAAAGCATTGCCACCCACTCGGGGAATAATGATGAATTGGGGGCTAAATTTGCACATTGGTAGGATTTTGGACAGGGAGGGGAGTAAAGCACTTCAATGAAAACACGGAAAGAGCATTTAGTCTTAAAGGGAGGCTAAATAAAAATATTTGAGAGTATTCCTGAAAAATTTGCCCGGAGGGGGAGAAAGGGGGGGGAAGGAGAGCAAGACTTACTCAGCATCGCTGCCTGCATTGCTGAAAAGCAAAACCAAAAAGAGCGTTATCACCAAAATCTCTCCTTTTTGCCAGGGCCCCCCAGGAATCACCAACCAAGGGGCCTTTGAAAAGCAAAGTTGCCCTCCATGTGGTTTTCCCATCCCACAGTGATTCTTTCCAATATCGCACAGTGATTTCATATTTGGAAACAGCCACTGGTCTCCCTCCTGTTGTCCCAAAAACTGTGCCCAGTGGACCCTTCTTTTTTTTTTTTTTTCTGGGAATGCTCCAATTAAATTAAAATGTTTCATTTATAAAAGGATTTTTTTCAAAAATAAAACTTACCCATTTTTTTCTCGTACTTTCCTACATCAGAAAGAGAGAAATGTAAATCATTTTCTTTTGTTTTGCTTTAAATAGCCTACGGAAGTGCTTCTGTGACTACACAACCCATGGGCTTTGTGTCATTTGGGTAAAAAATAAGGGATTTCCCTTATTTTCCCTCATGCCAGCTGCCCAAAGGCCGCCATGCAGCGGTACCTTTAATTTTATATAGAAAAATGGTGGCAACAGCGAGTGCGACCATGGAGACCGTGACCAAACTTAAGGCAATCTTCCACGGATGGGCGTTTTGGAAAAAGGGATCTGGAAAAAAAAAAAAAAAAAAGCACAAATGGGGATGTGATTATATTTGCTTTGGACAAGCCCAGCCCAAGGCGCTGCAGATTCCACCGGGGGCTGCAGATCTCATTGCAGTGCGTGATGCGAAGGGGCCAAGACACGACCAAAAAAGAAGCAGTTTCATACTCAGTTGAGGCGAATATTTTGCAGGAAAATGGATTTCCCATGGGATTATTCCTAATGAAATTGTGCTTCCTTCTTTTCAGGCACAGGAGCTGACTTATTGGGCAACATAGGAACTAAAACAAAACCAAAAAGAGAGTCCTAACTCTTACTAAATTCTTTGATTTAGCAGCAAAACGGCAGCACAGAGTAGAGTCACCCAGAGAGCATCGTGGGCCTGCCAGGGAACCAACTTTGCCCAAATTGTTCGTCGTTAAAATAAAAAGGGAGTCAGATGCAGCTGAAATCCGTGCAACATTCCAACACGCTATTTCAGTTCACCACTAGGTGGAAGAAACAGGAGATTCCCTGCAGCCTGTGGGAAAAGTCAATTTAAAATTTCGCAGCCAGGAAGACTGAGGGCAAGGGTGGATTTCTCATTTTTGCTCAATTGCAGCATTATAAATGTTTGCATTTAATATGCAAGAAGACATTAGGAAGTCTTTTTTTTTGCCTTAAACCCACACTGGTGGGACTCATGAATTTTGACACAGCTGCTGAAATTTTGTTAGAATGTCATTTTTCTCACCCTTAAGCGGCAACCCATGAATTTTGACACCAAGATCCATGCAAGCATGGCCAGATGCATAGCATGCAATTTTAATTTAATTCTAATTTTTAATTTGGGGGGGATCATTTTTAATTTTTTTTTTTTAATTAAAAAGCAGGCCCTTAAAAAAAAATAATTAAAACGAAGCAGCCTTTGTCCACCACTTACCTGCCATAGAGAAAGCCGAGTGCTTCTCGTGGTGGTGCAGAGTGTCCCGGATGGAACAGCTGAGCTGCTGGTTTGCAGCCTGGCTGAGGACCACAGCGCTCTCGGCCTCGAAGAGGCCGTTGGCGTTCCGGGTGACGTTTTCGGAGGCCGAGGGCAGCAGCCGACCCTGGTTGTCCGTCCACTGCACCTGGGGCTGGGGGTACCAGCCGGTCCCCCGGCAGGACACCCGGACGCCCCCGGACTCGTAGCTCTCCAGCAAGATGAGCGGTGCCGAGCCAGCGGCTGGGGGAAAGCAGAGCGTCCCAGGTTATTCCCTGTGGGAATCGAGCCTTTCCTTGGGCGGAGAAGGGCGAATAAACTCCAATATTGGAGAAATCCCTGTTTTTCAGGGTCATGGGGACGTCTTAGGTGTCGTTTGCAATCAGAAGTAGGAGAGCACAGGTGTTTCTTGCCACCTTTTTTGCGTGATCCAAAGCAATCGGCTCTGGAGACCTTGGCAAGAAAAAATTCAAGTCTGGCCACTCAAACAAACCCCGATGGACTGAGACCTTCTTCTTTCATTTCCCCACTGCATTTTTTTTTCTTGCACCCATCGACACTGTAAAAATAGCACTAAGAAGCCTTTTGAAGCAGGTGGGACATCTCCTGAGCTCCTCACCACTGCTCAGTGAATGTATTTCGCTCTCCAGGAGATCCTGGTTATTATTTTTAAGGAGGAAGAAGACGGGATTTGGCAAAGTTCTGCTCCAAAACGACTCCCTAAAATGGCCACTGGGATGAGTGGCAGATAGGAGCAGCTTCATCTGAGGACAAACTGGAGATACTGGGATCCATATGGCAGCAGAAACAGGGACGCCAAGTACCGACCTGTCACCTTCAGCTCCAGGACAGCTTCCTCGTAGTCCGAATCGGCGTGAACGAAGCAGGTGTAATTCCCTTCATCGGACAGTTGGATGCTGAAGATCTTCAGGTCCACTCTGCCGCTGTCGAGGCCGTCCCGCAGCAGCTCAGTGCGCCCTTGGTACTGCGACATCTGCTCGACGTGCTGGTCCATCCCCGCCTTGTAGCGGTGCACGAAGGGCGAGAAGTGTCCCCGAAACCACGTCACCTCCATGGCCCGGGCGCTCTGCTCTGGCGCGAGGCGGCAGGGCAGCACCACGTCCTGTCCCACGGCGGCTGCCACGGGCTGCGCTGGTGCCGTTACCCTGAACGGAGCTAGGAGGAACAACCCAAAACAACAGGAAGATGCTGCCCACGGTTCACCCGGCCACTGCTCTGGTGCTCCCAGCACACCGGACACACTACTGAGTTGAGGGAAGTCAACATGGAGTTGTGGCTGGGCCAATCTGAAGGTTTTCTGCCCTGAAAAGGGAGCGGGTGCTTCAGTACCTTCTCCGCCTTCTGGGAACAGGAGATGGAAATGGCAGCGAGCATTAAATTAACCCGTCTCCCCCATCTTATTCCCCCACGAGCCCCGTGCAAATGCCACAGTGGAATGGCTGGAAGAACAAAAATAAGGATCTTGGGGGATGCTGTTATTTTTCATGTCACTACTCCGCACTTAAATGGAGCATTGGGAGCAGCTCTAAGGAAGAACCTGGGGCTGGAAGCAATTTGCTGGAGACTGGTGGGACCGTGGGGATCCCTACCTGATTGCAGCTGTTGAAGGTGGAGGGCAAAAATGCAAAGAAAACCAGGCAGAGAGTGGCTGGCAGGGAGCAAAAGGACCATCCTCCTTGCCAGTCCTGAGCAGGAGCTAAGAAAGGAGAGGGAAAGGGAGAAAAGAGGGAGAAAAGAGTGGCTTTTTTTAAAAAAAAAAAGGGGGGGGGGGCACAATTTATGCTAAAAGGGGATAAATGCTCATTTTAGCTCTTTTTTTTTCTTTTTTGTATAAAGGCCTATAAATGGTCATTTGCTAGCTAAAGTTGCAATCAGTTTTCCATCATCAGCCTGACTTTGCTTGGCATGCATTACTTCACATGCAAAGGAGCCCGAGGGGTACGAAAAGGTGCGGCAATTTCCCACAGGGAAGCCAAAGCTCCACCAACTCAAGTCCCACTAAAATGCAACGAAAAAAGCAACGGGTCATTTTAATGGCGACGCCTTATTTTGCTTATTCAGCCTCCAGAGCTAGGAATGTGCTGGGAGAAAAAAACCCACCACGCTGCGGAGGGATCGCAGCAGCGCAATGCAGCCGCTTGGAGCAGAGGACAACGCGGAACGGGGATAATCAACGCGCCAAGCCAACCCACCCCCAAGAGGGATATCAGGTTGCAGCGAGTCCCTGCTGAGCCAGGCGGATTGGGGAGCTGCAGGGCCGCTTTAGCAAAGATTAGAGGAAGCGACTGCGATCCGGAGTTTTCGGAGAGAGAGGCGCCGCTCGCCCGGGGACCTCCCTCCTCTCCCCTGCTTTCTGGGCAGCTCCTGGAGCTCCTCGCAGGCCTCCACCCCAGCAGCCAACAGGCTTGGCCACCGCTCCCCAGCTCCAGCCGAGCGGTTCCCCCTTCCAGAGATCAAATAAAAACCTTATTGCTGCCTCCCAGGACCGCTGACGCCCTCCCCGGCTGGCACTTCCTCAGTGAAAGCGAAAGGAACTCGGCATCACCGCAGCTTTGTCGCTCCTTCTGCCCCGGAAATGTTCTCTTCAAATAAACTCTGCAGCCCTGGCACGGGCATCGCGCAGCTTCCTGCTTTTGCCGTGGGAACGAGGCACAACAACACCCGTCCCCGGATGCGTCCCTTCGGGGATGCTTTGGCCAGGAAAAGCTGCCTGGACATGATGTCTCTGCCTTTTGCTGCCTTGTCCGCACTGAACACTCAGCCCTCGGCAAGTAGGGTGGGATCCGGTAGCCTCTTCCTAGCCATCCAGGAGATTTCTGCTTCAGCACGACTTCACGGACCTTGCTTGCTTGCACCAGGTGCCTACAGCTACCAGGGCAGTGCCCTGTCCATGCTACCACGCAGGCTCCCGTTATCCCTGAATAAATCCCGCAGAGTCAGCCTGTCCTGGATTCTGTCTTGCCAAGTCCCTTCCCCATCGCCAGGTGTCAGAGCAGCACATCAGCAGGAGCCAGATGTGGATTTCGGAGTGATTTCATGGAGCAGGGTCATCTCCACCTTCCCAAGGGCCAAGATGAAGCGAAGACACTGGATCCAAGAAGATCAGCTTGGAGAATGGTGAGGTTGGATGCAAAGCCCAGCACAAGCCAACTCCATCTGCAGGTTGAGCAATCCGGACAACTCACGCCCTCCAAGCACCCAAAACTCATCAACAGCGTGAGAAATCTGAGCCAGCAGCAGCTGTAATGGCCCAGACCTCTTTCATTCCCCCACCACTTCAAGGAGAACGCAGCTATGGTGCCCTCCGTGTCAGCCCAAAGCTTGGCCACGGCCATGGGGATTTCTCCCCGGGGCCCACTGATCTGCGGCCGGTGTCCTCGAGTGACATCCTGCCGGACCGGAGGCGGCTCCCAGAATAGGCAGCCCTGGCTGGGCTCCGCAGTCCCTGCTGCGGGGCGATACGGCTGCTCTTGGAGGCTCAGCACGCTTATCAGAGCCTGCAGCTGACGGGGCAGGCGTGCAAATCCCACAGCATGGGAAGTGCAGCTTCACAAACAGCTCCACGGCGCCTCGCAGGAGCTCTGGGGGAGGAATCCCAAGACAGGCGAAACGCAATGCAAGGATTAAACGAGACCCCATGATCACGTCGGAGTGTGGGGAGCTGTCACCAAGCCAAAGGCTGAAGGACCCATCCATTTACCTCCTATCCTGGAGTCCCCACAGGGCAGTGCTGGCCATCTAAAAAGCGCCCAAATGTCTTGACTCTTTCCTCACTCCTTCCACTTCTCCCACCATTCAGCACCGAGTCTCATCATCCACTTCCAAACGGGAATCTTGTTGATCAGCACCCTGCGGATGTTCTGCAGACATGCAGGTCCCTGAGCTGGAGATGGCCCAGGCTAAGGAAGTGGAAGACGTCAGTAAAAAAGGTGAGTCCAAGGAGGGAAGAGGAGGCATCTTGTCCTCTGCTTGGGTGAAAGTTGCGTTCTGTCTATGATGTGGAGGAAACACAGAGTGGGTCAACACATTCAGGGCCTGGGCTTGCCATGAGGTTGAGATGTGGTGGCTGCAACATCCCAGGTGGACAGCCCTGTCAACCCTGCGCCGAAGATGCCCAGGCTCTCTCCATGGTCCACATAGAGAAACAGAACATTTGGAGGCTTGGACTGCTATCTCTGTGAGCCAGTCTGTGCCCACTTGGAAGCATCAAGGCATCCCTGAGACTGGGGCAATCCAATTTTCCCCACACTGGAGACGCCTGGGGCAAGGAGGTGCAGACATGGGCCACCATGTGTCCCACCTTCTCCAGGACGTCTCCTCCTAAGGGTCTTCTCCTCCTCTGTCCCCAGCGCACGTCACCCTGGACCCGGGCACAGCCAACCCCTTCCTGGTCCTCGCGGAAGATCAGCGAGGCGTGAGGCGAGGGGACACGTGGGCTCTGCTGCCCGACAGCCCGGAGAGGTTCGGCACTGAGCCCTGCGTGCTGGGCTGCCCGGGCTTCGCCGCGGGGCAGCACCACTGGGCGGTGGCAGTGGCTGACGGCGGGGACTGGTGGGCCACCGGGGTGGCCGGAGGATCCGTCCGGAGGAAGGGTGTCCTCCAGCTCTCCCCTGAAGAGGGCATCTGGGCCGTGGGGCAGTGGTTCGGGCAGTACCATGCTTTCACCCACCCCGACTGGACCCCCCTGAACCTCCATCAGCCGCCCAGGATTATCCAGGTGGCCCTGGATTGCACCAGTGGGCAGGTGGCTTTTGCCGACGCCGAGGACGGAACCCCCATCTTCGCTTTCTCCCTCTGCCCAAACCCCGGGGAGCCTTTGCACCCGTGGCTCTACGTTGGGAGCAACTCATGGCTCGCGCTGTGTCCCTGACGTGGTGGAGCCACCGGTGGCCGTGGGGCTCCTCCTCATCAGAAACACAATATAGCTCTTCCGTCATTACTCCCTATAGCTATAGGGATAGAGGGAATACACCCTACAGTTCATGTTCTTCTATAGTTAGTCCCTATAACTATAGGGATATAGGGAATATTTCCTACAGCTCACAGTCCTCTACTCCCAAGAGCTATAGGGGGGTATCTAGAGATACAGCTCTTTTATAGATCTTCTCTATAGCTATGAGCATATACATAGAGACATAGCTCCTTATAGATATTCCTTAGAGCTATAGGGCTAAATAGGGATATAGCTCCTCCTTAGCTATTCCCTAGAGGTATAGGGATATATATAGGGATATAGCACCTCTATAGCTATTCTTTAGAGCTATGTGGATATAGGGAGTATTCCCTGCAGCTCTAGGGATAGGGATATAGCCTTAGGAAAGAGCTACAGAGGAGTGTGGGTTCCTCCACAGGGAACTGCATCTCCTGATAACGCTCCTTATCTTTTCCATACTTTTGCAGCAGCTCCCTGACCCCTTTCCAGCTCTCACTGCCATGGGCATGGGCTTATTCTTTTCCTTCCAGCTTCTCACCGGAGCTTTTATCCCAAATCCCGGGTGCTCTTTCTGTCCGTGGTGCGGAGTCCCCTTCCTCGCACCCCCCCCCTTTTTTATATTCCAGCATTTTGCACAGGCATTGACAGATCCTAAAATAAAATAAAATAAAATAAAATAAAATAAAATAAAATAAAATAAAATAAAATAAAATAAAATAAAATAAAATAAAATAAAATAAAAGCCTTTCCATCTGCCAGCAAGGTCTGTCGGGACGGGGTTTACTGTCACCTTTACCTGCTTGACCTGGTTCTATATACACACCCGGCAGCAAGTCGCAACCCGGGAATTGCCGCGGCCTTATCACTCCACACATTAAACTACTTGCAAGCGCCGAAAGGGCAACCTGGCCCGGCGCGGTGGGGCGGCCCCACGGGCACCCGGCGGCCGCAGGGGGCTGAG
>VZSV01000074.1:3776089-3787579 GCA_013398735.1 Nothocercus julius | reverse complement strand
AGGCAGTGAGGAGGATGGAGCGGCCCTTTCTCAGTGGTGGCAGCTGATAGGACTAGAGGTAATGGTCACAAACTGAAGCACCAAAAGTTCCACAGGAACTTAAGGAAAAATTAAGGGTCACAGAGCCCTGGTACAGGAGGCCCAGAGAGGTTGTGGAGTCTCCTTCTCTGGAGATCTTCCAAACCCACTTGGACGCAGTCCTGAGCCACAGGCTGTAGGTGACCCTGCTTGTGCAGGGGGGTTGGATTAGAAGATGATCACTAGAGGTCTCTTCCAACCTTAATGATTCTTTGATTCTATGATTCTATGACTAATAGACTTTTCTGAAGCTATGCCATGTGAATTTTGCATTTTAATTCCCAATGACCTTTGCATAATGGATTATGTGACAATTTGGGCCAAACTCTTCCGTCACATCTCTAAGCAACTCCCTTACAGCCACAACTGATAAGCATCAAGTTCTCCATGAAATTACCTTATCCTTAGCTAAAAGAGCAGGCTATTTACAAAGGCTGTCCCAAGAACCGGACCCTGTTTCCTAAAAGCTTCAGAGTAAGATATGTTGCATTGGCTGACAGAGAAGGACCTTGCTTGTTTAGAAAATTACCATAGATGTTCTCTATCTCCTCCTACGTCCCCACAAAACCAGCAATAGCTTTCTTTTGAACATTTACAGAATGCTTTATACTCAATAAATAAATAAATGTTGTTGCAGAACCACATATAGACGCCTTATTCAAAGCTTTCTTCTTTTTTTTTTTTTTTTTTTGTAATAGTTTCTGGAGGATAAGAGTCATGACTTCTGGTTTTGGGGCATTTGTGAGAGCTGGAGGTCTATTTGGCAGGAGATATGTCTCACACTGTTTTGGGGATGCAGGTCATGAGGAAAGAGTCACTGAGCTTCCCAAACTGGATGAGACAGAAAATCATCAGTACATCTGCTGATATGTTTTTTAACGTCTGTGGCTGATGATTGAAGAAACAGGCACTGCAGATGGTCAGTTTCAGACAGCAGCAGCTTTATTTGTTATTTTACAGGATGTTAATGCAAAAATACCCTATAACGACTTTTGTGATTACTTTTGATACTAATTTTGGACACATGCTTCCTTCCCACAGACATGTGAAGAGAGCCTGGCTTTTTTCTCACAGGCTTGCCATCACAAGCCAATTCTAACTTCTTGTGTTCAGTGTCTGCGCATTTTCTACCATCCATTAGTAAAGCGTTCTTGGCAGAACTACAAGGAGTGTGCCGTCAGACAGCATGTATATTCCCTCTTAGCTGAAATATTTCTCCAAATGTCACAGCTGAAGTCTATCTCATCAAATTTCCCAAAAGAAAAACATAAAGAATAAAAGTCTGGGGTTGACCAACTGTAGAACCACTTGTTTGGGATTCAGGGTTCATTATGTCCAGCATCCTGTAACATTCACAAGTTTTAAAGGGTGCAGTTTTTTCGAGGAGGAAAAGTGAAATTTTCGTGACAGGAAAATCCATTAAGAAGCTACATGCTTTTAAAAAGGGTGAACTGTGATTAAATCTCTTTTCCTATTCAGCCATCCTGCTTATCCCTTATTGAATATTCTCAGGGGTGAGTCTAATGAAGACTAGTCTTTTTTTTTTTTTTATTTCTCTCAATATGGGATTCCCTTTTCCACATTGTATACCGTATAAAAGCAGGGTGGTTTTCTCCTGTGAATTGCAGTGCAGGATTTAGGGCTATTATGTGCTCTGTCTGTACATAACATGAAGAAAGCAACTCAGAAAGACTCTGCCAAGATGAACCTTGGTAAAACCAATACTTCATCTAGTAAATGTGGACAGACCTTCCTACCCTCAGAGCCACCTGATCTTCAGAAAGGTTTTTGATGCTTAATTGTTTAAGAAAAGAAACAGGAAGAATTAGAAATTTCCTTCTTGGATACACATAGGTACATTTGTTCTGAAAGTCTCAAAGGTATTTACTGTGTTGGTTATCACATAATAATATTATTTCGGTTCTGCTGCTATAGATGCCCTGCTTAAGAAGATCTTAGAGGATTAACTGGGGTTCCTCTAGGAAAAATGAATCTGATTTAACTAATATAATACCGAGAACTTATATATGAACAGCTTCTTAGTATTCCCTTAAAGTCCTCCTTTGCGTAGTCAGAAAGTGACCAGAAAGCCCATTAGCCCATGAAAAATGACTGACTTGTGCAAAACCATGGATATTTTACATGCTAGTATAAGACACAAGTAAGAGTAAGCAATTAATTAAAATACTATTTAATCAGAAATAGGTTAAAGAAAATATCCTGAAGTCCTCTGTGCCAGCACCATGTGGGAAAAGCAAAATATATGAACAGTATAGCCTTTCCTCCTTGTTATTTCTGCTTAACAAACTGTGATTGTTAAATCAAATTTGTCCTCTAAGCTACAGAGCTCTAAGCTACTCTTCATTTAATATAAACAATGGAGGGATGTGTTTACGACAAAAAAACGCAAACCTGAAATGCTAAATTGCCGTTCTCATGTATCTCTGGAATCAAAGATTCCTGGATCATCAATCATAGGAAAGTTTTCGATATATCCTTTAAAATCTTGCAAGCTGTCAGACACAGAAACAAAATATATACCTGTTACAAACATATATATATATATGATGTACATGGTAAAATGTGTTCTTGTGGCTTAAATTGCAAGACGTGACCTCCGCTTTTGGGTGATTAAGGGTACTTAGGAAACATGGCTTCAGCAGCGAGGCAGACAACAGAGTTTCCTCCTCCACCATCTCCTAATGCTCCCTCTTTTGGGTGCTCCTACACTACAGTTTGCTGCTTTCTCTGTTGTGCAGCTCAGCTAGGGCCATCCGATCTGGAAAGTTGCTCTGTAAAATCATGAGTGAGGTCTCACACCATATCCTTGAGAGATTTCCAGAAGAAATAACTTTAAGATTTTGTGGATGTGTCTTGCCTCAGCTATTGGTAATTAATCTTCATGGGTAATTTCATCTACAATATTGACATATTAATACGGAACATTATAATTCACAAAGAAGCAATATTTTATATTTTGAAATCTCTAGTCTCTAAAGTTTAGAGTAGAATGATTTTTGTTGTCGTGTACATTGAAGCGGGAGTGTTTATGTATCATAATCATCTCCTTTTAATGGTTAGAGTAAGAAATAACAAAAATCACAATATTAGGATCTATCTATGTCAAACAGTAAAAAACATGAAAATACTGAATATTAGCAGTTACATATCTGATTTGTAATGCATAATGTACTGCATATCCTTTGCCTAATTAGCCATCTGCATGGACAGCTAATATCACCCATCTGTATGCATAAGGGCTAAATTTGCTGTGTAAACAGAGTAACAACAGATGTAAATGGAATAACTGTCCTCACAATTTACACTTGTTATTTCAACCCCTGGTCCTTAGTGTGACCATTAAAATTCTTTAACTCTTTTTGTCCTAATCTTAGGTAATGAACACATAGAAAATCATTTCAAATGCAATGCAGCAAATACTAGCTTTTTACTAGTAGACATATAGGATTTTTAGATGGCAGATGTATAAAGCTTATCAAACTAATATTACAGTCATGGCAGTTTAATTGGGTATGCATACGAGTGAAGGAGTCTATCAAAAAAGGCCAGAAAGATTTTTCATTTAGCTAGTCAAATTAAAAGAAGATAAATATTCAGGGAAAAGGGAGGAATTAATACAGGTATCTTTCTGACTTTTACCTCCAGTGCAAATGTCCATGATACAGCAGTAAGCAAAAAGTTAACAGTAAAAAAATGAATAGGAGTGCATTACATCTATATTTCATGGAATTAATCTGTTTTTAAGACCAGTGCTAGAAAAGAGGAAAAGGGAGTCAGGACAATCTTTGTTTTGCTTATAGTGAAGGAATAAAAGAATTTGCAAAGTTTGTCTTTGGGGCAGATGTGCGGAGGCTTCAGGGTTCGCTCTGCACTACCCCTGCGCTTGACTTCCCACCGTCATCACTCCTGTGGCGTCACTGGCTTTTGGAGACCGGCATTTGCCATAAAAGAAGATTAACAGGGTTTTTATTCTTGTGGATTGAGCATATCCTTGAAATCCTTGGGTAATAAAGAAAAACAAACATAGTCCTTTTTCTCTGAGGTATTTTAGGAGATGGGATTACAACACCAAAGAAACATGATTTGCTGGTTAGTAGTAAGCTATATTTCGGGAAAAAGGGTGGACTGAAAGGAAAAGGAGAGAAAAAAAATGCTAACATTTAAAATGTAAATGGAGGCAACAATTCATTCTGCACATAGAAAATCACTGGAAAAATCAAATGTCTAATATAATAATAAAGAACATCAAAAGCAGCCAGAGCTTGGGTGATAGTATGGATTTGGTCCCATGGAGATTATAGTAACCTTTGAATTGCTGATGTGAAAGTAAAATCAGTCATCTACAAACAATCATTTACAATATGTTGATAAATAAGCCTATCTTTACAGCTCATATTGACAGAGCATTTTGAAGCAGACTCCCCTTGAATCCTTTTAGAAACTGGAATCACACTTGCCACCCACTGAATTGCTGCCATCAAGGCAGCTCAAAGCAAGCCACTAACACAAGAGTAGTTCAGTTGTTTCGTTCTTGACTTCCTCTACACTGTCTGGGTCAACCCTGTCCTGCCCTTACTACTTGTGACATCTGTGTCAAATACACGATGTGCTCTGGCCACATCACTTCTGTCAATATTGCTGTTTGAGACAGATCACCTCGTGTAACTGCAGGAGAGGTTTCGTGGTGGGAACTGCTCAGTGTTAATCTACCATAAGCCGAAATGCAAAATCTTTTTTATATTTTCTGTCATGGCTTTATCTTTTCTTATATTCTTTTATATCTCTGAGACTAAGTCATCAGCTTTTGCTTGTCGATGCATTTGAAAAAGGTATTATTAGGAATTTTGATGCTATTGCAGCATATTCTGTGGTACATGGTCTGTGAAAAGCAAAGGCTGGTCAAGGTCATTCTCTTTGTTTATTCAGCATTTCCTCAGATTATGCACTTCTATTCCATACATTGGATGCCAGTGCCTCCTAACTAGTCACATTTATTGGTACCAGCATGTAAATGAGACACAAAATCTGGGAAACATTGTGACTTGTTGACACTTTGGATTCCTCAAGTCTTCCCTGCAAGCAAAGCTATCAGTCATTTAATTCTGTTCATATATTTAGTGAACAGGCTGTGAATTAAAACAAATATCCAAAAAATCTATTAATTAGAAAAGACAACATAAACAGTAAATTTGAAAGATTGCATGCTGAATTTGTTTTGTATTTTGTGGGTCATGTGCCCAATGTATTACCTTAAAAGAGTTTTGAAGCACATGAATGGGCAATTTTTCACAGGACGTAGAACTTAAATGGGGTCAAAAGTTCTCATGAACTGAAATACAAGAAAAACAAATAATGCAGATATTTATTGCTCTCTTATTAGAAGTTCAGTTGAGCAACTAACCAAGTTTTAAGCAACACAGTGTTGCAAAATTCAATTTATTGAATAATTGCAGCACTTTAGCAAGCTACAGTAATTTCTCTGCTTAATATGTTGGATGAGAGAAAAAAAAGTAATGTAATTGCACTCTGAAATGACATTTTGGATTGAGTCAAGCTCCAGGAGAAATATCAAAAATTACAAATAAACATAGAAAACCCACGAGAGAAGACAGAAATTAAATCTAAAATGAAGAATTAATCAGAATATAACAACAAAGATGGTAAAATTGGAGTCACATGAATACGTATATAGATAATTTTGCTTTCGCATGTGACTTTATCACCACAGTTTGAATACTGACCTCCCTTTTACTGAAGGCTAAAAAAACTGAAGGGAGTGTGAAAATGTGCAAATAATTACAAAAGAATCAGAGATTTGGAGATCTAAGCAAGATGACCTTGTGAGAGCAGGCAAAACAGCACTATCTACAGTCATGAGAAACGAGTATTGGCAGAGGGATAGATTTTGCAAAAATGAGATTTTTGCAAAAATAGATTTTTGCAAAAGTTACGATTTGGTATTTGCTATTTGTGAAGTAAGCTTTCCCGTATAACAGTTCCTTGTCTTTAATACCTTTTCAGTTACTATTCATTCTTTAATAAAAGAACCACACGTACATAACGTAGCAAATCCTTTAAAAAGGAAAACATGGAATTGAGCAGAAGGTATCTAGAGGGTCAGTGGCATTCTGAATAACAATATAGCAAACAATAGCAAATTCTTAATTCTAAAGCATCTTTATGTGCATTGCGTACTATAAATAACAACTACAAAAGCACAACTCTGATCTGCCATCAACTTCTTGAAAACACCGTACTGCAGCACCAAAATAATATACTTGGCTCTGTAAAAATTTTTACAAGCTCTTCCAGAGGTAGCAACCATGAAACTGCCAGGTGCCATTTTTGCAGAAATACTCAATTTCTTGGTTTTACTACATTCTTTATCATCTTTTCTGTAATAGGTCCTTGGCCTTGCCCTGGTGAAATTGATTCCACTCTGAAATATTGAGCAAATTTTCTAAGTGTTCTTCTGAAGTATGATTTAATATTCATGTATTTTTTCAATGGTAGAAGCTTTGGATTTAGAAAAAAAAAAAAAAAAAAAAAAACACACAAATTTTCAGTGTTGAAATCAGGTTTCTTAAGCTCATATTTATTCCCCAAATAAAAATGTCTTTATTTGCTGAAGAGCTAAGTGTCACTGAACCTAAAAGCTCATTTTCTCACCAGTACTGGTATAAAGGCCAGAAAACACTGCATCGTTAGGCAGTGGTTTAATAGGTTTAATAGTCATATGTTTATTTAGTAGTACAGTTGGAATTTTTTTCACTATTTGTGAAAAATTTTCACAAACATAAAGAAGTACAGAGTACGTGAGCTGGAGTAGACAGAAAAATGTCTACAGTTATATCATGCAGACTGAATCCCAGCTTCATCTAAGTCAGTAAAATCTAATCATTTGTTATGGGGCCATGATTCTGTGTAGAGGCAACAGTGGTTTTATATAATTTAACAGCATAAAGAGAGGTCTACAAGAGACTGGTATTTTCAGAGGGTCAGTTCCAATCCGTGCTGCCCTGAATACCCTCGCTCCTTTGCAGACCACCAGAAAGCTCATGCTGGGTCAGAGCCTGCATTTAGGACAAATGCTAGCAGTACTGAGGCAAATTTATCTTGAAACAGGATCCAAGGTCCCTAGGAACGGTTTTCCAAGATGCTCTGTTATGAACTTGCAAGGGTAGATACCACCTGAAGATATAAAGATGCAGCAATGCATATGTACGTATGCAAAAACAGAGAGAAGTGTGCTATACATCAGCCGCAATTCCAGGCCACCGAAGCTCATACTGTATCTGATATACTTGGTCTCTATTCTTCCACAAATAATAAACATTTGTTAATGAAAAGAATTATCAGTGTCCTAGGGGATAAATCTGAAGGTTTTTTATATTCAGAAGCACTTGCCACCTGAAGTAGAAGAGCTCTCTGCAAGATGCTAAATCTAAGCTGATTGTTACACTAAGACCACTTCCAAAAACTGGCATCAGTCAGAACATTTCCTTACCATCTGATCAAATAGCAACAGACAGGTCTTTCCAAGCAGTCTCAAAATTCCCACCGCATTCCCAGCAGAAGACTGTAAATGGCACCAGCAGCATTTGGACCTGCAAAAAGCTCAGTCAGCTCCCTGCACGGAGGGCACATGTAGGGAACATGAGGCTGCCAAGAAGCCTCAAGCTCATCCATCTCTCCCCACCACCCAACTTGAGCCGCCTGGTGGAGGGCCCATGTTTGCACTACACATTTTTGTTTGTTTTCTTATTCCTTCTGCTTTTGGTAGTCTTTCCAATGTAATCTCTAACTTAACTTGATACCTAACTTAACAAAAATAGGTGTGGAAATGATGTCCTTTTGAATTCCATGGAGAACCTCAAGCCCTGTCCTAAGTCTTTGCACATAAACCATGTGATTTCTTCAAGGCATGGACCGTTATGCTTAACAGGGTGTTGTTAGTGACAGCAGGAAATAAAATTAGGAGAAGAAGGCAAGAAAAACTTAAGAAACTTATGACTGAATAGGCAAAATATAAGACCTATAAAACAAACAGCATTACACTATTCACAGCACAGGATTAATAGCATTGAATAGAACGAACAGCATCCTATTTCAGAAACACATTTAAACATATTCTTAAATTAACCTCTGCTCAGGAGACCATTATGCTTACCTGTAAGCATGTTCTTAATCTCCACTGATATGTTGAAGTATATTTGAATATACTTTCTCTGGACTCAGGCCAGTACACAGCAAACAGCTTAAAATCCCTTCCATAAAATCATACGTGTGTCACTATAATGGGGATAGCAGCAAAGCTGTGTATTTTTGTTTTGATAGGGATGATTTGCAACCAGGGATAAACAATGGCAAATGCTGGGAAACGCTCTGTGGAACAGCACATGAACCTCTATGGCAGAGCCATAAATGAGCTGAGTTGTGTCCTGTCTAGTTCCTGGTTCAATGCAGGAAAATAAGTGCAGAAGGAACTTGTTTCTTCCACAAAGTTCTTGTTCGACTTTGGGAAAAGTTCATTTGGTTAAATATTCCTTGATGCTTGGTTGCTTAAATTCAGCCATCTCACAGTATAAATGACCTGATTTTAAAAGGTGATGAATATTAATCAGGGATTGCAATAGGTGGTGTAGGTAACTTGCAAAAATTCTGCTGCTGGAGATTTTACGTAACAGCTTACGCAAATATCTGTAAGGAGACACCAAGGCACTGCTGACCCTGCGGCAGAACATGGAGATGCACTCAACTTCCAAGCCTATCTTCTAAGATCTACTTAAGTACATTGACTCTAAAAGGAAATCCACAAATGAGACAAATTTTCTCTGCCACCTAATATGAAACGCAGTATCAAATGTGCATTTGGAATAATGCATAATAATGTTGTAACTTTACAGATTGCTATGAACTCCTTGCAATGCATTTACAAACACAATGAGTACTCTAATTAGGTAGAACAGAAAACATGTTTTGTCTACATTTCAGGGAAATTCAAAAGGTGCATTGCCATCCCATCTTTCAGGAAATGCTTTTAGCATTTTTTCTACCAATATTCTAGTTTGTGAGTGTTAAAGTGGGTATAGCTTATAAATACTATATATTTCTAGATAGTAACCTATATAATATTATATAGTGTACATTAGGTATATGCAGATAATACCAAATGGTATTTTCTTAAAAGATATATTCAACTAGCCTACTTAAAATACTTCAAAGAAAACTGATTCATGGGATTTTTCTCTGACAGACTTGCAATTACAAAGTGTGTTGAGTAGCAACAGGTCAGTACTTTTCACAAGCAGTTTTCACTTTATTTTCACTCACTTCTGCTTCTTGCAGTCCTGTTGTAATAGCACCTGATGTACCCTAAAAGAAAAATATTTTAGCAGCATTTTTGATCAGCATTTCCGCAACCAGCAACAGAATATTAGGAACAATGAAGAAAACTTCTTTCACTCAGTGGCTTAGCTCTCTGGTGAGATACATATATGCTATATCACACTGCAGGGAATATTTCTCCATTTGAAGGGCTACAAAACAGTTCTGCCGGACATGGCAGGAAACTCAGCATCAAGGAATATAAATCCTTAAAAAAAAAAGAGTGCAGATCTTTGCTGCATTTTGTGACTTATCCCACAGACACTATCCCAGAAAATCATGAAAACTGAGTCTAGCTCTTGAATTAAGAATTCTGAATAGAAAAAAAGAAAGTGTGCAGAATCTTTGGATTGTTTTGAAAAGTTAATTGATGACTGTTATTCAAAGAAAATAATTAATAATAAGACAATAATTCCTCTGTTCCAAGGAAAAGCTGCCTTGCTGCATATCGTGACTTCCCTCAGCCACTGACAAATACTGGTTTTAATAACCACCACTGGAACAGATTTTTTTTATGTCTTGAGTTTTGAAAGTACTGATAAAACACACCACAAGAAATCCTGTGAAAAATTCTTCTATTTTATTTCTTTTTAATATAGATTTTCAAAAGCTGGACAATGCTGTTCAAATTAATCCGTGGGTTCTACCCAGGCGAAACACAAAACCAAGAACCTTTCCCCAGCATCCTGCACAGATTTACGCCCTCGTTCCTCCTGGTGTCTCACAAGGAGCTGCAGGAATGTTTCCTGCCTTTGATTCCTGGAGTGACGAGTTCTTCACTACCCAGCACGTCTACCTGAGCAGCCAGTAACACTCCAAGACTTTTGTTTTCAGTGGCCATCACCGGTTCTTGGTCACCCCTAACGCACAGGGGCAGTCTTTGATCTTCATGCTCCGGCTCCTCCAGGCACACAGCGTCACTAGCACTAAGGAAAGGTCTCAGTTTCTTGTTGGGTGCTGCCACTGGTGCCTGTTGCCCTTCCTTCTCATCACTCCAGCAGTTCCTGCTCATTCCTACAAAAACCTAAGCCAGATTCTGATTTGCTTCTCTCCGATTTTGTACATCTCTGGCACCACAAGGCACTGCTCTGGCAACTTTTTCTTGTAACATTCCCTGTAACAGATTTCATTTTTCATTCAGTTATGGAACTAAGAATTCTTTTTCTCTCCTCATTCTGTGTATTTCCTGTTAACTGCCTGCAAGTTAAATATGTAAAAGAAGCTTCTCAGCAACAGGCATCATCGCAATCAAAAGATGTCCTCCTCCTAATAAAGACAGGTGAAAACCACAGAATAATTATGGTCGGAAAAGACCTTTCAGATCAAGTCCAACCACAAGCCCATCACTCCCATGCTTGCAAATCCATGTCCCCAGGCACCTCATCCAGGGGTTTCTTGAGCACTGCCAGGCACGTGGACTACACCGCTTCCCTGGGCAGCCCGTTCCAAGGCTTCACCACTCTTTCCATGTAGAAATGTTTCCTAATGTCTGGCCATAACCTCCCCTGGCACAACTTGAGTATGTTCAGCTGGAAAGTCTGTTTGCTACATTCGCCAACTAAGTGGGTTTTTACACATCTGGGCCCTTCCCCAAAATGACATTTTCAGACATGTTTTAATCATACTGGTGTTCAGCGTCCAACAGCTTAGAGAGCAAAAGGCATTTAAGGTCTTCACTTTACGGAAGGATCCTTGACCTCTTTCTTTGGCAAACGATCCTGGATTTAAGTGATGGAGCAGAGGGCACTAAGTTGGCTATGTTCTTTTAGAATCGCTTCTCAGTTAACATGGAGAGAGATACTCTTGATGATTCTCAGATTATGCTGAAGTGGACTATAGGACAGACTGAAATTTTTAGCGTAACCCCGTCCTGGCAAGCCCTGCTCATGAAGTGTATATGAACAGCATTAGGCGGTAGCTGTTGTGCAGCGGAGAGCGACCCGGCCTCACCGCAGCCTCCTTGGAGGCAGCTGCAGAGAGCGCTGCGGCCTCCCCGGGGCCGCC
>VZSV01000074.1:3760752-3774564 GCA_013398735.1 Nothocercus julius | reverse complement strand
GCCCGCGCCCCGCGCCCGCACCGCCCGCCACACACTCCCTGCCCAAGAATCCCAGTAAACGTTGCTGCTGCAGCCAGCGCCCCGGGCCCAGGGTCTCTCTGACGATGCTCTGCTGGCAGCGCTTGGCTGCTTGCTAGGGCAATGAGCTTTCCTGGGAACAGACCCAACAGTAGCGCTGATGTGGCCCCGCTGGCACAGGCAGCACGGCTGCAGGCCTCGCTGATGCCTCCTCCCTGGGTTCGGCTTGCTGGGCCTCCCTAAGTAACAAGGGCAGATGCAAATTGTTCTTGCTGTCCTGATTTCCACATTACCTTGCTGGTGCCTGGTGACTTTCTGCCCAGCACGTCCCGCAAGAAGGAGGGTGATTTCAGTTTCCACTACAGATGTGGGTCCTGAGGCAGCAAGGTGCCCTTACAGCTAGCAAGACCAACGGCAGACGGGGCTGCATGAGGACGAGCAGAGTCAGCAGCTCAAGTCAGCGCTGGCCAGGCCCCATCTGCACTGCTGTGTCCTGCGAGAGGAGCAAGAGAGACCTGCACTGAATGCAGGAAGGGCACAGGACAGCCCACGTGGTGAAGGGCCTGCAGCAACTCTTGCTGCCCAGTTTCCCTCCTTGGAGGCTTTCACCTCTTGGCAATCAACCGCACACAGCTCTGAGCAGGCTGCCCCCCTCCTCTCGTAGGGGCTTTGAGTTTATGGCAAGTTGCCGCCTGCAGTGCTGCAGCTGCATGCCACAAGCTCAGCTCGCCTTCCTCACGTTCTCCCAAGACACACTCAGCTTCTCTGGGACCCACCTCTAGTTCCCAGTGCTTAAGATCTGACTTTATTTTGCAGAGAAAATAAACCTTGGATGCAGAAATTTAGGATCTGCCAGGATCAGAGCCTGCTTCCTTGGGCCTCTACCGCCTCGTAGTGGGATTTTCTGTGCACTGCAACTGTTGCTCTCCTCGTGAGCCTGGGAAATAGAGGAGTATTACTTGTTTCAGCACTTATTTTGTCACAGATACTTCCTTTAGAAGCAAAACTTGTTGAATTCAGAGACTCACAGCAATTGAGCATCTTTCTGAACACAAAGTTCTTGTATGCAAACCCCTTCCTACAGAGCAGAATATTATCCTGACTTCAAATGTCTCACTTGACCACTCCACTGCTTTCCTATAAATGTCATGCAACCAACCCTCTTACTTTACAGGAACCTTGTATTTGAGTTTGTAGAAATATTTATTTAATTCTTCATAACACAAAGTACTTCCCACTGCTCACTTTCTTAAAACTCTTACATGCTTTATCATCTCCTATGCAGTACATGCCTATGTGCCATTTCAAACACCTCCCCAAAAACTGCAGAATACTTCTATGTGCCCCGGCAAACAAGGCATATGCCTGGTTTCCAGAGTAATTTCCTTGCTAGAAAAGCACCTTCTTAAGATAAAATTTAAACACAATTAATCACAGCATTGTTCTATATAAATCCAAGGACACATTTTAAAAATGACCATTTTCTTTCTTTTCCCTTGCCCAAGATGAATGTGTTTCTTTCTGTTGGCTGCAAAATTGTATTAGTAAAGAGAGAGGGCTCGCTTTTCAGGAATCTCAACCTGACTAGTTTTCTAAAATAATATGAACCCAACAGTTTTCTCAACACAGTTTTTCTTTTTTTGGAGAAGTGGGGAAAATTTGCTACTCACCAATGTTTGACTAAGTAACAGCAGCTGTTCTTTGTGGCCGTCTGTACATGTCCTGAGAGGGTCCACACACACTGAAGACGCTGTGGCTTCTGTATTAACAGTGCTGTCTCAAGAAATACCCTAAACAAACAGTAAATGCCTTTACATACTAGAACATCCTCTATTATATTATGAAGGATATAAATCTTTACAAAAGTGGCCTAAGTCTTTACTTGTAATGCTGAAATTTACAAATTATACACAAAGCAGCAAAATCTCCTCCCCTTGATGACAGAAAAAAATCTCCTTTTATCTAAACTGACTCTAAGAAGATTGCTATTTTTGGTTTTCTTTTGTTAGAAAATACAGTACAAAATTCCATCCATTTTTATTTTTTAATTCAGCAAGCAACATATTTTTCTTCTCATTTCTAATGGGAATAAATTGCCTATGTCTTGATTTTGTCCACTTAAATAACGACATTTCACATCATTTCCCAAAATATAGTCGGTCCAGAACAAAACTTACTTAAGTCTTGCAGGTATTATGGGTATTTTATTGCTACAGATTGCAGAAAAAGAATAAAATGTTCCAGTCAGCAACTGCTGTTAACAGATTAAGTTTGAGCTCCAGTAAGTCTTTCTTTAAACTTTTTTTTTTTTTTTGGTAACACCCCTTGGACATTACAGAAAGTGTCTTTTTGCTTTCTTTCTATTCAGCCATAAAAATTGCAATATTATTATAGTATGAATTTTATGACTCAGAACTGAGAAACCATAAAGATCAAGGTTTACAGCTGTTCATAAAAACAAAGATGTCTGCTAAAATTACTGTTTTGAGAACTTTCTCTACAAAGTTTCACCGGATGCTTGCCCAGAAACATCCTGAACTTCCTCGGCAAATTTCAAAGCACTGAGCTCAACAAGATGAGCTACAGAAACTGGATTTTCCTGTCAAAGTAGCATGAACTATTTGTTCCAAAACTGCACAATATCTGGTGTTCAAGGGGTTTCTCAGGTCTGTAATAACTGACACACGGACACGTGAAACAATCAATACAGTAGAGTTTTCCTTAACTTCTCGTCTGGTTTTGACCCCCTGAGAGAGCTCAGCATTACAAAGAGACACTGTGAACTGACAGTAGTCCTAATTCCACTGTATTTCATTTTTCAGTAAAACCAACATATTCTTTTTTCTAATTTTGCACTCGAGTAAAATTTTTAAAAATTTGGCTTTCAAAGTTTGACAAGTTTTATATTTTCCATATTTATTCTCTGATGTTCTTCTATAGAGCTTTGGAAGAAAGATTTGCATGCAAAGTGTTAGCATATTTTAAAGATAGGCTTTCTCAGAACTCTGCTGGAAGACAGACAGCTTATTGTAAAGAAGGCCTAGTATACCATATACACTTCTACAGCAAAAAAAGTGCAAAAATGCCATCAGATTTGAACTCTGAAAGCTGGGCAGCCTGCTAGCCATGTGCAGACAGAAGCAATGCCACAGTAATGTTCTGAAGTTCAGCAAGCAACATCAGCCGGAAAAATAACCACTCTTTTTCCTTTAGCATTGGTTGTCTGGCTACTGACAGAATCTGGGATAGTTACAAACGATACTGTAAATTCTAAGGAAAAGCTTATCACAGTTATTTGAAAATAGATAAAATGCTGAGTATTTGAGAAGGATGTAATTTAAGCATGTGATGGGGAACTTCCAGTCAGTGAAAAAGAAACTGAGAGAGGAAGATCTAGGTTGAGAGATGCAGTAGCCTGCCCTAAAACTTCTAAGTGATGGCATCTCCCATTGTTAAGAAGGTTATAAAGCAACACAAAACTATAAACATGTAATAAAGGCAGGATGAAGCACAAAATTGTATTTAGTCTTAAATAAAGTTTTTACCAACAGAAAATGACATGTGAATTTTCAGGATGAAATTATGGTAAATATCAGATACTGAAAAAGATTGTTTTTCTCCCCCTATCAGCTAGTCCACAGAAGACCCCAAAGTTGATTATTGCAGAGGCAACACAATTTTAGTACAACATTTCCCCCTAACGACCAAATTAAATATCACAGCAATACCAGTAGATCCTCTCTCATGCATATAACCCTGAAACTGCTAATAATGTTTGGACACCAGACTGGAAGATAAACCAAATGGATAAATTTTATGCTATTCCAACACAAAACAAAACAAACAAACAGATTAGATAAGGAGAAATTGTTTAGCTTTCCATCCAGTTAGAGAATCAACTGTAGAAAATGAGAAGCAGCACAAGCTCAGCAAAAAGGACTGAAGAGGCAAAGTGAGAGAAGAGGAATGAGGACCGGCAGGTGACAGACCTGGAGATTTCCTTATGGGAGATACTGTCTGTCCTAGCTGTGGAAACAAACTCGAAAAGTCATCTAAAACTGACAGTGTTCCTTGCCTTCCCATAATCCCTCAGCTGTCCAAATCTCAAGTTGCTTTGAAAGCCAGCAAAATTTCCACTCTTTGCAAACAAAGGAAATTAACAGCACTTCCTAAACGACTTCTCAAAGAATGGCCTCAGTTTCAGGATTAGAGCGATGTTCAAAACATGTCACAAAAGGCATGTTTTATGTATTTTATGTTTACGTATAAACAGGTAAGGAAACCTGTTTATAGCAAGGAAAAAACACTGCTCTGTCAGCTAACTGATGAAAATGGACGAACAATTGCCAATGGGAAGTTGGAAAAAGACCAGATTTTTGACATTTCATTAGTACACCTAATGTGTTACATGAGACAGAGAAGTTAAACTCCCTTTCACAAGCATAAGAAATCCTACTGAAACCAATTATAATTTTAATGAACGCACTAATGCTTACAGTGGTCCTCAACCCATCTCCTGTAATGTGAATTGCCATTTCATTCATTTCTTGCATTTTATCAACCAAACTATGAACAACATCTGTGGTTGCGTACGGAAGAAATAAAAAAGGAAATTATTTTAGCATCTTTGTGCTTCATCTGTAATGGCAGATACCTTTTTCTTCACAGTAACTAGAGGCTCATCTGTAATGATCTTCAAATAAAGGTCAAAGATGATACTACATAAGATAGCATTGTAATTGGAGGCAAATGCTGCACAGAAAACACTATGGTGCTTTTTACTTTGTTTCTTAACAGCCTAGTTTTTTGTTTTATGCCATATGTTGCAAGCTTGTTTGAGGAAGATGTGCAAAATAACGAACATGTGATAAAAACAGCCTGGCACATAAAAACAGCAGCAGAAAACAATACGGGTGAAGTGCCACCCTGCATCATGCAGGCCTCTGAACAGTTAAAAATGTATGTATTGAGGAGTTGTAACAAACTTCTCTGTCATGAAGGCTACTTACTAACCTTACCTAATCTGAGAAGGAAGTTATGCCAAGTTTCATTAAGTCATTTTTACGCTATTCACATATTCTTTCACGAGAAATTATCCCCTATCATGAGTAGATCTGGTTTGGGTCTTCCTGAGGCGAGTGCCTGATCAGAAGCTCTTTTACCCCCACAAGTAAGCAACTAGAGGAGCAACTAGTCAGGGAACTACTACGTAAGACAGAAAGCCTGGAGCGAAAAAAGAACCCTCCTACGCAGAAGCAGCTCTAAGCAATTCTGATGGGAGCAATTTCAGACAGAGTTTGGATCCCTAGTGGTTTTGTTTTAGTTAGCATTAGCAACGTAAAAGCCTGCTATATTGTTTCAGAGTCACGACTCATTTCTAGTACTGTTCCTTCCACAACTGAGACCTTTATCACATATTTGAAAAGAAGGTGCTGCTAAGTTATCAAAAATGTACTAACAAATAACCTACCTCTATGGGAAGTTTTGGTATTTCTAGAGGAAGTTATTGATTGGTAACATCTTGAAATGTAACAGCAGATCTCTTTTAAGCATTTTTTACCATTGTGACTTAATAAATCTAAAGTATGAAATTTTTTAGGTGAGAAAACATCACTGAAAATTTGGGGGCAGAAGCATCATCACTGTAAAGAACTTCCAGTGACTGTCTTCTGACAAGATGAGTTGAAGTGGAAAAGGGAACTTTACACTGAGGCAGCGTCAATATCATTGCATATGTAAAATATCAAAGAAACAAAACTTCTAACAAGTACCAAAGTACTGGAAGTAAAAATAGTGCAGTACAACAATTCACTAAATTAAGCGGAAAGCTCTCACTGATTTCCCAAGGCTTGAATTCTAAGAGTTCTTCCAATGCCCCGACACTTGAAATTTTGCTCTAGTAACAGGGTGATGACAGAGGGACTCTTTGAGGTCAGCTGCCAATCTGGATACAGATCATATCAGACATTTCCCATCAGGTATGCTCCCTGGGGACACATCTGAGCTCTTGTTCCCCTTCAAAAGCAGGTGACAGTTGCCCCAATAGGTCCTTATGTTCTTCTCAAACTCAGGAGATTGTAACAGTGATGAAGAGCAGCTCATGGAATCTATTAAGGTGATACATCTCAAGGAACCTTGTCTAGCAGATCATAACTCTAGTTTGGTAGTGTTCATGTGGGTAAACTAAACCTTGTTTTTAAAGTGGATAAATTAAACACCTGCTGCTCACAGGAAGTTTTCTGCATGCCTAGAAACAGGAATTAGTAGTTACACCTGGAGTGGCAGCAGGATATCCCAACACAAGGACCATCACATCTAAAATCTCTGCTATGGTTTGAAGGGACCTTTCAACACAAGGTCATTAGTTCGGTGCCTAGCTCAAAGCAGCATCAGCTATTAGGTGAGATCAAGTTGCTCAGTGGGATCCAACTGCGTGTAGAAAACTTCCAAGGATGGAGATGGCACAGCCCCTTTGGGCAGCTTGTTCCAAGGTCTGACTTTCCTCACAGCGAAAAAAACTTTCCACATCTTGTAAAGTTTTGAATTTTTTTTTTTCTCTAGTTGCTTTTGACATTTTCAAAAGTTTGATGTTTAACAAACTGCTAACAAAAATTCTTGACTTGCAGCAGAAAAAGCTCTTACACTCTCCTGTGAACATCATGTGACTTGTCTGTCACATCCTTATACACTTAAGGAAATGAGGAGAGTAGATCTGCAACTTGACCCTAACTGTAATCAACACTGTCTCTAAAAAGAGTATATTCCTTTATGATTTGTGCCATTGCAATAGGACACTAATAGTTGGATGAGGTTTCAGAAAACAATTAGATGTCTGTTAACTTCTTAGTCCAGAACTCTGAAATCAGCTTGGTTTGATGGGTGCTTGAGTGCTTGGGTAAAAGCACTTGGGAAAGAAATGAGATTAATTCACCTCAGATTGATCACGCAAGTAAACTGCAGTCAGCCACTTTCAACTTCTCCAGAGGGAGAACAAAGTCTGCCTTGTCTGGATCGCCACTGGATTCATGGTGTACTCTGTCCTGCAAAGAATAAAAGCAATCTTGTCAGTTCCTTTTGGCTGCATATGACAGTGGGCTTATAAAACATTCTCTATGCTCTGCTCTTCTCCTGTCTCTTACTATTCCAGACACAGTGTCAGCTTCTCTGCAAACTGCCTGACCTTGCTCCTCTCCTGCCTGCTCTTCATCTCACATATGACAGCATGAATTTGGCTACCCAGATGCTGGTCCAGATTCCATCCATACTAATTTGTCCTGAATCATGTCAACTGATTGACATTTGATTACACTTCTGACATAGGCTGCTATCTTGTTTTAGTCTTTGGTTTCTTCTTTGAGTGACCATGACTCTACGAAGCATAATATGTACCTGCTATTTGAGTTTAACACTTCTCTGCTTTTTGATTTGCTGTAGCAGCAACACTCAAAGAATCTTCAACAGCAGAGTAAAAAATGGGTTGTAAATGAAAAAGGAAGGAAATACAATGTGTGCATGGATGGGAAGGAAAGTTTAGATGCCACTGCCAACTCTGCTTTTACTGAATTAATATTAAATCCATATTGTTTCAGAAATATAACTTCTTATTGCTGAAACAAGCATTGCTAAGGAGTACAACTGAAAAAGAAACATTCGAGGCAAAATGCCTTCTGCTTATGCAGAACACTGTTCAGATACGTTTCTCTCATGCTGCACAGAGCAGGAATACAGAGCATTACTAAATGTCGCTTTACATACAGGGCCTATTTTGATACTTTTAACACTTTTCTATAATCCTTCACATGAAATAAGATTGTTTCTTGACTGAAGACTATGCAACTAACTTCTGCTGGTATCTATACAGTGGAAACTTGAAATAGTCAATACTGATAGTCAATTCCATCAATGTCAACTGAGTGGAAAGTGTATACAGCTGAGGAATAATGATACAAGGTACTGAGTAAGAGGCACAGGATTCCATTTTAACACAGGGTGGGTGGCCCCAGTCCAGACTTTATTATGACATAAACTTTCCCCAAATCCTCATTCTTACATATCTGAGGAAAAGCATAGCAGGATATCCAAGAAAGCAAGTTAAAGTCAAGCAGTAACTTCAGAAAGCACTTCTCTGCTGTCATCATTCCTAATGATTACTTTTGCATGGCCAAAATGAGTTTTCATGCAGGTGATAGCTCGACTTCGCCAGTCTGGTTACATCCAGCCCTTGCATGGAACCAGACTCCAGAAGGCTATGATTTCCTGCATTTACTGAGGAAAACGTAATTGAGTTAGGGAGCCTATATTTAGCTCACTACACTGCTGAATATATAAATCAATTAATTTCAAACTTCTGGATACAAGTAGAGGAATACAAATTTATATAAAAATATACAAACCAATATCTGTTCTAAAGATAGGTAACTGAAGGCTTTATAGGTGGACAACTGGTAGATAGTTTTAATGAAAAACAAGAATAATGAGCATTGCAGTTTTTTACAATCCCAGTTGCACAGATTTGCACAGATATCCCATTATGCTATTCTGTGAAAAAAATAAACAAAATAAAAACATTAAAACCTTAAAACAGATTTTCATCCTTTTGTACTCCTGAAGGAAAATTTCAGGCTTAGGCTTATGACCAGCATTTGTATGCATGGATTTTAAGATCTCCCAGCTGAATGCATCTGCTGGAAAAATTACCTTGTCTTGTGCAGGTTACATTCTGGCATACGAAGACTAGGTCATCCTATTAGATTTCTCCACTCAGGTATTTGGTTCTCTTGTAGTCTCTCTCTTTTGACTAGCTGCATATCTCCAGCAAGGCTCTTGGAGAAAGACAGTGAGCAAAATGCTGAAATCAAAGTCACAGCTCTGCACCTCTGGGAAAACTGACTCACACGGGTGCCTGGCATTGCTCTGAAAGACAAAGATGATGGGTAAGAAAGTTTAAGTGATGAGAAAACTCCCTGACACTGCAAACACCACGCTAGCACATAGAGCAGACCCCACAAATGCAGCCTCTTCAAGTGAGCATGAAAAAGAAGCCTGGCTCCTAAGTACTTGCTCAGGCAATTCACTGTGATGAACAGGAAAATTCAAGAGTTTTTCAGGTGATTCAAGCCATCGAAACCCACCCTCCTCTTGCCAAAGGGCAGAGCTGGCCGCTGAACACAACCATTGACCCCGACACATCTCTACAGTGAAAGTCACTAAGCACAGAACTGAGGAGTAAACCAGAAATTTCCTAAACCTTTCCTACATCTGATCTGGAAGTTGCCCAAGCATGGGGAAAAGCAGACAGCATTTATCTGCAAAATAAGCTATGTGATAAGCATGGAAAGAAGTCTTTTCTCAGATGCAAGGAAAAGCCTGAAGTGCTATATTCAAAAAAAAAAAAGAGAAATCTGAAACAGTATTTTGTTAATTCAATGTGGAATATATAAAAAAATTTGCTTAGTTAATCCTCCAAGTAAAAAATATTGCTCTACAACTTTTTCATACTGTTAATGTGTAAACAAAACAATAAAAACCCTGTACAAGGATCTCAAACCACAGTTCCCAGCAGCAAAATTTGTATTTTTTCTAACTCTCCGTAGATGAACTTTAAGAGAAGTGCTTCAAATTTCAGAACAAAAAAAAAAAAAAAAAGGAGAAACTCCACTGCAACCGACAGAATTACAAAGCTTTACTCATGCGCTAAGTAAAATTAAAATATTCTTTGTAAAGAGATTCTTTCCATCACACAGCAACAAACTACCTGTGCTCTTCTACCATCCAGAGAATTGTTTCCCAAAAGTTAGTACAACCCCTTCTGTTGTCCCCAAAACACTGCAGATCTAAATCCTGGGCATGCAAGAACTCTGTAAGAGAAATTAAACGGAGAAAAAATCACTTGTCAAGCCAGGAAAATAGGAACTGTTCCAGTTCTAGGATGTTAAGGACTTTTTTTTTTTTTTGAAATTTCTATTTGGCACATTTTGTCTTCATGTGTGAAAGCAGGACAGGTGGATAAAATAAGATTACAAATGTGAATTAATTCTCAAAGCTTGCACACAGGCTGAACACCACTGTTCATTTATTTTGAGGTTCGTTCCACAACAAACACTCATATAAGTAACCACACTAGCAAAAAATTCTCTCTTCATTAATCCATATAGTCCATTTCTTAGCCCTTTCTCTGGGATGTAAATTTTTTTTACCAAAGTTTAATCTTCAGCTTCATTTTTGAAACTGAGAGTCTGAACAGATGAACATAACTTATCTTGACTAGGTCTAGGTTTGGTGAATTTGTTGAAACTTCAGCACTTTTTAAAGTTACGTACTTGCTAAGATGCCTGATTACAGATCAACGTAACTAATTCAAACGCTTTTATTTCAAAACCTTGACCATTAATCCTAAACTAAATTACCCTCCTCTTCTGAAACATCTCTTCTTCCTTCAGTATTCCACTACAGTAGGGTGACTGCAGTTGATGATGTCCTAGTGTTGTAGTGTCCTAGTCCTTAGTGGAACCACTAAGGTAGTTCCAACATATAGTGACTGATTCCATTATCGAGACACAAATAACAAGTAGTATTAGGTAATCAGCAAGATGAGTATAGTTTTAAGAAAAAAAAAGAAACATATACATAGTTGCCTTAACTGAGAACTGTTTGCTTGCAAGTGAGATGTGAGGCTACAGAAAGACTAATATGCAAAAATGCATACATATAAAGGAAAGAATATATTAGATGACCCTGTGGTACAATTTTATGAAAATGTGATAAAGCAAAATCTGAAAATATTTTTCATTCTTACAAGCCTGGACATTTTTCAGTACTGAGTGTGCATTTGTTATTGCCAAGGTGGCAAACTGGAACCCCCATCACACAGAGCTGGAGTTTTACCTGCCCCACAGGACAAGCTCCTGCCAAGACTGGATACCTTTCTCACTACTGAACTAACAGTCCTTTCTACGTTGGGATTGCTAAGGCACTTCTGGGCTGGCTTTCCCAGGACATGGGATCTATATCTATCTCCCACTTATTCCCTGTAACACCAGAATCCCTTGTGCTCTTCTAAGAAGCATCTCCAGCCCAAATTTGGACTCCAGTCTGTTTTCCAGAGCGTTTATACTGGAAGGGGAAAAGACTCATCTCACTTGAAAGCAGTGAAGTTTTGAGATTGTGAAGGCGTTCAGTAAGGAAAAACCCAAATCCTAAATTGTGTTAGCTCACATATACTGGATGCATGATAATATAATATGAAGCTTACCGGATCATCCCAGTTTGGTGGCCTCAATAATCATTCTGAAATACTGAGCACAAAGAAAGGTTTCCTGGATATGTTCCTGCAAGGAAAAGGAAAAGAAAAAAGTTAGAGTTGCTGAGATACATCCCATGGCCAAGTGAAAAAAAAAAATCTTTGATTTAGTAAGTTTTACAAAAGCACTAGGAGTGCACGATTGTGCATATATCTTATTGTATTTGAAATTTTATTTGTTAATGTCATTAATCACATTCAGTTATCTGACTTGCATTCCGTTCACATAGATGCTGTGCTTCCGATTCAGGACCGCCCTCTAATCCCAGCTGTCCCTTGAAGGATAATCTCATTAAGCCTTTTTTCAAAAATTCCGCATTGCAACTTTTTTCTCTGACTATAAAAACAGACAATCACACCTTTCAGTTGAAGCTAAATTAATGTGTTCTATAAATTACAATGTTGTCTTCTGTAATTAATCACAGTATCAGTAAGCCCATTTTTTACCTATTTGGCCTGTTCTATGCCGTGCAATAGCTCCACAAAGGAAGCAATGGAAGGCAATGTTTAAGAACAGGACAGAACAATTCACTGAGCAGTCTGGACATATGTTGACTTAATGGTGAAAAAAATCATTTTCTTGGTTAGCAAATTCTTATCCATCCCAATATCCCCATGCTTCAGAGGAAAATCCTCTAACCATTCAGTTGAGCTGTCCTACTTTTGTCTTTTTCACATCAATGCGTGCTTTAATCTCTCTGGATGAGCAAGAAATTCAAGCTGTAGCTAAGTCTTCATCACCTTGCAGTGGCATTTTCACAAGTTCTTCAAACAGTGGAAGAATTAAATTTACACTAAAAAAAACTGACAGACACTTTTATTTCCCTCAGCCAGCTTCTGTGAGAGTGACAATCTTTCAGGCACCCTCTGAAGTGTTTACTCAGTTGGACACCATTGAAAACACAGATGGAAAAACATGAATCCTGTGAATACAAGATGGACCCAAGCCCTTGGATACAATATGAGAGCTAAGACCCTGTTAGCACAGTATTATTTGGGATTATGCAGTGCACAGCAGGCCCAAAATTTAATTTACAACCCAAAGCAGATGACGGTTGTTTTAATATATGTGCACTGAAAACTTCCAGAACTGGACAATTAAAGGCATTTTTGCAGAACAGGCACAGGCAGGCAAAGGTCACAGAAACCTTCAGAACCGGGCATTTCCCAGAGCTGTGTAGCAAGGTATAAATTGCAGGAATAAGCCAACAGCCCAGAGCACACAGCCCTGAGCAGCCTGCTTAGGTGACCCTCCTCTCAGCAGTGCTGGACTTGATGAGCAGCTGATGATCAGTGCGGTGCTGTGGGGATGCCACAAGCTTAGCTTGTCTTCCCCAAACTGCCCCCAAGCACCCTGCAAGTCGCTTGGAAGCCGACAGCTTGCCCCAAGCCATGCTGAGGAGGAGGAGCACCCAGGCAATCGTACTGGAGTAGATACTGCTCCTTTAGGCTGCATGCCCACTCCCCGGACATGACTATTTCTTGTTATTAAACCTAAAGCGGACACTAGAAGAATGGATCGTTAACTGCATTCAGGCATTCAGAAAATGCAACAGCAAGGTCATCCATGTGCCTTTTGTAGCAATGCCTAACTCGTCCCTGAGACATCACCTGGACATGCGGCAAGAGCAGCAATTCTCATAGAAACTCTTTTGTAAACGGTAATGATTCAGATATTCAACCATCCGTATACTCTGGGATACCAAGTACTTCCCAATGAACGCTAATGGTTGCTCATGCACCGTAAAGACTTTGGGACAGTCAAACCATACATGGCTTGGAAAAACATCTTGAATTACTTTGGGCAGAGAATTTTGACTTCTTTGTGCCTGGCCCTTAGTGTTTTTGCAAGGAGACATGCAGAGGGGACTTCCTTCCTACCAGGGGATGCTACATTCTTCAATATATACCCAAAGGCTAGAATAGGAACCGGAAAACCACACGACAGAGAAGTGCTCCTTAAGGCTAAAACCTCCGGCAGCATCGTCGCCGTTAGAAACGTCCAGGTCCCCCCTGGACGGCGAGGAGGCACCGTGCCGGCTGCGTCCTTGTCACGGGAGTCCGGGAGCGCCCCGGATCGGCCCCTCTGCGCGGGGCCGGCAGCCCGTCCCGCTCACAGCCCTGCGGCCGTCCCGCGGAGCGGCCGCTTTCCTCCTCGGCAGCCCGCGGCCGGCTGCGCTGCGTTCTGCTGCTGCCACCTTCACGGGGCTGCCGCACTTAGAACACTCGCCTACCCAGGGAAGTCCCATGCTTCATTTCCAAGCTCTCCCACCACGCGCCATTTCAAGCCCGTCTCGGCGACGGGAGTGCACAAGGTGTCAGGAAGGCTCCAGGCCTGGGGCGATGTCCGGGCAAACTGCGCCTGGCGGTGCATGTCCTGTTCCTGCAGTGCTGCCGGGGCACAGAGAAACGAGGGGCGACATTCCTGGGCCTGGCGCCTTCTCCCTCCCTGCCGCCTGCGATTCCGGCCACCCGGTTGCCCTAAACACGCCCCC